>CM017573.1:11633249-11653249 GCA_007844125.1 Sinonovacula constricta
TCTTGTAAGCAGCATCCTTCTCATGTTTATCACATAGAACTGGGTTGTTTTGGGGTGGTTTTGGTCTCGGTAGTAATTTTAGTGGTCAAGAAAGCCAACTAATTGGACGCATAGCTTTACTTTCGGTCAGGGGCAAATCCAGAAAAAAATGTTGGTGTGTGTGGGTGGGGGGGTATCAATCATGATTTATTCAATTTGATGGTAGTAAAGTTTACGTTAAAAGCTTTGTCTTTTTTAAGCTTACATATATGTTGTGTTTTGTTTACCAATCTTTTACCTGGTTAGTGGGGGATGCAGCTTCATTTCCACTGCACCCCCCCCCCCCCCCCCCCCCCGGCTCGGAACCATCTCTGCCTGCGGTGTTGTAGACGCCTAATTTAATTTAATTAGCGATTCTCTTCCCTTTGATTCTTTCACCGGATAGCTAAATGTGTTCACGCTACAAACGTTAATTGCCATTAAACTCAAAAAGTCGGACCTAAGTCAGGATGAGTAAAGGCATCTTCTTATATTTGAGGAGTGTTTAGTTAACATTTTTCACCCTTATTAGGAACGTCTGTTTAAAGACATAATTAAGGCAATAATTTCGCGCGTTTTTTGTGTTTGGCTTACCAATTCATCTGCTGTTGCCATAATATGTGACCCAGGGGCGGATACAGAAAAAAAAATGTTGGTGGGGGTATGAATCCAGATCAATTCAACTTTATGGCAGTAAATACTAGATATATGTACACAGTAAAGTACCCCAACTTCTACGTAAGAATTCAGCAGACAAAATGTACTATTAAAGCTTAGTATTATTAAGCTTGCATGTGTTTTTACAACTCTTTTATCTGGTTGGTGTGTGTGTATGTGGGGGGATGCATGCCCCATCTACCTGGTTGGTGTGTGTGTATGTTTGGTAGGGGCATACCCCATCTACCTGGTTGATGCGTGTGTATGTTGGGTGGGGGCATACCCCATCTACCTGGTTGGTGCGTGTGTATGTTGGGTGGGGGCATACCCCATCTACCTGGTTGGTGTGTTTGTATGTTGGGTGGGGGCATACCCCATCTACCTGGTTGGTGTGTTTGTATGTTGGGTGGGGGCATACCCCATCTACCCCGCCCCCCCACCTGATGTGACCACCTGATGTGACCAAATAACTATTGATTGAAATCAGCGAATGCTAAATGAAACTGAAACGGTAGTAAGTAAGTTAAATGGACGGTCCAGCAGAATTTTCTGACACATGATTTTCAAAATTCTGAATTATAATGAAAGCATATATAAAACATATGTACTTAACTAAACTAAACAACGTTTTACAGCCAGCACTGAACCCAACCACTCGTAACACCTCGGTTACCAACCTTGGTTTTCAAAATGCCAAAATCATACTGGTCTGGTAAAATCTGGTCCGGTCCAGTAGATATTGCCAGTTTGACGGACGTTTTTAAACTTGTTTCGTGGAGAATAAGAGTGTATAATCTAAATGGGATTTTGACAAAGATACATCTGTGACAGGCTCAATGGCTACACATTTGGCGCCATTATAACATTAAAGGGGGAAATGTGCGGCCAGTCCACGACTCTAACACAGGGCCCATTGCTATCAAGCTATAATACATCAATCGACTGAGTGAGGTACCCTAAACAAACGCCGTTGCTTCTTTACTGCCGAACTTCCTATGTAGTACAAAGCACTTGTCATTCAACCCGTTGGACCCAATTAGTGAAGAATCGAATCGGAAATAGGAATAAGAAGGCGGGTATTCAAACAAGGCTCTGTACTATTTTTTACATTTTTCGAGTGATATTACTAAATGCTAAAATGTGTTCTTTAATTTGTTTGCAGTAGAAGAATTGACGGGTTAACGGTAAGTTGTCGGCCCCTTTGATCTTAATCGGCATCGTTTGATCTTCCTGTGCACAGTAGCCGGAGCAGAGGCATTCAATTTTTAATTTAATTAGGATAAGTCACAGCCAGGTAAAATATTTTGTTTGCCAAGTGTTGTTAAAAGGCATCGTCCGTCAGTTATTTTTGCTCAGCTAAATTTCCTGAACATACCACCACTGGCACCTCGAAAACACGCAGATATTTTATTTAAAACTATTTTTCAAAATTTAACGTTTAAATAAAAGTTTTAAAACAGATAAACCCTTCGCTAGATTTGGGTGATGATTCGTGTCAACTATGTTGTTTTCCGATATTTTAATTTTACCGAAGCGGGGCTGCTCGTCTATATACAATGTTTTATTGAATTATATGAATACCACATTGGTTCTCTCCCTTAGACACTTGAACAAAGTAAAATTTAGTATTTGGTTAATCATAGTATTTTGTTTAAGAAAAGTAACAATTCCAACTCACATAGGAATTGTGATTTTTGGTGTCGGAAGACCCCAGCTACGTCTGACAAAAACACCGGCGCACCAGGTTCGCTGGAAAACCATCCCATATTTATTCCTTCACCCTGAACGAGACTGGAACCCGATGGGAGGCTAAGCAGTTAGGGAGTTACAACTCGGCGACTTTACCTCTTCGCCACGGCCTCCTTTTTTTAACGAACACGCCTTGAAAGAGTGACGGACGGACGTTTTTGCGAAAGGTGTTTTTGCGTAATTGTTATGTGTTTTCTATATACTGTGCCGTTTTAACAAAAAATGCCTTTTAAACTTTATTAAACTCAAACCAGGTTTAACTCCTAAGTGATTAAACGAACAAAACACCTCTCTAATTACATCTAACGGCCAAAAGCAACAACACATTTTCCGTAAATGCGAAGGGATAGACGGATAGAAAAGCAGACAGCTGTACAGGCAGAAAACAGAGAGATGTATAGGCTTACACAAAGACGGACGAGCACACAGAGAGACGGATGGACTAAGAAACAGACATACTGAAAGTCGTCCTTCACTTTTACGCAACACACATGTTGAAACATTTCATATCTGGTAAATGTTTTATTAAGCATAGGGTTACATAAACATAATTCTTTCAAATCAGGCAAAAAATATAAATACATAAAACCCATTATGCATAAATAGTAATTGAGGCAGATAAAAATATTTACACTGTTAAGTCTTCAATGAAAATAATAATTATGTTCTTGGCTACGCCTTGTGAGACATTAACATATTCACTGATATTAAAATTCAACTGATTGAGTCATTTGGAACTCCTTGTTGTTGTTTTTTCAATCACCGACTGGTCTTCGCGGAGAAGTTCCGATTGCTGATGCTTTGTCATTTGCATAAACTTCCCTTTACATTTCTTGAAAATTATTACGATGCAAGCGGTTGTCCGTACAAGAATAGGCTATACGTAAAATATTGTTAAATTTCTTGCCGATTTTTTCATGATCTGGGAACATCTAGATGTCAAAGGGTGAATGTCACTTTGCATGTATCAAGGGGTCAAAGGGTGAAGGTCTCGCGTCGTCTAGAATCCGCACCACCATGATCTGGGACTAGTTTTAGTACCTCGACACTGGCACTGATACGCTTTTACTAGAAATAGGGCACGTGTAATGTGTTAGAACACATGTCCTGTACGAGTAAACCAAACACTTGCACCTATCGTTGCAATTCTGCCAAAGCCATCCGCCGAACCAACTTGTGACCTGTGTGCATCTAGACCACGTGCTCCAACAGGATCACGCCACCGGATGTGCTTTGCACATGAACCGTTAACAAAGCTACGACGACGAGCAGCGTAAACATGAAGTTCACGAGATCTGGAAATGCAAAACAGTTGGAAATGTGTGCTTTAGAAATAACTTTTAAATATTTTAAGGTTTATTTCGACACTTTAAAGGTTCTATCCGACAGTTTTGATCAAACATATTTTCACTAAACATCATGATAAACTATTGTAACCTGAACAGATCTCACAAAATAATGTTTATTTATTTCCTACACCTCTCTGAAAAGTGAATCATAACGCCACAATCGTCATTCAAACATGTATTTCCTATCAGTCAATTCTCCAAACATTAAACGGTCAAGTTATATTTCATCTTCGAAGTTATCTTTACATATCATATTGTACTGTAAATGATGTTTAAATTCTTGAAAACCGAAGATTGCCGAAGATTAAATATACTGTAGTCAATGACAGTGTAATATTCGGAGAAATCCACAACTACAATACCCGTATGAATGTTTATAAAAATGAACTTCTTCACTTAGAACATACATAATTTTAAGTATAACACCGAAAAGAACATCAATGCGTTGCGAGTTGTTGATCATGAAGTGTTTTTCATAGAACTACTATAGATTCCACTTCTGTGTGTGGTGGGATTAATAATGTATACAGGGGACTTTACGGCAAGCAGGAATAAGGGTATATTAATGATTAACTTTTTGAAGAAACTGACAATGAACGGGGAGGCGTGTGTATATAGACATATAGTGTCGAAATCGGGTCAGTATATTGTGATACGTACCAATGTCGTTCATTGGGGACATGCAGCTAGTTCTGCGAATTTCACATATGATATCTATCTTTAAATGCATATAGGCACGGATTTTAGCAGTATCACAAGCGGAGATGTCCGAGGTTTGATGGGTGTCCAAGGTTGGAATGTGTGTATTCATACAACTGTCTCTGGTTGACACTAAATACCTACGCACGCGCGCACACAGACACACACAGACACTCGCATACACACACAGATATGCTTGTGTTTGGTGTCAAACTGGGATTTGGCATTGCACCACTATAAACGGGGATAATATTGCAATAAAGGTGATATAAATACATATGTATTTTGCTGAAACTATTTTTATTGTCTAGAAATGTTAAATATTATACAATGAGTTTTTACAGTACATTTGCGGACACACATTTGTTTTGATATGTACACTTTAAGCCGGGACACATAGGCGATCTTTAAAAAAGAAAAAAAAACAAAAAAAAAACTGAGGACTGTGAGTGCTACCTTATAAAAATGAAGATTAATTGTATTTGCTTACACTGATTTACAAGTTGCGCGACAGGATTATGTATTACCTTACATTAAGTAAATACATGACATTAAGTCTCGACATAGATTTCCTATGTCCAAAATAATAAATACATACAGACGTGAACTAACAAACAGCAGACAATAATTATTGGACGCTGTAATTTCATGTCTGATACTAACTGGATACAATTTAAAAAAGTCAGTACAGCATGTCCAATGCCTATGGATATTGTTGACGCAAGGTATAGGCTTTCCACTTATACTATATCTCAATGGCGGTGACGGGAATACAGTTTTGGTTAAATTATTATTCTATTAAAAATCTGTTTAAACGATGTATTATTTACAATAAATATCTAGGAACACATTCGTGTATTTCGGTCCAACCGAAACGGTGGCGCACACTATAATTCTTACATATCAATCTGGGACTTGGGTTGTTACCCCTACAAATGGGGACGCCTCAATTATTTTCACTTACTTGTTCGTTTTGTTTTGTTTTTGCCGTCTGTTATTGTGTTTGCTTGTTTGGATTACGATGAAGGCCATGAAATGTTAAGGGTTAAATTGTCGGTTCATAAAGGATATAACATGTCGTATAAATAACCTAGATAGAGTTATGAAGCTATTATGCCTTATAATACATTGACAACAGAACCATGTAATAGGTAAACACAACTGCTTTGATACGGTTGACTGTATGCTCAGTATAGATTTTAATTGTTTACACTCTCGCTAGTAGCACTATGTCACACACATGCTTGGCATGCAGTGAGTTATAAACAAAATCAAAATGAGGCGCCATTACAATAGTCAGCTATATAGTTTTCCGTGGAACTACCTGCGACATCTTACTCTTGTCATTCGACAAGCCATTATCAACATAATTTAATACTGAATAATGATAATAATAATAATAATAATAATAATAATAATAATAATAATAATAATAATAATAATAATAATAATAATAATAATAATAATAATAATAATAATAATAATAATAATAATAATGTATGTGCGTCTGGTATTTTTAAAAGTATGTTCGCTGTCAGGACGCATCTTAACTATATTTAAATGTTACTCACGAGGTGCAGTTTTCGTAGCACGGTTGCTTGTTGAGGTTTCTTAGAAGTTCCGAAAATCAGAACATTAAACATGAATCTTAAGTCTGTGGTTTAAACAACATGTTGAGTTAACTGCTTCAGATATAAAGTGGGCTTCAAGTTTAAAGTGCGTGATTTGCCAACTACATATGCTATACATGAGACCATTAACACTATGCCAGACTGGTCTACCCGCACGATCCAACACATAGATTCGGCTTTCTATAGTGAAGCCGTAAAAGGAAGCATCTCCACATTACGCATTTATAGTAACCAGACAGCAATGAACACGGACTTATGGGATTTGGGCACTAAAAACGGTTCGATAATGACCTGCTGCAACAACACAGCTGGCTTCGAAAAGACCAGTTTTACAGGTATCATGTGGCAGGAAAATCGAAACGGAGGTCATACGTGACAGGCCCTAATTTCCGCGTAAAGACCATTTTGACTACATCGGAAAGTGTCAATCGCTTGCTTTAGAGAAACCGCGTGATTTTAAAGTAAAATACTTAAAACATATACTCACAGTACTTAAACATAAGTGTAAAGGGACAACATGTATCCGTAGTTTTTCCGAGTAATACTATACTTTGTCCCTTTATTGTCAATTAAAACAGTTCAATTTGCGAGAGACTGAGACCTGTATAGCGATATGCTGATAGAATAGAATTTGTCTATGTTTATGTAAGAACTCGTGTTTTGTTTGTATTTGTGTGTTTGCACAATTGTGAGGCACATGTATGTGACAGAAATCAGGCATTTTTTATGTCTGGTTTCTACTTAGAACCATTTTGCAGCCAATTTTCAAGATCGTTTTCGTTAAATGACTCATTACAAATTTGATCCTACTTTTCACTCGGCTTGTATGTGAAATATTTTGTTCTGTGCCTTTTCAGAGTTTGGTATATGTTGCAATGCTCATATGACTTTGTCATCTATCCTTATTCACAATTAATCAAAATGCGATAACAGGTGTGTAAACTATGTTCAAAATTATTTCGTATTCATCAAAAGTACAACATATTGGACATTGGAAAGCAGGCAATTATGCAGCTGCAAAGACACCTCTTTTAAAACCAAGATTATACATTGGAACACCAGTTACATCTTTAACATTCTATCATAGAATATATTTTACTATACTTTCAATGCATTTAATATGGTATTGCATTGTAAATTAAGTAAGGTTAATTTTTTATACCGGATTCGACCAAAATAAACTTAATTTTAAATTACCTACTACCTATTACATCCTTATGATGTGAGTGTAAAAGTCCGAGTGCGTCATTCTCTCTAAACGTGCTGAGATGGCGTGCCACAAAAAAGGTCCCATTCAGACATTTGATTTAATCCGGATTATTAATAAACCATGTTATTTGGAATTTCTGCATATTTATCGTTTGCTTTGCCACTTACTTAAACATGATTTTTGAGACGGCAAATAAATGTGAAATAATGACTCCGTTCCGTCTGACCTGTACGTCGTTACGTCGGAATTGGGTCGACCTCAGCGTTGAGGCACAATCGTATTCAGGGGATGTGGGATGGATATATTACGACGTTGTTTCGACGTACATACACTATACAGAATGATTACACAATATAATAACAAATCAATTATAAATGAAAGGGTCGCCCTTTTCGGCAACCCTGTACACCTTTCATTTATTTTGGTTGCCATTGTCATGTCAATTTTTTATCATAAATCTCCATTTAGAGTGTATTCAACTCTTAAAATTTTAGGCCTTTTCTATATTCCGAACAATACGGTAAAAATGCGAACAGCATTGAAGAGTTCAAAGTGTTAACAGAACCCATGGCAATGGTGTCTAATCAATAGCACATTTAGAGAAACTGAAAACTGTAGTGATGTCCTTAGTATCTCTCCGTTCCTGAAATAATTAATGTATCCCAAATGTGAACAACGTTAAACCTTTTGTTAGAATATGTTTTTTTTTTGTTGCTGTTGCTGCTTTTGAAATACATCGCAGCTACGAACTGCGACCATTATAGCTCTTTTGGCGTAAGACGACACACAGACAAATGTCTGGGTAGAACCACCGGCGCACCAAAGGTCAGCTGGACGACCTAGCTACTTTAAGAATCTCGCCATAGACCAGTCCAAACACACTGAAAGGTTGAGGAAACAGAGGAGTTAAAAATTCATGACTATACCTGTGTGTGTAATCGACTCGTTTTAGTACAAATGATTAAAAAAAACACATATATGTGAGTATGCAAACGGAAAGGTCATAGGAGTCACCAGAACATGATATAAATTTACTGGTTGTGTCATATGGATTGTGTTTTTGTTAACGTCTTCTTCGTAGAAATAGTTTAATTACAGTGTTTATTTTTATGTTGTGGTATCTTCCTTTTGTAAGCAGATGATGGTACTTTTTAAATCCAGGTTTTCTTAATTTAGACTTCATATACACATTGCTTTATAATAGGGCGCTTCTAAATATGTCTTATAGCAACTTGTATATTCAGTGTTTCTTTTAATAAAGTTCACGATTTGAAAATGTATATTACAGAAATAATAATTTAAGAATCTTTAAAGTTTTGCCTCATTGCCTCAATAACGCATGATCTTAATTCAGCATATGAAGTCGTATCCTTATCTACCAAACATACATTGTTTTAGTAATCCTACGGTCTGCTAGCTTTAAACGTCGTTACACAACATTTACTTAATAACCAATATGATAATTTCCAAAATAGGCCGACTATTGGAAAATGTGTCCGTTCAACGTATGCGACAATCGGCCTCGCGTGACTATCTGGACCAAATATAACTTTATTGCCTCTTTATCTTTCATTTTTTGCAAGTCATAAAACAAAAGTGGCCTCGTTCTAAACTTTGCGGGAATATTGACACATTACAATTAGCCGATTGGGAAAAAGGCCTACCGTTTACTCATTGCTGCCACTGTCAATGTGGTATTGCATAGTGATACAATTACTAAGGCTGCTGCTGCTGCTACTACTACTACTCTACTACTACTACTACTACTACTACTACTATTATTACTACTACTACTACTACTACTACTACTACTACTACTACTACTACAACTATTACCACCACTAAGATATCAGTCAAATCCGATAATAATAATAATAACCCATAATCGATGTATCGACCCACCACAGTGACGCGTTGTGTAAGAGTCAACGGCTTCTCTCTCCCCCAGATAGTCTGGTTCCAGTCTGGTGATTAACACATCTATCTGAATGTGTCACTTTTCATAATATTTGAATAATTTTGCTTCACTGGTCCATTACGCGTTATCTTAATTCAGCATATGTAGTTTGTCTCCGTATTCCCTCCCCCCTTACTTAACATGTATTAGTAAAGCCTACGGTCTACATGCATTAAACGCCGTTACGCATCATTTATTAAGATTGTTATAAATAACGTTCTTTTAAGTTTTAGTTTGTAAATACGAAATGGACTTTGTTTCATAAAAGTTAAATTGTTGCCATACAATATATACCATAATGTCGAGGTTAATATGACAAAATGTAATGCAGTCTTGATACTGACCAGATATAGGCATTGATATTCGAAAAAAAATGACTGAAACTCACTGAAAAAAAAGTATATCCACCCCGTCACCCACCCTTTCCACAACAGGTATGGGAAAGGTAGCAAAACCCAGTACAGTTTGACAAGCAAAAATACTCCCCCGCGTCCACCCCTACGTCATTACTGTTATGTTCCTTAAAACACTTAAGTTAGTATATAAGCATTATAAATTATATTATTATAACACATCAGTCAGGATCAATTTTTAAGTAAATCTCGAAACGTGTTGGATATCGCAACTTTATAACTAGGGCTGAGGTAATGTTAATTGCGACTAACTGTCATGGATCGTCAGTCTCGTGCGTTGACACTTGAAGCGAAACTCCACAGGGGTAGGTTTCATACAAATAGGAGTAGATAACAGGTGAGGGTTGGCCGTAAATTAATTCATCTGCACCTAAGCTACTTGTGCGAGCCAGTTAAGTCAAGGCAGATATGGTATGTATATTGCCAGGTTAACCTAACCGGGTCGTAACCGGTAAGTCGTTTAATAAGCTTAACCGAATAATCTGTTTAATATATTATTTACGTCAACTATACTTTTCACTGATAAAGATAATACAAACAATAAACTCATTATATTATTGACATTGAAGACATGATTGATTGTAAGAATACGTAAATACAAACTTTTATTCTGGATGTTTAATGCCTCAAATATTTATTGTTGTACTTGATCTACTCTAGGATGCTGTATCTGTCAACGTGCTTTCGTGTACAAACAACTAAAACTGAATAATAACCATACGCCAATAACACAACAACCAATCGAGAATCATTTTGAGTATGCTACACATTGTGCAGTTGTGTTCTCTGACGGCCTGTATCGACGTTTGCAAACACAAAAAACAACTGCCGCGCGTTTTCATCGGCAGTTATCATTGACTAATTGAAGTCCAGACGCCATGACATAAGATTTCCACAAGTGCTGGCAAAGTTTAAACAAACCTTAAGGTGTATGTGCAGTAGTCCATGTTACCGAAACCATTATTCAAGTTTATATTACCATATTAATATTTTATGTATGTAAAATACGGGAGCATAGTCATATTTTTGCAATCTTACTGAACTCTCTCATAAACCCCAGTTAAGAACATACTTGATTTATAGCCCAGGGGTTCATCGGACAGCTAAGCATTTCACGTTAGGACTAATTATGATGACATATATATATCGTATTGTGTGGGTAAAGATATGCTTGTCTTAACACAAGGTTAATGTCAATTGAATTCCCATTTAGAGTCATAAATTGAGGATGTATGAATAACTATATCAAGCTGTTATTAATTTAACCGATGTTTATATATCTGTGGGTGCTCAGGGCTGGTCAGAGTGTTCAGACTTAGAAGACTTTGAAGGTTAGAGGCCTGGGTTAAGCCGCTTGTGTGTTCACAATTAACATTTACACTGTATTGTTTTGGGGGGTGGGGGGGGGGTGGGAGTCGCCACCTTTTGTTAGCTACGCGCTGGAGCGCGAACCCATGTATGGGATGTTCACTGAATATAACACATTAGAGAAGTTTGTTTTGGCGACTTTAATAACCCTGATAATTGTTTGGCCTAATTCGGTAAACGGCGGTCTATGTTTGTATTTATATTGTGGTTATGTAACCTTTACGCAAATAGGCAGAAAACTGGAGATGTTGGTATATTTTTTTTTATTATTTAAACTTGTAAACCTTGAAGGTAAATGTTTATGGAGTAGCCTTGCACTTTTGCATGTCCGTACTTACGTAAGCAGCTATAAACGCTTTGATGTTTGGATTGCTTGTTAACAGATTGAGCTTTTCTATTAGAAACAAAACAGTCCAAAGCCAGAAATAGCTCATTGTTAACAAACCTCGAAGGTAAAATCCGATCGTAGGTGCAATGTTTATACAGCATTTAAAGAGACACCTAAAATGATAAAAACAGAGAAAGAAAGGAACAAAGAATAAAGAAAGAAAACACCGCGCAGCGCTGTATAACTGAATACAAAATGCCTTATTAAAGCAAGAATGCGCGAATAAATGGTACGTTCTCATTTTCTAATTAGTATAAATTGCATGAAAATATAGAAATAACGCTATTTGCTTGTTTGCTTGGCCACTTAAAAGAATAACAACATCAAAGGGATAAGGAGTTAATTAGTCAATATACATATCAGATGTGTTTGTCCGAATAGACACTTCTTTCCTCGGATGTGTTTGTCTGTTCACCTCCATTTGAAAACTGATCACACTTCTTTCCCATAATCATTCATACATCTCACCTTTCACTAAAACAGAAAATACAAGTTGTGTATACTAGTTGTTTTCATAATAATTTTGTTAATATTGTTGTTGCGCAAGGGACAACATTGGAAGAAATTATTATGGTAAGTAGTGTTGGTGATATAGAGACATCATTTGATTTGCCAATTGACTAGTGAAAAGAAAACAATATTGCACAAGGTCGGGAAACAGTTATCTGTCAAAGACGACTCTTACCACTTTGTTATTGCGATAACTAAACCAAAATCAACTGGATAAAAAGAGTTATGTGGCCGTTGTAGATTTAAAAATCTCTGTGAAGTATTTTCAAAACAAACTTACGCCATAGAAAACAAGTCAAATACAGCTTCTTTTAGAAGTTGATGTTTCCATTAAATAAACCTATTTGTCTAGCATAATTAATACCTGTAGAGTAAAATACTTATAGCAAAAAATATATTATTAATGACGTTTGTAATGTTGCCTGTTAGGCATATTACTGAAAAAGGTATTGATTTTAATCTGCCACAAAATAATATTGAAGTACTTTCGATGTTTCCTTTAACCTCTAAAGGTGTTCACGTGTTACTGTAAGATAAACCGGAAAACAGATTATTTTAATGAAAATGCCTTATGCTGGAATATCATTAAAACAAGTGTTCGATATATAAATTGAACTATGCATTATAATGCATCTTATAACAATCATGTCCTTTTTTCTTCATGCTCTTGTTTATAGGCTTCAGCGACATTATCATAGTCAAATAGTGCATAAGTAAACGAGCAAAGTGTTGATTTGGATTTTCAAAGCAAGTATCTGAATACGACTGCTGGGAAGAATAGACATTTAAAGAACAATAAAGATCGGTTTGACTGAATCAATACCTGTCAGCAGGTACATACATGATTATAATTTTATAATACAGTGACATTGGAGTGCAAATACAGATTAACAGCGCATACAAAATGCAAACACGGGCAGCATATTATGCTTGCTCTTACTTGTATAAATCTGAGCTTGATGACTAGAAAAAGGCTTTATGGAATTTGAGGATAATACAGAATCCGACTTTGCACAGTAAAGTCAGATTACTAAACATTGGTCTCTGTGTCTTGAAACTTGAAATTGATGCGTGCACAGTAACAGTAACATTTCAACAATAGATTTTACAGCAATACACAGTTTGCTCATAAAAGATTCAAATTTCTACGCCCTGTGGTTGAATTAAAACATTCAGCAGATGAAGGCAAGAATGTATTTAAAAAGAATATACTAAACTATTACCGTGACAAAACCTTTTAATTGGATGAATCGAGTTTTTTACGCTTCTTGATTCATGGATTGGTACAGGATAGAAAGAAAGCCAAGGAATAAAGTTGGTTAAATGTGTTAAATGTGTTGTCCAGTGTGCTAAGTATGGTTCAGAACACGAATTAGATTTACTGTTGTTATATACCAAACGTTCGGTTCAGATAAATACTATAACAACATGCTGGTGTTGCTGTTACCACATTGTACAGTGGGTAATATTTTGAATGGCTTGCTAAATGCAAAACAAGGCTTGTTTAAGAAAATATAGTTTTATGTATCTTACTATGGCACATGACACTGTTTTAATAAATACAAGTCACACCTCCAGGTACAATTAGAATATTTGGGTATTTTTCATTACATCACCAAAGGAAGAGCACGAACTCGAAAGTATTTTATTTTGAGTAGTGTTGTTGCATATTGGCCCTTATTTACAAGTAGAGAAGCAGGTGTGTACCATGTGGTGATCTCTGTATCAACAGGAACAGCTTCTCCAGATGTAAAATGTACAGCAATGTATAATTTGCTGTAATACACGTTAGCAAGTATTCGTACGAGAGTGTTCTTTTTTTTCTTTCAAAATAACATCGGAATTTTAGGCAATTTTGGCAATAAGTTTTGATGTAAAATGTTCCGTTGCGTCCAATATCTGGATAGTTTGCTTTCATCAACATACTGTTATGGCCGTTATTTGAGCCTTTCTTCCTTAAGCGACTTATATAGGGCAATATTGGGATCCAGTATATTCGCATCTGCTATATCGTTAAAGACTGAGTTCCTTACCTAGAGCTGATATTTCATGTTATGTAGTTGTCTGCATTTCTTTCTGGTGTTGCTTATCACGATAAAAAAAAGACAATTATACAAGCTGTAATAATTGTATTGGTCCACGTCTGCCATTCACTACGTTGGTCATTATCATGCTGATGTTAGCTAAGTTGTACCAGATGGTGGTATAGTGATGCTCATTAGAAACAAACAAACATCATTTATTTGTATATAAAACGTCAGCGTTTGTAAAATCTGTAAAAATGTGTTGTTGGATGATTCCTCAGTAGACAGAGTTTTGAAAACAAGTGGTTGCATGTCATTTAAAACGAATTGAGTATAGATTGTTTTATTGATGTACAAAACTACAATCAGATGTCAATTTCCTGTAACTACTCTATGAATTTGTACAATCCATAAGATTGTCGTTGTCTATGGTTGTGATTAATTCAGACAAAGTTATCCCCAATTGTAATATAACCACCAACAGTGGTATAAAAGAATATGACAGTTTACGCCCTTGTCATTGTTATTTTCATTGCATTTGGTTTATTCAGCCTTTTGCAAAATATAGTAGGGCGGTGTAGGGGTCCACCAAAAATGGCTGTCAGTCCAGTTAATAGTACAAATTAAATTAAAAGATCTAGGAGATTGTGCTAACTAGGTTTTCCACATTCAGGAGATTCTTAAAGTTATTCGTTGATATACACTTGTGCACTTGTAAATATATATTCATGTGTTTAAGTAAATGCAAATTATCACACGTTTGTTTTTAAGGAAAAAAAGGAAAACGTGATAAACGAACTAAGTAGTATACACGATGGAGTAAAAAGGGAGGTTTTGTACCCACCCACTTTTAAGGCTCAAAAGATCCCAAGGAATCTCCCAACACCACTTCCGGCACACTTTCTGGAGGTCAACTATCTTTTAAATGCTCAACGGGTCCCAAGAAAGCTCCCAGCACCCTTTCGGACACATTGTTTGGACTCCGGTGGTCATGTACCCAGTAACAGCCATCTTTTTAAGATCCAAAAGATACCCAAGAAAGCTCCAAGCATCTTTTAACACTATAACAACTGGCCCATGGCGCTAGCATAACTATCTTTTTAAGATCCAATAGATACCCAATAAAGCTCCCAGCGTCTTTTCCCACTAGAACACCTGGCATAACGGTAGATTATGTACCCACTACCACTATATTTTTAAGTCCTAAAATATACCAAGAAAGCTCCCAGCATTTTTTCAGCATAACTATCTTTTTGAGGTCCAAATGATAGCCAAGAAAGCTACCAGCATCCGAAGAAATTCCGTCCCCGAACCAGATCCAGGAAATCCTATTACTCGGAGGCCAGCTGCCAGCAGCCGAGGCTAAGAAGCGCTTTGGCATTGGGTCCACGAGACTCAAGCAGATTTGGCGGGACGAATCCGCTCCTTTCGAGCCTAGTTCTTTGCCTGTTTCGAGGCCCGGGGTGTCTGTTCCTGTTGGGGAGCAACAAAGGGGAATGCCGAACAACCAACTGCCCACTGTCGCGGACTTCTACAACCGCCTAGGCTGACTAGAGCCCCGTGCGGAGCATGCTAAGGATTTGCTGGTGCAGGTGTTGGCACAACTATCGCACCGCGACGACTCCGAAAGCGACCACCGCAAAGAGATTGTTGCCGAGCAAAAAGAGATAGCAGAGCAGGGTTCAGGCGACCCGCGAACATGCACAAAGTGCAGAGACACGAGTGGATCTCTAGAAAGTAGGGCGGATATCGGAAACAGCCCAGACGTGGGCCTATATCTCAATTGCTGTGGTGCTCGTCCGGAAAGTTGTCGCAAGGGCCTGAAAACGATACACGCATCCAACGCCAATGGTAGACAATGGGAAACTGAGGCGCACTGCGGCGCCTCCACTGCAAAATGCAAAACACGCAAAACCGGGGGACCCCTTCTACATGGCCTAGTTGTAGGAACCATTGTGGGTTTGGAATATGTATTTGTGTTCTCCTTCGTTATTCTTGGTAGCACTACTTTGCGCTGTCTATTTTTCTTGGTTGCTCTATACCTTTTGGGCTACTAAGTATATGTATAGTTGCGTGTATCTATGGTGGTTGCGTTCGTATAGGTGGTCGGGGCCATGGGTTGCGTTTGTCTATGTGTAGACATGTGTCCATACCTACCCATGTCTGCCTGGTGTCTACCATCCAACAAGGTAGCCGAAAATGCGAAAGCCTCGCAGAAATGTGCTATAATAACCTGTATATTTGGAGCTTTCCTGGTATCGTTTGGGTCATAACAAAGGTTATTTGGTGGAAAGATGCTTAGAGCTTTCTTGGGTGTCTTTTGGATCTTAAAAAGATAGTTGGCCGGAAAGATGTCTGGAGCTTTCTTGGGTATCTTTTGGATCTTAAAAAGATAGTTGGCCGGAAATGTGCTTGAAGCTTTCTTGCTATCTTTTGGATCTTAAAAAGATAGTTGGCCGGAAAGATGCCTGGAGCTTTCATGGTATCGTTTTGATCTTAAAAATGGTGGTTACACAAACTATCGCCTTACCGCTTTTAACCCGAGCGAAGTTTAGGTCGGAAAAGGATGCTGGGAACTTTCTTGGGTATCTTTTAGACCTTACAAAGATGGTTGTTAGTGGGTATACAATCTATCGTAATGCCAGGTGTTTTAGTGGGTTAAGATGCTGGGAGCTTTCTTGTGTATCGTTTGCATCTTAAAAAAATGGTTGATATTGGGTACATGACCTCCGGACTCCAAAAAGTGTATCGACAAGGGTGTTTGAAGAGTTGGTGGGATTTTTGCGCCTTTAAAAGATAGTTGACCTCCGAAAAGGATGCCGGAAATTGTGTTGGGAGCTTTTTTTGATCTTTCGAGCCTTAAAAGGGATGGGTACAAAGAACTACCTTTTTACCCCATCATGTATACTACTACCAACCATATATATTTAGATCTGAACTATATCTAGAGAAAGACAAACGGGGTAAATGTGAAAGTGACAGAAACACAGAGGCGATACATACTACACAAACAGAAAAAAACAATAGCAGTTACAGCCTTCTGACGGTCAGTCGGCAAAAGGACCGGCTGTGGTGGTTAAATCTGGTTTGTGTAGCGATCAAACGTCGTAATTCCTGAATGTTCATAATAAACTATCATCACAGGTTCAATATTTAAAGTAGATAAAAGCCTCGGCAACCTAAATGTCCAAATAAGATTAAGAAGAACAGCCCTACTGTTGATGTATAGTAAGATTGATGCTATGCTAAAAAGGCAATGACGTCATATTTGAGATATTTCAAAATGAGAAATGTAAATAAAAGACATCCATCAACTTTAAGAAAAAAAGTAGCAGTGTTACGAGTGGGAGGTTAGATAATGGAATTCAAATAATATGTTAGAAAACCCCGATTAACTTGTTTTTGTTTATAAAAAATAAGTAATCAGAAGTAGGTTTACTTTCAACATGCTTTTCGGATACTCATCAACATTTTCTGTCAGAATGCTAGAAAACGTAACGCTCACTGATTGAGTGTCGACGATATCAGAAAAGCTAATTAACAACGCGGTATGATTAGCCTTTTCGACATCATACTGGAAATGGACATGAGGTTCACATATGCTCTGTTATTAGCGTCGGAAATTGCTGACGATCTGAGACGTTCAAGTTATTTAAGTTGTTTTGATAACAAATATCTTTCACATAGACATATAAAAGGGAAATTAAAGAGAAAATCGGTTTAAACAGTCAACACAAGGATTTGGCTATCTCTAAAGATTTGCCTTGTAGACAACTTAACTAAGTTTCTTTGATTGAAAAAAACAACAACAACAAAACCACGACACAAAAATATATGTTCAGATGATGTCAATTTTATAGTTTGTATGACTTGTAAAACATACAATGATTCATTGCTTCAAAAATAGATGTTGTCTGGGTGTACACCCAAACATGGAAAGCGTCTCTCATGCCATACAAAGTATTATTAATTTGATAAGGTCTGACATTGACTCAATGTTAATTATTTTCCCTTCACATTTATTCAAATTGTGAATAGTGAAGTTGCTCTGTATAGACAAGGCAGACAATAGCTTTATATTTTGTCCTGTCAGTTTTATTGTTTTCTCTAGTTTGAACAATATGCAGTTTTAACACAAGTTTATTGAACTTTCTATATTTCTGTAACATGCGTCTTTGTCCCTAAACTAAAATATCTAAGCATTAGGTATATTAAGCCCCTCTGTGTTTAAGTTTACTTATATTTTGCATTAACATGTATATTTTAGTGAATTAGACTTTAACTACAACTACACCTGATTCTGATGTGTCCTTAAGAGAATTTCTACCATTTATCATTGTGCATATGTAACCTTTCCGCTAACTAGAAAGAACGGTGCTTACCACTGTGTCAGGCTAAGTGAAGGAGTGTTGAGGAGATTTTAAACCTGTCAAAAAACCTTTTCGAAACAAACTTTGCATATATATGTGACGCCAGTGCACTGTTTGGTAAGAAAGAAATAAACCTTACAATGCCTTCTGCATTATAGCAAGTAAGCATTATCTCGTTCCAATGTTACTGCATTAATCAACACGTGTTGTAATTTTACTATCCTATATTGTCTAATATATGTAAAAATATATATATTGTATTTATGAATCATGTTAGTGAATAGAATGTGTTATCCCACCATCTCTGTAAATATCGGTTGAAATAACCATGTGTGTAAAAGATGAGCTTTATCAACCGATATTCGCGCACCTGCTCTAAGCCGGAATACTTTTTTCGACGAAACGATCAGGAATGTTTACGAGAACGAAACTCATTTAGCGCGTAATTATGCTTGTGTTCACCCCAAAAATGTTCATAATATAAAGGTAGGTTAAATACAGCAAACGAGGACATTAAAAAAGGGATGAGCGCAGTTTCGATCTCGGTCCTGCAGGATTGAAAATTTAAGTAGCAGCGTCTTAACCGACTGAGCTAACCGGACAGTTTATCGCGACCTTCCGAAGTTCTATTTAACAATGATAGACCTCTATAGAAAATTTGTAAACAAAAACAAAATCTATAAAAACTTTATTTATCAAAATGTACACATTTTCAATTCAAAAACTTGCAAAAATCTGAAACAACATGTAATACAGGCACATGATTAAAACTGTTTAGGAAAAGTAATAAAATCAATAAATGTACGAATTTGTAGTCGGCCAAAAAAAAACAACTATCAAAATGTCAGATTATTCGAGTCTCTGTTGTTTTGATGTTATTTGTTGTGAATTGAAAAAATGTGATTAAAAATCGTGTAAAAACCTAAGCCGTGTTGTAGAGATGAGCTACGAGGATTTCGGCTTTAATCCCAACAGTTTTGAGAAGGAAATTGATCTTGAATCTGTGGCTGTCCCAGACAGCAGCAATCAGCTGCCTAATCTGAGGACAGACGATGATTATCAAATGTCGTTACATGATGAACATTCAAATGGTTTAGATATAGCTTAATCTTTAGTTGAACCAAATACAGCTGACTGCACAGACCTGGACAAATGTGCTAATAAATCACAGATTCTAGACTTAAACATGAACACCAACACACCACCTCCAATCCCAACATCTGTTGATGGTAGGATAAAAAGAATACCAGGTTAGTGTTGATATAGATAAATGTTATCATGCTCGGCCCGAACATAAGAAAGCACTCGGCAGAGCCTCGTGATTTCTGATTTTCTTAGCCTCGCATGATAACATTTATCTATATCAACACTAACCTGGTATTCTCTATATACCCTTAATGTTATTCAGCAGGACATAAAGTTGTTTTCTCTGCTTTTAATAATATTAACAAAAGTATTCAAGTGTCTGTAGGTCCATTTAGGGTGCAGCTAATAGCCATGAAATGTGACGCTAGCTTGCCAATAAGATGCCCGGGAATCAAAGACGAGAGTTGCCGGGTGAAGGTCGTTGGAGAATAAGAGTATGCCTCTAGTTTACATACATAAATACCCCATGCAGAGGGTAAATGTTGCATTTTTGTTTTGAGTAATATGACTT
>CM017573.1:11658249-11913249 GCA_007844125.1 Sinonovacula constricta
TCAGCCTCACTACCGCCATAACACATGCACACATCTTTACCGTCTGCGGCCCCGCGCTTTGTTCCACAGTCGATGCTTAAGGAAGAATCTATGCGGAGCTCGAGTCAAGGATTAAAGAGACCCCAGCAAAGGAACACAGGTTCCTGCTCGGAGACGCCAAAGTAGGCGCAGCCCCCACCTCCTGGTCACGTTGCATTTGCCACTTTGGCGTTGGCAAGCTAAACGGATCCACTGCTCCATGCAGAAGAGCCGGCCTCGACATTGTCAGAAGCTCAAAACCTGAGCTGCGCGAACGCCTCGCCAAAAGCCATTGACAATACGCTGGAATACTCCTCCCCTCCCCGGACAGCGCCGCAACACGCTGGAACTTTATCCGTAATACCTGCCCCCCCCCCCCTCCCCGCTCACCTTCGGAAAGAGAGCCAGGAAAGACGGGGACTTGTTCGAGACTGAGATCGAATTGATGGAGCCTGTCTTAGCTTCCTTCTCAAGTATTAGAGGAAGCCCTTGGAGAAACCACTGGTCGTCTACAGAGACGCCCGCAACAACGCCAAGAGGGTCACCCGTAGATGCGCCAACGACTACTAGCTAAGGACAGTGGTGATAAGATGGAGAGATGACTTGAGCACTCAGAGGAGATGTACTCTAGGAAGAAAGTCGTTACCAACACAGCCATAGAGAAGACCAACCCACTGCCCACCCTGGAAGAACTCGAATTGCCACTCACCATCGAAGAGCTCAGAAAGGCCAAAGAGAGCTTCGTTCCTGGACATCTCCATGAGTTTATATTACAGTGCTGAAAAGAAGGAACGATACCGGAAGACATGGGGATATGAAGATCTTCCCGCTCTATAAGAAGAATTGCGACCGCAGAGAATGCAACAACTATCGTGGGTTCTCTCTCCTCAGGAGCATGGGAAAGGCCTTTGCCAGGGTAGTCCTTAACCGCCTGCAGGTACTTGCTGACCGCGTGTATCCCGTATCACAGTGTGAGTCATGGGTCATGCGCTCAACAAACGACATGGTATTTTCCGTCAGGCAGCTGCATGAAAAGTGCCGCGAGCAGCGACGTCCCTCACATGAAGGTGTACCAAGCGTATGTGCTGAGCACCCATCTTTACGGCAGTGTGGCTTGGACCCTATACATGCACTAAAAACGAAGACTGAACGCCTTCAACATGCATGTCTCTAATGCAGATTTTTTTTGGCGCGGGTAGGCATATCAAGCATGTTCGCCACTCTCTCCCAGAGGCGCATGCACGTATACAAGAAGGTCGATGTCGGCATCCCAAAAGAAAACCTCATTGCGAACTCGCCGCCTAAAAAAAAGTCAACCGGACGACTCGCCCTGCGCTACAATCATTCTGCAAGAGGGATCTGAAGTCATGCACCATCAACCCAACAGATCACGAAACAACTACCTCCGACCGCTCTAACTGGCGTGCAAATGTCACGACTGGCGTCAAGCAGGCTGAGGAGAGATCCACCCAGCGCTAAAGGAGAAGCCGTAAACAGCAGAGAACTTATCCTATCACTGCTCCCTCCATAGTACCTACCACGGACCACACAAGTGCGACAGGAGCTGTTGCACTCCCATTGGTTCATTCGGCCACAGCCGGCGCTGCTGCCACACAATTAAGTAAATGCTCAGGTGCAGACTACATTGTCTCTAGAGACAAAAAAAGATGATACCAAAGAAGTGATTTCTGACGATAAGATTTTCATAGGGATCCTTGGTGGATTATATTTCTTTTAACAATCTTGAGACAAGACCATGCATAAAGCGTGCTCTGGCAGAATTCGTTTTCTACATAGCCATATACAGAAATCGGCACGTCCCAGGCGGCTTGCTAGCATATGCCTCTGGAAAAGGTTTACTGAATTTGATCCAGCGGGTTTAGAGGGAATGTTGACGGACGCGTGACGCCTGACGCCCGGCAGTGGGCGATCACAAGAGCTCGCCTTAAGCATAAGCTTATCTGAACTAAAAAGTAAAGAAAGCCGAATAAACGCGAAAGAAAACGACCGTGTGTATCAAATAAACTTATAAAATAAGAAGGCTTCATTTGCGTTTTAACACAAATTATGTAAATTGTCTTGGACAAATTCTATGTTAGTATCGATAATGCTACCATTGACGCAACAGTCTCATATAACCCTCCAAGGTTTGTTTTGTCTTCACACAAGTCAACGTTCTCTAATTTTAGTGATATGCCATTAACGACAAAACTTAATTTAAAACAAGTGGGGGAAAACAAGAAGACCTATAAACCTACCGGCCGAATGGATAACCAACCTTCCCATTTAACGCCTGTGAATCCCCTTAAACTTTCGTTTGCGAGAGAATATTCAGAAATAAACTCACTCATGTCTGGTGTCTGGTGTTACACTAGCATCACGATCATCTTGAGCGGCGATGTCTGAAATCATATGCATGAACACTACATAACTACTTTTATAAACGGAGACGTAAACACAATAAAACTGTATCTGCATTTTTCTATTTATATTTGTATAACATATGAGACGTATCGTTGCCGAAAAAAAGTTATTGAGCAAGAAGCACTAGCGGACTCACATACCTGTATACAGGTTTAACTCTGTGTATTCCTTAAGTATTCTTCATATTGCGATAATAAGCAAAAACAATTTACAAAACAAATTACCAAAAATAATGTACTAAATATTTTCCGTACCACCATCATTGTCAACGCAGCACCAGCAGAGCTATTCTGCCACGAAGATAAGGTATCATCTTTATCAGCAGCAGTATGTTTTTTTCTAATTTCAACTTTGCCCTCACACATAACATTTTGCAATTAGCACTAATTAATAATAAACGTATACTCTGAAGTAAATTTAGCAACAAGACAAAAATAGTCCACTGGCTGACTCATATATGTTTAGTTTGATACTCGGGAAAATTGATTGTAGCTCATGTACTATCGGCAATATTAACATTGGGTACATAGCAAGATTTCAGAAAAGTTGTGTGTGAATCCTTGCGTGTGTTTTTTTAATGTTGTCATGTATGTTCCACTTACGCAATTTGGTCGCCATGCCACAATACCAGAAAATTGTTTTTGACAGAAATAAAAAAATAACAATATTCTTGAGTAGGACCAGATGCGTTTGCTGGAGCACTTGACGACAAAGGTCCTGTTAAAATTTTGTCGTATCCCATTGTACAAAACATAGGAATAATTGTTCTGTTTGCAAAGGGTTGATGCACACATCCCAATGTTCTACAATATATTAACACATTATTTACTTCGGAAAAGCTGTTTAATAGTCTTATTTAATCAATAAAAAGCTTGGATCTTACCTCTCTCGTAGTTTTCTAACAGTGTCACAAGATGAACTTGCCCAATCCTAGTCAGACACTCTTTAAACAATTCATATTTGTCTGGTCCCAATGTGCTGACCGTTTCCACAATTACCCTATTTCTGTTAGATGTTAACTGTTCTTCCTGGAACAGACACAAGTTGCAATATCTAGTATGGCTTATTTTTGTGTCATAGAATAAGCTTCAGATTGAAAAACGAACAACACGTATACTTTTGTAAAAATAAAATCACGAGTTATAAAGTTATATATAATCCATATTTAAAACGACTTAAATATAGTTAAACAATTCAATATCACAAATACCTTTACACACAATATGCACACTAATGTTGTACATACTTAAAACAGATCATGCGATACATACCCGTTGAGGGCACCTCATTTATAGAACACCTAGCATATATGCTAAGAAATAGCGACTACCAGTCTATGCATATGAACTGCGAAAGTAGCCTCGTAACCTGGTTTGTGTCAAACACTTCAACAATCCAAGTGACTTTGTGTGTTTTGACCAAGTAGCCATTATTTATTTGTTTGTCACCATCGACCACTATATCAACTCGTCATAAAATTGCGGCACTACTTTACTGACCATAAGCAAAAGAGGAATACACCATTTTAACGATTGTTTAAAATTTCCGAATCTCCATCTCAGTAAAAAACTATTTGTGTTATCTGGATATGCTGATGTATCGCTAATGTAATATAAACTACTTAGTTTTAGATTTCTTTCACGTTTTTCAGCCGACTTAAGTGCGTTTTCCAGGTCACTGTTATATTTGTTAATGACATACTATGACAGCTGACACATAATACTGGGAAATCATTTACAGTACTGAACATTACGAAATTGACAATTTTCCCGTTTTCACTCCGTTTCGTTTCCGTTTCAGTTGGAAGCGTTCGCCGCTCCGTTTCTATTGCGCATCCGTTGCGTTTCCATTTCGTTTTATTCGTTTCCAGCGCTGCATTTCAAACGCTTCCGCGTTTCTATCGTTTCTTCCGTTTCTATCGTTTCAATCGTTCCATTTCGCTCCGTTGCGATTTTGATTAAAAACATTCGTTTAATAAATTTCTTAATGTAAAGTACTTCCGGTGTGTTTGCAAAATGACGAAAGAAGTAAACATTCTGGGGAGAGGCAACAGTCTTCCATTACATATAAAGGAATCGGCAATAAATTGTTTGCGACGAGGCTATTCAGTGTCAGCCACCCGCAGGAAAATTGCAGACACATAACTACCCTCCTGAATAAGCCGAAACAACAGGAAACTGCGCTTTAGTTAATATAAGGCTAATCACGATAAAATGTTTCACTACTAACCTGTTTTACGCAGAAAAACTCAAATTTCAATTATAAAACACCAGGTAAAGATTCAGTGAGTGCATACATTTCCCATCTAGACTGACCAACAAAAACGTTGAGCACGCTTTGTATTGTTGTCATTTATTTTCGCGATATTTATCCAAACACTGATGCTAAAAAACGAAAATAGTTCACGAACACAATTGCAGCTCTGTCACAATTGTGTTGTCCAAACACTGAATCACCGAAGATAGTCAAATAAAACACAAATTAAAATTACAGCCGTCTAAACCGTTTAAGAAGAAATATTTTTTTTTTTTATTCAAACATAGAACGAAATAAATATTGTGGCCATTAATAATTCCGCACGATTTTTTCGAAGTTTTAATTGTTTAACGAGAAATCTCGCGTTGATTAATTGTATTGGATATAAGTTAATTTGACAAATTTGTCAATATGACGTATTTTAACACTTTTATCCATAGCCCTTACCTGACCTACTTGTCTTCGCCAGACGTCATATCCCGGAATAAACAAACTGTCAAATGTGGTCCACACACATCCAGTATCCTAAAAAGTAACTTCTCTGTGATGTGTTAATCCGCAAAAAAAACGTAATGGTGATATGATCTTAGAATTTGTACGATGACACACACAATTTTGGAAAATTGTGGCATTTGCGCCTTGGATAATTGCCCCCCCCCCGGACGTTTGCCCCCCACCCCCACTGCCAAAATGAAAAGGCGAACGTTTGCCCCCCCCCCCCTCCAACTTCCATATTTGTTACATGGCGGACTTTAGTTTTAACGTTTCGCTGACAGTTACGTGTAATATCCAAGAATTTAAGGAAAGTATTACTCACTAGAGTCGCATTTCATCGTTAACATCATTTTCTCATATAAACATGAACAAATGCTATTGTTTTTTTCCGAAAACAGGCACATAAAAAAGTCGCATAAAATACAACTTTCTAAGAAAACAAGCGTGTGTTATTTTTGCTTTCGGTTTGCTCATATAAGCGATATTTAACGGATATTCAATACATTGTTAACGCACTTAAAACATGGAGTCGCTTATTAAATCACTGTGATTTTAATTTATCCAAGGTTGTAACAAAATAAATGCGGTGTTGTTTCTTTTTGGCGCGGCGGGCTCTCTGGCCAACACTGCTACATCAAAGAAAATTCTGGGAAACAATCGCCAGTCACAACCATTTGAAGTCGCCGAAAAGAAAAGAAAATCGATTCAAATTATCCGACCCATTATTTCTCTCAATACTGTTTAACATAATATCGATCGATAATTGTCTTCAAGCTGCCATAATGATACGTTCTAAAGTAGTGAGAGGGGAGGGAGGGGGGGGGGCTGTACTTTGTAGTAATGTTTCAGAACGCATATCCTTTTACTTATATAAATGTCCTAACAAACTTCTTTTGTCCATCGAATGAACATAAACTTTTTTTTATAAAGGAACTTTTTATATTTAAGGTATGGATTAACTATAAAATAATAGGCGAGCCATTGAAATAATATATTTGGACTAAACAAGAGATGAAAATATATATTAGACGGTTCCTTTAAGTGTCTTGCCTTCTTAACATTATTTACAAAAAATAAACGACAAGTTATGTAGTATTTACTATAAGAAATCCCCCATCCACGTTTCCTCTTCCTCAACGAAAAAAGAGTGGGATGGGGAAAGGGTGCATCATTGTGGGTACTGGTAGATATAGCGTTAGGTCCTTTTATGAGCCAAAAAAGATTTTGTAGACCTAAGTGTTTTTTAATTTTTGTTGTCCTTGCATAAGTCAATGCATATTGCTCTTTAAAAGGTTAAGGTAATAAACCACACGACTGCCACATGGTGACATTTTCAAACACAGCTGCATAGCGGATGCATGTGTTCTTACAAAGGGGAAAAGCCGCCAAAACACGGTCACACTTCCTGTCCACTAGACAAACAAGGTGTCATAAATCTGCCAATTAGCTTTATTAGTTGGGTGTCCGCTCATGTATTAAAATTGGGGATTGAGTTAGAGTAATACTTTAAGAAGGTATGAAATGGACCCATGCGCATGAAGAAACATAATATGAATTTAGAAAAAGATATACTTTAAATTAATACATGTCCATCCTTAAATGGGTATACAAATTAAGTTCCCGGTAGGGCCCACTTTAGACCACCAATTGGCATAGAACATTTAAGCCATGAATGGGAAAATGGCGGGGTCATGAAATAAGCCGTAGCCAGGCGTGTAGCCCTTCATTCAAATAGTTGCAAGTCAAATAAAGTAAAAAGTTTTATGCAGATTTTTAATCGCGGTTCCGATTAATCATATATATATATATATATATATATATATATATATATATATATATATATATATATATATATATATATATATATATATATATATATATATATATATATATATATATATATATATATATATATAATAGCGCATTATGGGAACTATGCATTTAGAAATGGGAATTTTGACACCAATGTCCAAATTTACACCAGTCTTCATTATAAGATGTATAACAATTAAGATTAGAAGCATAAGAAACTTTGCTTGACAAAAAGGCAAGATAAAATAAACTACATATCCACACCTCTGTAACTAAAGAAATGATGATGCTGATGACGGTGATGCTGCTACTGCTGCTTCTGCCGATAATGATGACGGTGATACCGATGTTGTTTATGATTATGATTAAAATGGTAATAACGGTTACGGTGATGTTGATGCTAATGACAATTATGATGTAGATCGTGACGGCGGTGCTGCTGCTGCTGCTGATGATGATGATGATTAGTGGCGATTATACAGGTAATATGTGATCATAATGATGATCATGTGAATTTAATGGCGGTAATGATGATTATTTCTTTGATATTTATCATGTAAATGGACGTGATATAAGTTCGTTTTTACGATTGTTTTTCATTTAACTGTCATCGATGATTGTATACGTGCACTATTTGGAAATCTATCGTTATTCAGACGTGGCACATTAGGATTATACCAGTCGTTGCGTAGGCTCTGAGTGCCGGGGAGGATGTAATTGGTTCTTGATTGGGTTACACCTTGCAATTATGCATAACATTGTTTGTTTGTTTTATGTTTAGTTGTTTTATGTTTTTGTGTTATATGAGATATTTACATTCTTTTGGTTAACGTCTAATTTTATTAAGTAGCTTTAATTTGTATCACGCAATGCATTCTTTGTAAATGACAAATACTTTAAACAGTATTCTTACAAAAAATGATAGGCGAAGTTAATCAGGGAACGGACCATGCAGCTATCAAGTAATTAGCGAAAATTCAAACTCAGGCTGCGACATTGCGCGCGCATACGTGTAAAGTCAGCTGTGTACACACTATCTTCATATGCAAAGCGATAAAGACTAAGAATGTCGATTCAATGCGGATGTTAAGCTTTTCATTGGAATTAAAATATCAGTTTCGACAGAAAGGCAATTTAATAGTTAAAATGTGTCTTTTATCGTGCAGAGTGATTTTTAGTGCAGTTTCTGTTTTGACGATACACGATGACTTGGACAACTTGTGCGGTTTCGGAACTGTAATGTACGAGTTTGATTAATACGATTTTTTTATAATAATTACGATTTTTTGTTATTTCTTTCTGCAGATAACACAAAGTACCGCGTTTATGTTGATCAATTGAAACCAGTTATTGTGTTCGTTTAAATTTATTTCGTACAAATAAACGGTTGGAATGTTACTATAAATAATCAGGTGACCTTTGAAGCGGTAGTGAAAATAACTCTTCCGTTACTAGCATTCCGATGTTTGCGTTTCTACCGTTTCTAGCGTTACAAGCTCCCCGGTTATAGCGTTTATACCGTTTACACCGTTTCAAGCGTTTGTAGCGCTCCGCTGCATTTCCATTTCCACTCCGTTCCGTTTCCGTTTCAACAGGAAACGAAAAACGTTTCATTTCCATTTCCACTCCGTTCCGTTTGTCAATTTCATGATTTTCATTACTGTAAACAGCCCACACAACAATTAAGCGGCAACCCGATTTCCGAATCTGTGCGTCATGATTGTCTATCTCACTGTTAAATTTTAAGCATTTTCAAACTACTAGGTGTACAAATACTTAATTACCATAAACTTACCCGTATATTCTGAATTGCTATTCTACTGAAAACTTCTTTCTCTGCAAATATGTCAAGAAGCTCAATGGAATGCATGTCTTCGACCAATATTGTCTGAGCTTTAGCCAGTGCCTTCTTGTAAGCTTGATCTGGAAAATATATGTAGGATATACTTACTCCGTTATTACATTAACACTATGTACAAACGTTTGGTTTAATACATTTTTGCATACTTACAAATGTGCACATATTACCCGATTTGTTGTACTATGTTCAATTTTAACACATCCTAGGACTGTTTCTTTACTTAAGCTATGAACTTAGCTTTGGAACTAACTTTTAAAAAAGTTAAAGTAAAATCAAATTTCAAAGACTTTAAAAAATGTGCACAATGCACATTTAGTTGACATATTGAAGGCGTCTAATACATGGGGTTTCAGCTTTCGACATTCCATCTCGCGACAATCTATTTGTTTTATAAAATTCGTTTACATTCCCTCAGTAGTTGTAAATTATGTAAATTATGTAGTTTAACAATAACATTAATTTTATCGAATCAGCAAGTACATGCTGAGCAAATAGATGGATTTTTAAATAGTATTTTATCAACAAGTTGCCTACATGTCATTATGAGATATTTTAATGGACAAATTCACCCGCCTCTCTCTCTCTCTCTCTCTCTCTCTCTCTCTATCTCACTCTCTTTCTCAGTCTCTCTCTATTTTTTCGCGGTCTTTGAATCTCTCTGTCCCTCTCTTTTTTTTTTCTATTTTACATATTTAATAAATGCCTGCAATTTAAGTTTTGGGCGGATTTATATTGATTCAAAATGTTAGATGAACCGTTATTTGAAGCATTGTTTCTTACGTTTTTAATAAACGCACTGCCAGTACTGTCAGGACGTAATTTTTCCATGTTTCAAAGAAGGCAAGATTGAGCGTAGAATGTGTCATTTTATGAATGTCATTTATCAAAATCAATTTACAGTTATAGACATTTTAACATTATGTGGGAAACACTTTGCAATTACGTATAAAAGCTCAAACATACTTATCTTAGCATATAACAGTTTATAGTTTTTAAATTTATATAAACTTATATATTAAGAACATATGCTAGCAGTGCGGCATATACATTTTACTAAGACAATCTACCGGTGTTTTCATCTCGCTACCTTATAAATACTGATCTACCTGCACTTTGTAGAGAATATGTCACAACTGAGCAGAACAATGGATATTTCCTTGCTTGTACTCGTGTAATTGTTATTTTACTAGCACACGAGGCAAACACTGTAAATATGATTGTCTTCTTAATATAAGACAAAACTCACGTGTTAGTGCTAGCGAACTATGAATCCAGTGCCGAAGAACATCTTGTCTTAAATGGGGAGGTGAATTTTCACAGCTTGGATTTGAGCACAACATTTCTTCTGGAACGCGTTGTTTCCATTGTGTAATGTCTTTCGGCAAAAGAGCCAACTTGGAGGGAATCATGTCTTTGGCCGAATACAAGTCAGCTTTTGGACAACAGATGCACACATTAACTGGTGCCATTTCATTACAGCACAACTTTGCCATGCACTCAATCAAAAAGTTCAGGATGTCCTGACATACATCTGGGTTGATTTTGCCCAGAGTGCTCACCCAAACTTTGACAGTGTTGTCAACGTATAGCACTGTGAACACGTGTACTCCATTTTCAAACACTGCGGAACCATAATAGATGTTGTTCCTGTGGATTGGATATTTTCCCACGCATAAAGCAATTAGTTTGTTAAAGAGTACCAGTGGAAAAAACCTAGAAGGCACAGCTAGTTTCAAAACTGCCGATACATGTTGAGGATTAAGTTCAGATGGATAGATGTGTCGTTTGGACAAACGTATGAAGCAAGGCACAAAGTAGTGGTCACAAGTCTGAAAGAAAAACAAAAGAACGTATGTTATATTTACTCATCATTCTTAATTTTAAGCAGCAGATATAAACGGTCCTATTGGAGAGAAACATAAAAGTTATCGTGTGCAAAACCTAAGATAGCACTTTCCAAATTCTGTATCATAGCATAAGCCCGGTTATAAAGTATGTGATGCATATTTTCACACGCTCTATACACGTAGCATCTGTATGCATGTTTCAGCAACAAATTGTTAATTACAAAGTAACACTTTAATTTAGTCGTTTGTATTGCTAATACACTATACAATAATTTAAATGTGCATTCTAACAGCGCACGCACGAAACCACATTATATTGTATGTTATACCACATCTTGTAATTAGAACAAAATCAAGTGACACTTCAAAATATGTACGTGGATGGAATGCTTAACATAATTTCAGTGTTGACTACCAAATACTGGAAGCGAAGGATCTAATAAAAAGACATTTGAAAACATAAGCGCGGATGATGTCGACAGCAATTAATTGTAAAATGAATAATTTAGTTTTATCGAGATACACATAGGGGTTCACAATTGGCGACCAAACGCACTTTCCTCTAGCATTTATCACAGAAGGAACTTAAATAACATATGTGATGCTAGATTGAACAAGTATTTATATATCTTACCGGGTCATCGTCTTTGGGCTTAGCAATGAGGCAGAGGCGTTCCATAATCTTCAAAAGAACATCCTTGTATTTGATGAACTCTGACTGGCTCCATACTGCATCTGATAATTAAACAAAGTATTTTACACTTTCTAAACTGTAAGCAAACAGTAAGTCAGAACACATGCACACATACGCCAAGAACACGCACATATGAAAGTTTCATTGACTATTCAAATATAAAAAAAATATATAATAATAAGACATGGGTAGAATGTTGCACTAAATGCACATCTAAAATAATTCGAAAAAAAAAAGTTTCATTAAAACACAGAAAAGAAAGAAACATTAAGCTATCAAAGACATAAAATGATAGGAATTACTTCCATTAACGTGCCCTATTTTGTAGCTGTTGTAGTATATACAGCCTTTCAAAAACTACTGCTTATGCTGCTGCTGCTACTACTACGACTACAATTACTACTACTACTACTACTACTACTACTACTACTACTGCTGCTGCTGCTACTACTACTTCTACCACTACTACTGATGCTACTACCACAACTTTCTCTACCACAAAAACAACTAGTATCGCCACTACCTACCGCGAGATAACGACCGAAATAGTGAGGCTCAAACGCCTAAAACAACTGCATACGACAAATAGATACAAGCTCTAATATAAATGTAAGCCAGTGATACAAAACTTTATTTACCAATGATATCCAAGGTATTTTAAAAGACAATATGTTCACACATTCAGGCATGGTAAGAGTTAAAACTTTGGAAGGTTTGCATCGACTAGTTACACCACTTTAGTTCTACATATGTGAACGAGTACACTGTACACGGGAGGAATTATATATTACGTTATTAACAGAGGACATAAAAACAAATTTAACGGCTGTGAAGTGTCATAATGCCAAACCCGTGTAGTAATGGTTTCCCGTGAAACATATAAGCCTTAACTTCCCCAATACTGTACTATCCAAACATGTGATACAGGGCATTTAACCAAACATATACAGATATAAGTTGATATTGATATTCGGTTATGGACTTTGGATTGTTAAATCCTAAATCTACTTCAAACTAGATATGAGTATCCATACGATCTAGCAAGTTATGTTAACCACAAGCAAGCCGACACAAAAGTAATAATTAAAAAGGTGCAAGATAGTATTGTACTCGGTATTTTCATAGGACAGCGGTATTTATATTTTAAAGTTTATAAATTGCACGATGGAAACTTTAGGCTACGGGCAAGCAAAATTACGGGATCATTAGTAAACAAGGGGCATGCGTCAAGTATTCTTCTTGTTTTAAGCTTGGTCAACAATTTGCCTCGACTGACATGAATACAACATATAATGGCAAATTATTATGGGAACATTTTATGTTTGAAACCAAACCTCGACTTTGAATAATTGTCCTTTTTGAAGTGCACTAGTGTTAAAATAAGGTTAGAACAAATATCACAAACAACGTTCTTAAATGTTACCTAAAGTACAGTAAAGTGCCTTGGTCATTATGCAGTCTCAAGAAGAGATCAAGCTCTTCACTTTCTTCGAGAGGAATTAGCTGGATCCTGTTTATGTTCTTCACTTCTTCCCGTTTCATTATCTGGAATAGAAAATAAAACATTGTCGCAAAGTATTAAACAATGCAAAACACAAAAATGTATACAATAATAATAATAATGATAATAATAATAAAAATGATAATGATTATGATGATAATAATAATCATAATAATAAGAAGAAGAAGAGAGAGAAAGAGAGGGAGCATAGAGAGGAGAGAGAGAAAAGAGAGAGAGGAAAGAGAGAGAGAGAGAGGGAGAGAGAGAAGGGAGAGATGAAACGGATAACTAAAAGAGAAAAATGAATTAGGCTTATAATATTAAAATAGTTTGGATTTAAAATTAGTATTAAGTTTTAAATATACATTACTTACAAATCTAAACTTACCTTTGTTCCTGACTGACGTTTGTTAAAAATGTCCTTTTCAAAAGTCAACCAACGGTTTGGATATTCTTCTTTCCAATAATCCTGTTTCTTCGCAATCTTCAATATTTCCGACTTAAGATCCTTTAATTGTGAATCTACACCAGTATTGTCAATGGCGTATTCCTTGTCATCCTCAATGTGCTCAGCAGTCACTTTGTCGTCAAATATGTCTCGAATATTTTGAAAATATTTCTCGATGATATCCTTCTTGTTAGCCTAGAAGAATATGCAACAGATACGTTACATTTCCAACTGTGAACAGAGTCTAATAAATTGATATTATGAATTGTTCCTATCTGTCAATTGTGAATGTGACTTATTTTAAACAATGTTCCGGAAACGATAAAGTTCATGTACGGCATACAACTATCGCTCTGGAGAGCGGTGTCTCTTATGGAATGCAATTCTTTATGAAGACGATAGTGTAGCAGTCATAAACAGGAACTCGCAGTTGTTTCTTTGAGACCCTTTCCAGAGAAAATAACTGATTCTTACAGTTTCATCAGTGTAGATTGCAGCAATAATGTTAAGCTTGCAACTGTACAAAAAGCTGGCATTTATAGGAATTCGCAGCTGCTTGGCGAAGTATTGTTTAACAAAAGAAACCTAGTATACTGATGTTAGCAATGCGGCTGGTAAATACAGATGTAGCAAAGAACAAGAAAAAAAATTAAAGTAGCAAATACTGTTTTTCTATCAAAGTTATGGTTCACGACTGTCGAATATTTGGCCAATAATTAATCGACAGTGTAAGCGAGCGTTTAGTTCCCATGAGAGTCATCTTCTTGTTTAAAGCGCATGCTCTCTACAGTGCAGTGGATGTTTCTCATCCTTGCTCTTTCTTGTTTTTAAATGGAACAGATGTTTTACTGTTCAATTTAGTCATAAAAGTGGTATTGTCCTTTACAAACATGGGTTGCACAATTGAATCAAAGCACAATTCAGACTCATTTTAACAAATATGAAAACAAAGTTAGAACATGGTATACGCTGTTTTGCCTTTTCTAGATAGCTAGACTTACTTGGTCAACTGTGTCCGCATGCGTTGCCACTAGTAAAATGGGTGGTCCAGTTGTGCCATGTTTTCCACAGAAATGACGAACCGAATTCGCCCAGAAATCAACGAAGTCTCGCACTTTAAATTAAAAACCAAAGTAGAAATAAAGAAAATTCAGGAGCTACGAAGAGAAGTTAAAAAATATGTAAAATATGCGAAAGTATTACTTGAATTTATTATTTGGATCAAGTGGAGAGACTTTTAATGATAATATGTATAATGTTTTGGGTAATTATTGCGATATACAAGTCACCTTTAGTGCCATTCTTCTCTAAGCAAACTGTTTCAACATCTGGCATGACGTCATCGATAGCTTGTTCCAGGCTGGTGACCAACAGAAAAATTGTTCGGGGGGTAAGGAACACTTGATGGGTGTTGTAGAATATGGACTGTCCAGCAAAGTCCCAGAAGTTCACTTTGGCAAATTTGCTGTCAGGTAGATTATTACTAGCCTGTATTACCTCCTGTCATAAAAAAGAAAAACTGAATATATCAAGTGCTTCAAACAAGTCGGAGCATCCATCAGCAAAACAGATGGAACACTATATAATAATGGAAGACATCTGATGGACATCTTTATAAATAAGTCATATCCTACACATTGATGAACACCCGCGAGACCCAGGGAATCGAACAAGAAGGCAGGACCATAATTACTTTAAACACGTTATTCATATTGATGAATACGGATCATTTAGGTTTAAACGATGTGTCATTCAGAACAGTTCGTACACAAATCGTCAAGGTTATACTTTGTCAAAATACTTTAAAATCAACTAAAAAGTGTAAACCTTGTTAAAACATAGTGTACAATGGCATAAGTTGTTTCGGTGAAAAAGGGTCTAGACGATAACACGACTAGGGTGGCAACAGAGGTTTACTAACAGTCGGAAGACGGATTACGAATGCGATACGAGTAGACTATCTCTAGCTTTACCAACACTTTCATTGACATTACGCTATACAAAGATTACCTTTATGACTATAAACCTTCTTGAAAGTGAATACATTATTTTTAAGTTATATTACTGCAGTGTTAAGAATATTCAATCGTTGTCGATAGACAACGAATACAGGGACCACTTTGCTGATTTTAATTATTGTGTCTATGAAAATGTTGCGGCACCATCGTATACACGAAGTATAAAGAATGATTTATCTCTGTTTGAAATCAGAACATGAAGATAAATTAAACGAGAAAATGTATACATTAATATACTATTATAGACCAAAATCAGCGGACAGTGGACCACATACAGAACACCAATAAGAAGTAGCACATATCAGACTGAAGTAAAAACAACTTAACCAATATAATAAATGTAAACGTCATTGCTCATAATCCTCCACTTTTTAAAGAAGTTAGTAGTATTGAATTTAAATTCAGTAAACAATTTAATTTGATGAACCTGCTTTTGTGAATGAGAAATTAAGCAAAGCAAACATTTAATATAAGTTAGCGTTATATAAATCAACATAAGTTTACAATTGCATGCACCTTTGTAGCAATATAAACTCGCACAAATATTGTTTTAAGTTAATGTTTACACATCTCTACTATCAAAAAGTCTCCTTTCTAGTTTTCTTTTAGTTTGTTATGATGTAACGTCTGTAATTTCTGCTCAGTTAGTAAACATAATGTGACGCGTAACTTTAAAATAAGATTACACGTTATTTTCAAAATATTATAATTACATCATAAGCACTTTAAAGTCATTGATAAAACCAACAAACACACGTTAATGTTTTATGAGATTGAAGTGTAGAAATTTATTCATGTTTTCACATGAACGATTACACATTTATTGTTCGTTTACGAATAAAACAACACTCGCGCATATCTTAAGAAAATAGTAATGGTTTGAAAGTAAGGTGTAACACCGGTGAACACTTACCTTCTCATTTTAGCTGTTCGAAGATTTTTTCTCTAAGATGTTTGCACATGAATATGTTCAAACCAGTCTGATGACATTTTATCAAATGGCATCGAGTTTTATTTTCAGTATTTAAGATCAACAATAAATGCACACCTTGCCCTAGCAGTTTATAACATGTAAGAGTTGTGGGTTAAACCAAACATGTTGTTTTGTAATAAATGTTACTAACGTGTAGCGTTACATAATTATCAGGCATAGTAGCTGCTGGTGATTTAAGGTTACCTTTAACGTCTGTGATAAGTGTGTCTCGTTGCCTTTTGTACTGTCATCGATAGAAGTCGAACTGCTGCCACATGCTGACGTTGGAGCCTCTGTAAAAAAATACAACCGCACCAACCATACTATATTTTACCTCTCATGATGGACATAACAAACATTGACCTATAGACACAGACATTTGAACGCAAAAGAAGTATACCTACTATGCATTATGGCAAAAAAGAAATAAGAATAAAAAACTGTTTTCTTTTTATAGATCATGCATCTCGCTTACAGACAAACAAGAATTGGAGGACAACTTGTATTATTTCCCACGAGTTGAGGGTCTTAGAAGCAAGCATGTAAAGAATGGTAAATGTATTTCAGACGCAACAAATTAAAAACAATCTATATGATGTTTGACACCCCTTTCAGGTCTGCCCCAGAGCAATGTCTTGGCAAGATCATAATTTTAGCTACCACTTACATTATTTAGATTTAAACGGAAATTAAGAAGGGTGCACCTGTTCACACCAACATACATGTTCCATCTTTATTGGAAAGTTTCTGGAAGCATAAACATGACATTTTACTTAATCGTACCTGAGCTTGCATGGACTTCAAGTTTTGCTTTCTTTGGTAAGGGTTCATGTGTATTCGATTCACTAGAAGATACCTGTCAAAAAACATCAGGTTTGGGATATTAGGAAGTCTTTAGATATTGCGTAACTGTAGAAATTGATTTAAAGTGGCATGTTCGTAAAAAAATATAATCATAATTAAAATAAAACATACAATGCAAGTATGCTTTTAGTCTGTCGCAAAGTGATACAATTACACTTAAGTAAAGTCAAAGATACAGTCATGCTTAAGTGAAATCAATGATGCAGACATGCTTAAGTGATGTCAATGATACAGACATGGTTATGGCAAGTCAAAGATAAATCACAATTAAAGTAAGTCAAACATACAGTCAAACTAAAGTGAAGTAAAATATACAGTCAGGCATACGAGAAGACAAAGATACAGTCCTACTTAAGTAAAGTCAAGTCAAGGGTTCTATGTATATATAAATGTGTTACCATTTCTAATTTTATTGTTTACAATATGATCATATATTACTATTTACAGTTTACCATTTACCTATTGTTTTCGAGAAAGTATTAGTACCAAGTAACCTTTTAATGCCATTGAAACTAATGTCATGGTGAATCTTCAGTGCTTTTATAAAAAGAATACTCCAGATACTGTAATTGTAGTTCAATTAATTGTTCTGATATAGTTTGCAAGAGTTCAACAGCCTTTTTTTCTAGACCCTTCTTTCTAACAAGAAACTTAATTACAAATAGCATGTTTGAATGCGGACGACTTAAAAAAGTCCACATGTTTAAGTACTGATTGATTGATACAAAACTTTAACAGTCTAGAAAATATGCTATATGTTCATATATTTTCAAATATGAATATAAGAACGAAAATGATCTATCACAGTATATCGTCTGTAATGCAATAACTTTAGTCCTGCATACATAATTCTTTTCTGACGATTACTTTCAAAATTAGGAAGTCATGTTTTTAAGTTTTGTTTCATAAAAATGCTTGTATGTGCGTGATTTCAAAATTAACAGAACGTTTGTTTATTGGGTTTATCGTCCCACCAACAGTATTTCAGTAATCTGGAGACAGTACTAAGAGAAAGACCGGTGGATTGGTCCTAAACATATTTTGAACATATCATGTTATGATGGTTATGATGCTACAATCATCTACACTTCCCCTTCGGTAATGCTTGTCCTAGAATGAAATATAGAATTCTTTAGATAAGCTCAAATAATACTCCCGACATCAGCAAATAACAATGTTTACATTGTTATTTGTTATTATTATTATCTCCTTTTTTGTATTTGACTATATTTACTTTTATTTTTTCTTCTTTAATTTCTCTATTTTCATCTATTCTACTTTTTGATCATCATATTCCATTTTTTAACAATTTTATTATTACAACAACAGTAGTAACAGTGGTAGTAGTAGTAGTAAAGTAGTAGTAGTAGCAGTAATAGTAAAAGTAGTAGTAGTAGTAGTAGTAGTAGTAGTAGTAGTAGTAGTAGTAGTAGTAGAAGAAGTAGTTGTAGTAGTAGTAGTAGTAATAGTAGTGGTAATAGTTGTAGTAATAGTAGTAGTAGTTGTAGTAGTAATAATAGTAGATGTAGCAACAGCAGTAGTAGTGGGCGTTGTTGTCTTTGTTATTAGTGTAGTGGTAGTAATAAACGTATTAATTGCTTTAAGAAATAATTTTATGTAAAACGAAATATATTTTAAGAGCACTGAAACATAGGGTTCAACGACAGCATATGTTCAAGCTAATAGTAATATTACATAGGATAGCCCTTGACGTTTCAACTCAATGCAATGGGGACGTGGCGTTGCTTTCATTCATTCGGACTTTTCGGAGGGGGACCCTCACGTTTCATTGCTATATTGCTTGAAGACTGTCATCTTACTGGACTTGCCTTTCTGCTAGGAGACCGACTCCTCAACATAAATGCTCCTCGACGTGCGAACATGTACGTGGTCTTGGTTTTTGTTTACACATGGACAGCTTTCTGGATTTTCCACTTGCTTCTTTTGAGTTAAACGATCGTTCTACAGGCTGCTTTGATTGGTTGCAGCACACGTTCCATACCTGCTCCCCTGCTTGATACTTTCTACCCGCCTGACTTCGCAGCATGTGTTTGAGGATAAACATCTTCCTTTACTGACTGCTGATTTACTGACATCGATGATTATTTTTACCATGCTTGAGGTTGTGGCTCTTAAATATCTGTCTTCTCTGCCTGGGACTAGGGTGGAGCGCTTAATTAATTCGCTGTTTGTGCTTGAGGTGGAACCTTATCTTACTGGAATCCCTTCCCTGATTGTGCTCGAGGATAAATGTTTCACTTGACTGACTTAATGTTGGACCTCTTTTTGAACTGATCGGTGGCTTGTATTTGATAGCTTGCATTCTTCATTAATTGACTCTACTAAATATGTTTGTCGGTAAACCTATTTTCGACATAATCGCGATGTTTGAGTTTGGATCTGTTTCTGTACATGCGTCATTTCAATGAAGCTTATTTTAAATCTGTCTTATTAGAAAGCTGAGATTTAAAACCTTCGGTTTGATTAAAGTAGGTGTCTTTTAACAAAACAGCTCTATATTGTAGTTGGTTAAGCCAAAGACATTCTTCTTGATCCAATCTGTACATGTACACAATTGCTGCTTGTGTTTTGCATACATATTTCATATGTGCATCTCCAGAAGAATGCCATTTTTCAGCAGCTGACAGATACTTCATGTTTCTTTCCCTTGTGTGATCGGGTCCGGTCCAATGTGAATTTATTTGTCGTGAAATAATATAAATTGTGAAATGAAACCGTGACATCATTTTAAGTGTAACTTTACATTTAAATAAAAATGACATGTACATACATAAGAAACCATTCCCTTACAATCAAGCACGATGTTCGGTAAAAAACAGCATTTGATGAAAACCGAACATTTATGATGCACGTAAATGATGATTATTTCTTATGTTTTACGTTTTGTTTATTGATCTATGACATGCATGTTACAATGATGTACATACTATTTACACGACAGTAAACATTTAGGTTTAAAGCAAGATGATATGCATGTATACACTGCATTTATGTCACTAAACACATGTTGTTGTTTTTTTTTAAAAAACAAAAAAAACAAAAAACAACAACATTGTTTGTTAAAATGTGTTGGTGAAATTACTTTCATACCGCATAATATGCATTTATATAAGGGCGTATTAATGACACGCTTTGTGTTTTTATTCAATATCTTTCACATTTAAGGAGCTGTAAGTCTAATGTTTTACAGGCATGTTATGCATACTACGTGCAAACTGTGAACATTTAATTGTAAGGAATTATGAAAACATAATTAAGTGAATGTTGGTATTGATAAGTCATGCACAGTCTGTGCATGTTACTGACATAGTCTTATTAACGTAGCTGAACCTTGCTAAAAATAACTCGATGACAACTAGATAATGTCAAAGAGAGACAAGTATTATTTATATTAGAAAACAACTACACACACCTGTCGATTGTAAAAAAAGACCAGAAAAGTGTAAATGGTTGTTGCATCCTGTTCATGTGAAGATGGAAATGAGGAACCAACGTATAATGCACAGCCAATGAAATACGCGTAACAATCCTTATAGAATTAATAAAATAACACCATATATAACATGTTGATTGTGTTTGACCACCACACTGCACAAGCAACATTGTTGTGATCATGAATACGCATATATGACAAAGTCCGATAATCAAAACAACATATACAAAGTTTGAAAAGGAATATGACGAAGGTATTTACATACAAACTAAATGTAAATGTAAAAAAAAAATATATGATGAGTCATTTTAAAAAAGAGCGATCCCAACTTGGAACGGTCAGTCGGCAATACGGGCCGATACTTACTTCTTCTAAGAATACAGTAGCTTGTATATGACAATAAACGATGGTTGGGTTATACCAATAATGATTAGTCTGAAAATAACAGTCACCAAAAAAATACATTTAGCAAATAGCATTTAGCACAAAAACATATAAACAAACACTTAAATGTGAACTAGCAATACTTAACAACCCACCATAGTCACTATTGGGAATCACTTTGAATCAAGGGACAACCATGCATTTACTGTATATTTAGTCCTTTTTTCTAAAAGGCCTATTTTACTATTCTATAAGATGTTTAACATCGTTAACTGCTACTCACATTTTGCTTTTGTGTGTATTTAACCTCAGTATCATCACCTCTGCTTGTGCCGGGCTGAAGAAGATATATTAGGTATATTAAGTCCATAAAATTTCGTCATATTTATATTTTCGTTCTTTACAATTTCTTTCATTTAATTTTACATTTAAAAGCATTACGTATGTTTGTCAACGTATTGTTTAAACAAAACAGGCATCCAGTCTAGTCTGGTATAAAACATCAACAATAGGTTAATAATTCAGTTTGTCATTGCAATAAAGGATGATATATTCCTCTTTCTAAAAGGCTTATTTTACTATTCTATAAGATGTTTAACATCGTTAACTGCTACTTACATTTTGCTTTTGTGTGTATCTAACCTCAGTATGATCACCTCTGCTTGTGCCGGGCTGGAGAAGATATGTTAGGTATATTAAGTCAATAAAATTACGTTATACAGTCAACTCTCGTCATCTCAAATTTCAAGGGACCGTAGAAAATAGTTTGAAATATCCGAAGTTTGAGTTATCCGAATTTAAGGATAGTTTGTGTAAATCTTAAAAATCTTACGTGCTACACGATGATTGGTAATGACCGAAATTCCTTGTTATATCTGCCACTGTAAACTAAGTTTCTGCAAGTTTGTGTGGTTTTGTATGTTTAAAGTTTTATTAGATTTTTTACAATGTTATTTAATATTCTTCTTTTTATTGTAGGTTGTTGCGTCATCGTAAGTGCATGGCCTAATTGTGTATACCTGAAGCAACAACAAGTACAAACTGAAACACTTTATTCAGCGTTAATTTATTAAATAAATTATTGTTCATTCAATCAGCTAATTAAAGAATAATCGATTTACCTCTTCTCTAAATTACGTCACATCCTGATTGCCGATAATTGCCGATAAAACTAGCGCCCAAATCTTTGCGAGTTTCACGATAGGTGTGAAAATTACTATTGGTGCCGTTTTGCATCTTATAGCAATTTTGAAGTTTGAGATAGACCAAGTGATTTCAACAGTTTTATACGTGTGGGGACAAATAATTTAGTTTGATATATCCGATAATTTGACACATCCGAATTTGTGATAAGCGGAGTCAAACTATATAGAAACTATAGGGAAAAAACGGGACCGTAAAACAGTTTGACATAACCGGAAATTTGATATAACCGATTTTGAGATAACGAGAGTTGACTGTATTTATAATTTCGTTCTGTACAGTTTGTTTCATTTTATTTTACATTTAAAAGTAAGTATTAAGTAAGTTTGCCACTGTATTGTTATTTATTGTTTAACGCACATCCAGTCTAGTTTGGTAAAACACATCTACAAAAGTTTAATAAGTCAAGTCATTGTAATAATAGGGTGAGTTTGCTATTCTATAATAAAATTTAATATCGGTAACTGCTACTCACATTTTGCATTATTGTGTATATAACCTCATTCTGACCACCTCTGCTTGTGCCGGGCTGTGGGCTAGATTCCCGAGCAGGTGGTAGCATTGTAGAAGCTAAGACCTTATTGGGGTCTGGTGGACCATCTGAACAACGTAATAAAATAATCGAAGCTTATCGTACATTCAAGAGAAGACAGAACTCGTGCAGAACAAATACTGTATACAATTGTACAAACTAAAGACAGGTGTAATTTAAATAAAAATGTAACATGTTAACAAGATATTTTAATAAGTCAAAATGTGTCAAACGTATACAATGATTTTAAAAAAGAAAAAAGCATTAGCAAGTAAAATGAATGTATAAACGTAGCTTTTAAATAAACATATAGAACAAAAACAACACTTTAACAAATTGTTGCTAAAATACAAATATTCACGTACAACATATTGTACGCCAGTAAATAGGCTGTAAACAAATATTTAAATCGTTAACATGCATGTAACATTGTGACACATCAAAGTAAATTCAATAAAATTAAGTATAAGAACAGCATAGTGTTCTCTTGAAAAATAAGTGTCCAGACAAACTACTTAAACATTCATGTAAAAGAGGATGGATCAATCTCAACAGTTTTCATTAATTAAAACAAAAGGGACCGACTGGTGTGCTTAAACCGGTTTTACAGAACTCTTAACTGGCACTTCCTTTGGCGTTTCTCAAATGCAAACAATGGCAAGAAAACATATTTTTATAAATGAAAAATATCCACATAGTATTAAGAAGAGAGAGACGATTTAATTATATCCGAAGAAGAACACACATGTATTAATTGTATTAATTAGCTACATTTCAGCAATGTATATAACTCATTAATCCACGTAGGCAGATTATTTAAGACAAAAACTCCATGTCGGTAAAAGATACTTCCTGTTAATTTCATGTCGTTACTTTATGTTAAATTATGACTATGTTATTGTAGCCAGTCTATTTCATACTGCATGCTGCGTGTAGTAAGGTAAATGCCTCACTGGGTAGAGTCAGGTATATGTACTCACACGAAGATTGCATCTTTAATACCAGCTAATGAGTTCTCTTATATATTTATGTTGTTATTGGAACTTAATAAACATAAGTTAGAACACGATCTTGCCGGTCTATGCATACAAACCGATAACAATTGATTGTACACGGCCTAAAAACCCAAATTTCTGGAGGATATACTGAGAAAAACCACAATCTTTGTAAGTTGTAGTTGCTCTATATCGGTAAGAAATACTGCTCAATAACTCGTTGTAAATAACTCCAACCTTGCACCTCTTGATAACTCCATGTCTGTAAATTATAAGGCCTAATTATTCTATGTCGGTAGGGTTTACAGTGTATTAAGTTTATGTCTGTAAATTGTAAGACTTATAACGCAATGTTGATGTCGTGTAAGTCATACTGCTTAATAACTCCTTTTCTGTTTTTTCATAAACAAGACATTACAATCCACACTCTACAAACTCTAAGTCGGTAATATATTATGTTAATAACGCCATGACTAAAATCTTTACGCGTAAAAGTACTTGTCGTCACTGAATAAAGTTATTCAACAGAAAAAAACAACATTTCGGCAATAAATTAGGTCTTAAAGTCGATACCAACATAAATATAATCGAATAACATGGCAAATTTAGACTGACTTTTATTTTCTTATAAGCAGTGGTTATTTACAATTACAATCTAGATTTCAAGTCACAGTTTACACGTTTAAAGGCTTGCATTTAAATGCAAAGGAACTAGAAGTTGAACGCCTTCAGGCTAAGTAGCCATTTTATTGATTTTTAATTTTGTCATAAGCTCTATGATAATCTAAATTTCAAACGATTAAAACTTAATCGAACATTTCCAAAATCTGGTACAAAAGTGCGCCTTTGAATGTCATTGTGTACATTACATAGACGTTGAAAATGACAGCACGATCAACGTAAATGAACACTTAAAAATACCTATATTTTAATGTTTTTAATTGGTTGAACTGTTCGTGTTTTTACCTGTTTGTCAACTATTTGAAAGGAACTACCGACACAAGTAAAGGCAAACAGTTACGACCTCAAGCCAGCTATTCTAATCGTTGGCGTCCTTATTAGACGTCATTAATTACAGTTTTCCTCGAACGCATTCAAATAAACAGTTCAAAAACTTAACCTTACAAACCTTCACAGAGCGTCCACTGGCCTGAGTCAATGTCTACCTTGCAACGGTGGACGTGGATTTCGATCCCGTCAGTGCTTTCTCGCTTAACAATATCCACCTCTTGACCTAGCAACCTTTTCAAGAGTGTTGTCTTCCCTACCCCACTATGACCGACAAGCATTACGCGGATATTGTGCACAACATGCTTGCCATCTGAGAGTGCTTTCTTGAATATCTCAATCGATCGACTATCCATCCGTAGTATTTCGGCTGGTAGCTTGCTCTCTACAAGAGAAATAACACCAAACAAGTAATAAAAGCAGCTGTATTACACTAATTTTTGTGTAGCAGTAGTAGAAATAGAGCAGTGGTAGGGTTTTAATATTGCAGTGGTATCTGCGGTGATGGTGCTAGTAGAAGTCTACACGTTTATTTTGTCGAACTGTTTGAGACTGTCACTGGAAAATGCGTAAACGTATTTCTAGTGTAAGCAGACATCATATGAAGCAGTTGTTCTCTTTTTGTTTTCTTTAGTTCACTTTACACATGCACGTGTAATGAGAAATATACTATACAGCTCGCATAAAATAAACGCAGATTGTAAAAACATACATGCAAATTGTATAGTATGTAACTTGTACGTTTAACGTTTAATTTGTAAAGATAATTATTATTTTTAATTGTTAATTAATGCTAATGTATTTATATAATATTTTCTAACAAACTATAAATATATTGCTTAAATTTAAATGTTGAAAAGAAAAATGCAGACACTTAATTTAATATACCAAACTTTTTTTGACAAGACCCTGTTAACGTAAATACTAGAATGTATTTATATGTACAAACCGATAAATAAGAGCTACATAATACATATAATTTCCATAAATCTATAAAATATGTTTGTGTAAAAGAACTCATTTTACTATTAGTACCATTTATAATGTTTCATTGGAAGATACAATTTTTAAATAAGCAAGTTTACTAAAATCTAGTTTTGCTCAAGGAATGATTTTTGAATTTTCAAAGAGGCTTATTTACATGATTGCTTGTGTTAAATATTACCCCAGTTTTAGCCTTCACTTGAACACTTGTTTAAAACTTAGAGCTAGTAATAAAGAAATTCTTATATCTTCTTTTAACTTTATTAATATCCATCAGTACCAACTTGCATAAATAGCACGTTATCATTAAAGATACCCGATTTTTTATATTTCGAAATATATGTGTATTATTATACTTTCATATCGGAGTTTCATGGCAGTTGTCATGAATACCATTAGTTACAAGATAGCCTTAACGTTACTTACTGGGTACATCGGCGATTCATATTCCGGCGATTTTATTATTTATTATTTTTTTTTTATTCTGGTATCTGGTGTTATTTTGTTATATAAATTAAATGTATCATTCCCATGTTCCCAAGATTGCACTTGTAAGCTTTTTTATTAAGATTTTATTCGTGCATTACAAACAAGATGTACGAAACACGTGATGTAAGGAAGAAGCATTATGTACACTGGACATTTCACACCCATCCACAATATCCTCACACAGGCATTCAATTCAAAGAGCCAATGGTCTATAGGTTGTATTACAAAAGGCATATGTCCGTAATCAGTGTGCCTTATGTTTATAGAATTTTACCCGGAATGTTCGCCACATAGACGGGAAAATTTGTCGGCATCACCTGCATCACTCCGTCATAGTATTCGTCTGGTTCACAGAAGATTATCTTGTCAACCTAAATGTAGAATTCAGACAAACAGTGCAAGAATGAAAGCATGACATAATTTCATTTTAAAGACGTGCATGTTTATTATGCCTGGTAGATAGATCGATGTTGTGTAAGCTACATAATATAGGTACAGGTAAAACATTAAAAAAAAGAAATAACAAATAAAAAAACTAACTGGCGCTGTTCACATAATGCTTTCTTTTATTAGCTATATGAAAGTATGATGTTACCGTGTTACATCATAATTTTGTTGCATATAATGTGCATTTGTCATATCTTATATTATCATAGTCTTAATACTTACACTAAGTCTACCTCTGCATTAATCGCAAAAAAGAGCGGATTGCCCGGATTCCTGTATAACGTGATCTCAAAAGTAAGTGGTCACGTGGTTTAAAGTTTTAAAATAGTTATGTCTGCAGCATGGCTAGGATATAAAAAATATGTTTGCATTGAGGATATGGGGATTTATGTTTGACTGTTCACATAGATCTAGGGCGTCAATGAACAGCATTTTCGTGATCACTTTCAGATAGCATTGGCCTAGTTGGTTATTTGAGAGGAGAAATGTTGGTCCAACCTGTCGGTTATCAACTTGAAGTCTACTTATTGTATGAGCGGAAACAGAACAAAACCATCTAGTATTGTCAAAATTATGTAGAAGTATGTCATGTTTGTTATGCGTTGTTTATGCAAAGAATATTAACATGCCTTTATCAAACCTTTTAAACCAATACTCACATATTTTGCACAGTCCTAGTATGGACCTTGTTGAACAACTGAATTTGATAGATGCTTATTTCTATAGAGCAGATACATATGGTGTTTCCATAAATCGACCTATTGTCAAGGCTTATACAATCATATTCAGACCAAGTAAGATCAGTCTAATCCGTCGTATTTCCAATGATGATGAACCACCTTGCATGGAACATTGGCTTATTAGCTGCCTTATGTACAACAATGCCGCCCATACGTGCCTTAGGTTCTCGTACATTGGCCTTGTATAATAAACTGCCAAACCATACGTTGCTCAGACACAGGGCCGATTGACATAATGTCAGATTAGTGAGATAGGAAGATGTACAGATCAACTAGTTCAGCAGAAAGAGCCAATGAAAATAATTATATTTTTTATCATTACTGTTATCATTTGTATCGTCATGTGCATTGTGCAAACTGGTTTAAGTGACGAACTATTACCAAACCATATGAGCATTCCAGCATATACTGACATCTGTAAAAGCGCACAACAAAGGTGCACGACAAATAAACAACAAAGAACCAATCTGTAATGAGTCATTAAGAATGGGCAAACCCAACAGTTACCGCCTTAGAACGGTCAGTCGGCAAAAGAGGTGCTTAACCCGGTTTTACAAAACTCTAACCTGGCACTTCCTGGGGGATTTCCTAAATCATTCAATGACAAAACAAACAATTTGAATTAAAAAATGTCCACGCGCTGACATTTTCTCAGATTCTCAGTTACGACGTCGTTAGTGACGTAATTAAAAACGATGTCCACAGTATCTGGAATAGAGGAATGTATCATGTCCATTAGAAGAACTACACAATATTGGTGAAAGTAAAAGTAACTTTTTTTTAATTAAGGCAAACACTACCAGAGAAAAAGTGTAAATTGTTGCATGATGTTTATGTGTAGATGTAATTAAGAAACCAAAGACCATTGTCCATCAAAGGAAAGTATACGTAAAAATCCTTAGATTATGAATGACATGAAAACATAGAATGCCATGCATGAAAATTACATCCACCAAAAGGTGAACTTCACCTGAATAAATGAAAGTGCTTAAGGACTGTTTTGGTGGCGCAACTTTAAGACTCTTAGCAATCAGTGGTATGCATATAAGGTACTGAGTTGAATTAACCTCAAGTCATTTATTTCGGCAACGTAACACCCAGTGATCTCAATTCTGATTGAACCATTTTCTTTCTGAACACCTGTGGTAAATTTAGACTGACATGATACGAATGACCTCCACACAACCCGGTATAAAGTAGCAGACATGGGATATAGCAAATCAATTGGACTAGCAGATAATGGACACTCAGTGGAAGACCAATGTTAATAGCAGTTTGTTCTTTCTGATCACTGATCACTGAATGAGGTTCCTGTGCGGCGTTGTTTATTTATAAATCTGTACTTCAGGTATACCTATATTCGATTATATTATCATTTGAACATGTGGTTCACAAAAGATTACCATATATTCCATTTAGTATTTGAAGCATTGCAGGACACAATGGAAGCACCAGTCCGATTCGATATGCTAACCATCTAAATGTTACTGCACCACTTTTACCCCAGACTAGCAGTGAGAAGTTAACGTCATGCAGGCTCAATCCGTAGTGCCTGCGAATTCAGATTTCTAAAAAAACTCGTGACGATTTCAAAATCGACACCTCCGAAAGGAACATACTTGGTCAGGGTCGTAAATTAAATCCTATAGACGTGTTGGTTAAAAGCGAATAAAACGTATAATTTTACTTCAATTAATGGTTTGTCAAATCGTCTATCGGTTTGTACATAATTTGGATCATTACAGGACAAATTTGGCGAAATGATAGTCAATTTATCGGAAAAGTGTAGTATCTGTTTCATTTACCATGTGTGTAAAGGCATGAAATGCACTAATATCTAAAGAATCTGAGTTGCTTGAAAAAGGAATACGACGGGATCAAATTTAAAAAAAAATAAAACCAAAGATAAGAAAACTTGTTCTTTTTTCTTTCATGTGAATGTTAGTGGCTAGTGTACATGATGTACGCAAGACAACAACGAGGCTACTGAATCGGACAGGGAAATGTGCAGTAAAGTACAGACATGTTTAATATGCTTTTTAAACGTATATATCTTCACTTATCACTAAAGACGCACAAAAGAGATTTGTGTTTGTGTCAAATGGGACTTTTCTACCTTTTCTAGATAGACACTCTCTTGAAGCCCGCCGATCAAAGTGATTTTTTTCGAAACAGGCATCAACAAAAGGACAACAACAATGTTGATGATGATAATAATAATAATAATAACAATAATAATAATAATAATAATAATAATAATAATAATAATAATAATAATAATAATAATAATAATAATAATAATAATAATAATAATAATAATGTATAGAAAGTACAGAAAGAATTAAGAACAATTGAAGCTCCGGTTTGTTTGGATTTAATGTGCTTATTATGCTAACTTTGTGAAGTGTTAAACGTTTAAGTGTCATAACTTGCATTCAATTATAATTCATATTATTTAAAAGTTAAAAATGTTAACCTCACAATTTTTTATATTTCTACTCACCTAATTGAATTATAACCTGATTATATCCTATTTACGTTAAACTTCATCATATTCGGCGCCGTATGATCTATTAAGTGATTAAGTGTATGTGTGTCATAAAACCAAACAAAAGCCTTTGATATGAAAAAGATATTGGTAACTTTCTTGTACGAACTGTAAACTGCTGTTTAAAAATGTGTGAACAAAATAATTAAAGAATATTCAGGCGCTAAGTCAGGTAGATATGTGTATAATAACACTAGATTACTATACGATTTGATGTTTTCCTAAAACAATAAGAGATACCGGGTATATTAATATAAATCAATAAAAATCGTTTGCACCTTCACTAATAAAGTTATTCACGTGTTCTCAGAAGTGCAAAAATGGACACAACATATGAAATCCTGTTGCGTGGTATCTATAGCGTGGCCGTCGTAAAGGCGTTCCTATATCCCCATATGTATTCTTTCTTTGTGCTGAGGTGCTGGCTATAATGTCTTGCGAATAGCCCAAATATTACAGGTGTAAACATTTTAAAATCTGAAATTAAAATATCACAATGTGCTTATAATACCACTTTCAATTTTGATGGCTCTGATTATTTTTTTCGAACTCCTTTGAAACTTTAAAACTGTATGCTGACATTTCCGTCCTTTGCATCTTAACAATACAAATGTTGTATGGAACTTTTAAAACTACTGATTATAAATTATTAACTCATTATAACCTATGTTGGACACACACTTCACTTTTCTGTTGACCTTACAACAATTACTAAACTAAAATTTGAACAAATGATTAAAGAAATAGAACAATTATACTTCTTATGACAATAATGCTCACTCCTTAAATGGAAATCGTTGTCATCAAAATATAGCATTGTCGGAAACTATACAAATCATGCCACCTTTACCTAGCCCTGAAATAAAAATAAAAGACAATAATGTATGTTCTTTTAATGTCTGTGGGATTGGAAACCTGATAAAACAAAAGGAGACGTTACATAGAAAGATTATGAAGATGGAGCTTAAAAATGATAAACCTGGATCAGTTCATAGTTCCATTAAAAAACTACACGTGTAAGAAACCTGACTATAGGGTCTTATAACCAGTTTAAAGTAATATCGCGTTTTAGCGAGCATTATTCAAATATCGAAAGTTAGTTCCAGTAAGGATCAAACAAAAACAAAAGATAGGTGACATATTAGACCCCTTTTGTAAATAAGTAATTAGCTGATATTAAAGATTTGGAAGTACAGTGGTCCCAAGTAGCAATTATGAAGCAAAACTTGAGTTTTCAAACAAATAATATTCTTACAAAAGATGAATCGTCTGTTTCTTATAAAGATATCATAGAAATGCATGGTAATGTTACACATTTTCTAGAATATGCAGACATCCATTAAAACTAATTAAAAGTGTTTATGTTTTAATAATGAAATTACCCATACAAATATACCATTGATAATCTTAATCTTAATACCAAAAAAAAAAACGAAATTATATAATAATATATATGATCGACATGTAAAAAAATTACTCGTAATCCAATTACAACAGTAAATTGAATACTAGAACTAAGCACCGAGAAAGGCATACAATACAAAGTCAAACTTTATAAGATGCCTTTCATATGGTCCAAAGAAAATCAGCTATCGTGGTTTTAATCAAGAGTATGCCACCAAATTTTAGATAATAATTACCAAATGAAAAAAAAAACGATTCATGTCAGTAACAGTTTATGTTCCTACGGCACAGTAGAAAAAGGTACACTTGTACACAGTCTTATCAACGATTGAAACAACAACAATTGTACATACAGGTAGATACATACTCTAAACCCAGATGTGATAGAAAACTGAATGAATTGTCACGTGACATGATAAGTTCGCAACTTAATACAAAGATTATGAATAACTTAACTGTGATTTGTTGTTTTGTGACCGATGCAGTTCTAAAAAGGATTTTATCCACGGGAAGCCAGAAATCGGAGTGTTAAAATTACGAAACTTAAATTATCAAATTGGATTTTTAATATTATGCAAACACCCCTATTAAAAGAAGTATGTACTGGCATTGTTTTAAGCGTGTGTGCTGGATTACTAGCAATAGAAATACAGTAAACAGGTAAAAATGATAGACTTATACTACTTTTTGTGAAGTTCTTTTGATATAAAGAGTGCTTATCTCTCTCCCATATACCACCGGGACATTATCTTTAATCAGGTTACTACTTTCTTTTTATGGTGTCATAGTTATGACATTTTGTTTAAGATAGTTAAAACTAGTATAGCTTGTTAGCATTTGAGAAACCTCTTAAGAACTACTACGTCAGAGCTCAGTAAAACAGGATTCAACACTACAGTTCGTCCCTTCTGCCGACTGACCGTTCCAAGGCGGTAAATGTTGGGCTTGCTCTCCTTGTTTAATGACTCAACATTGTTTTCTTAAAACTTTTTACATTTGGCTTGCATGTGAATACATTGTCTGTGCATTTTCATATTATATATATTGCAATTCTTATAGGAATTTGTCATATGTCCTAATAACCTAGAACAATCACCCCACCCCCACAACATCAAGACAGCATAACGTAGTAGGCATAAAATACTGATATATGCAATGACAAAAATCAAATGATAAAGAGAAATGATGGATTAAATGACTAAAACATAAATCTTCAACCAATGGTCATGAGGCATTGAATAACTAGACATCACCAATCAATGATCATGATGGATTGAAAAACTAAACCATCAATCAATGGTCATGATGGATTAAATAACTAAAACATCATCAACCAATGGTTATGACGGATTGAAAAAAAACAAAACATCATCAACCAATGTTCATGATGGATTGAATAATGAAAACATCATCAATGTTCATGATGAATTGAGTAAATAAACATCATCAATATATGTTCATGATGGATTGAAAAACTAAACATCATCAATCAATTGTCAAGATGGATTGAAGAACTAAACATCATCAATCAATGGGCATGATAAATTGAATACGTAAACATCATAAATCAGTGGTCATGGTGGATTGAATAACATCACCAATCAGACAGACAGACAATTAATTTATTACGTCTCGGGTACAACGTTGAACAACATGAGGCAATTATATAATTCCAATATTGATATATAACTGTCAGTTCCGGTTTAAAAATAATGATGTATATGAATACAAAATGGGTTAAGAAAAGACAGACTAAAGAGTAGAAAGCAGACAACCAGGAAGTAGACGATAGAAGTGACGGACAGAGTGAAGAGGGGGAACACACTATTATGCTCAAAATTTAAACATCGTAAATGAGGTGTAAGTTAAAATAGGCATTCAATTTTCACAAAAGTAGTTGAGGTGTTAGTGTTTATATGCAATCAATACACGCAGTGAGAATTAAACGGTACAATTCTTCAACTATGAAACAGGGGAACTTTAAGCAAAAGTTATTACGAGGAAAGCGGAGGGCTAACAAAATAAGAGTGGAAAAGTGGGAGTATGGTTAAAAATAGATGTATGACAGAAGGAGAATGAGTTGTTTCGCGTAAAGACGAAGAAAAATGTTGCAAATAGTACACAAAGGCAACAGTAACAATCATAATAATTATCATAATAATAAACGGAGACAACAATAGAGGTGCAGCGTCAATATTATGATGGATTGAAAAACTGAACCATCAAACAATGGTCATGATAGATTGAATAACTAACCATCATCAATGATGAATGATCATGATGGGTTGAATAACTTGAATGACTAGACATTATCAATCAATGGTCAGGATGGATTGACTAACTAAACATCATCAACCAATCGTCATGGTAGATTGAACAACTAAAACATCATCAACATATTGTCGCATATAACTATATGTGTATGAGGTTGGTGTTCTTTGTAATTGCTATAGTAAGTTAAAATAAAACATAGCATACCAAATTGTACTTCCTCTTTAACCACTTGTTTACTGCTGCCATGACGATACTCGTTCTTGCTAAGAAATCTCCACCTGTAAAAAAGCAGTATGCCCAATGTGTGCTTAAATCAACTTCATGGAACGGTGTGTATTCAGAAACGATAAAAATCGTTGCCTGTATTAAAAAAAAAAACACAATACAATATCAAATAGCAAAATGTAATAAAAAACTAGCGAATGCTCAAAACAATCATTGTGTTAAAGTATTGGATATTTCCTTAATTGTAATTTGTCAGATTTGTAATATCTAAATATCTGTAGTTAATCTTCAATATGGCCAGGGACGTTCAGAGTATGCGGCACGTGTTGTCTGCTTTGGTTATGCATATAACACAAACTACATGTAATAACAAATGTACACAGAATGTTGAACGCGTATGCATCAGTTCTAAAAAGTGACCGGTACTAGCATCATACACCCAGTCTAAAGACGAGGGACAGCCACAAAGACAGCACAGGATCTCATCACGCAATAGGTACGGGAAGCCGTATTGACTGCTATATACCAACGTGATAGTGGTGTAGCTCCCTTGCTAACGTTGACGCGAATATAACGGTAACTCCATGGCCGGTTGGCCTTATGTCAGGATAATTTGAGTGGGTATGGTATCATGCTAATTGTTCCCCGCATGTTATACGCAGAGAAGACACAACAATATATGTTTTAAGTGGCCACCCCGGCGCATGACCCCACTAACAATTCCGAAATATACATAAAATTAGTAAATATTGACCCGGAAACTTCAGATATTCCAGGGCAAAGATAGCGTTTAAACATGACATTTCTTAATTTACCATCTGTTTCAAAATGCGTTTTATTTGCTCGCATAGGATTTACGGAGAAAGTAAATTGTCAACACTTTCAAGTTACTCCACTATAAAGTAAACGTCACAGTAAGTATACACATATTCAGTAATAAGTGCATCCAGCTCGAAGAGTTAAAAGGTCTCATACGAACTAATATGCATCCACTTTGTATGATATAATATATAACCATTTTAATTTGCAATACATTTAGACGATTGCAACAGGTAAAAGTATGTAAAGTTTTCACTAATTAAAATGACAATTTTGCTCTCCATAATAGATTGCTTCAATCAATGACGAGCTAGACGAGCTATTAAGTTCATTGTATAATTCCGAAAGTGATGTATAAACAGTTATAAACGGAAAAAAATGTCACTGTGCCGTACACTATGTTGCCCAAATCTAAGTTGCGATAAGAGAAGAGGGAGAGTATTGATTAAGAGAGGCTAGCACACAACCATTCAACCAGTTGCTACACCAAACGTTCATCGTAGTTGTTCAATTAAATTTAATCTTTCGAAAAACGTCGATTGCAAATTTAAAGGTAAAATAGTATGCATTTACGTTCTGTCGAACTTTGAATATTCAAAGTCGTTGGGGTCGCTGATTTACTTCGAACTATGTATTTGTTGGTTTTATCTAAATTGCCTTCACATACACACTTTTCCGACTGGTAGTCCGCCATTTTGAATTGCATTATTATGTGCGGTAATGTGCAAGGAGCAATGTATATATCATAATACTTTTAAACAGTAAAGAAAGGTTATGAGTTTAAAAACATGAATAATTGAATAAGCGGCATGTATTTTTATCTTTTCACATTTTTTACACGCACATAGTGTTTAATCGCATATTATTGCATTGTTGTTGAACCGGATGTCCTCCAATTGCTTGACCCGCTTTGACTACCTTTTTTAATTGAGATGATGTTGAAATCTGTCAGGATTTATACATACCCACCTTAACATTTTACAATGCCGCAGTGAGACAAAGAGAACACAAGTGAATCTAAAATTGGATTGTCACTCTGCTTCAATGATTGCACATCGTAACTTATTATTAAACCAATCCACAAATCATATGCAATTAACAACTTCATCCGACCAGAAAAAGGAGCCAAACATCGATATAACTGGAGCAACGTCGCTTCGCAATATGACTGATAAATTTAACTGATACAATACTCAATGGCCAGTCGGTCGTTGACGCGATCGCGCTTTCGAAACGATGCCAGAAGATAGCATTTAAAGTGTGCATTGGGGAGTAAAGTTGACTTCGAATAAAAGCGAAACGTTAAGTAACACAAATGAATAATCGGAGGTATTTCAGATTCAATCATAAAAAGGGAAAAATCTGGAACGACCAATGACTTCGAATATTCCATGGGCTTCGGACAAACCGAGTTTGAAAAGCCGAGGTTCGACTGCCGTTAACTTATATAGATACTTATTACGCATATTTTTTATTTGCTGAGGGAAACGGAATTAATAAGTCATTTCTCTCTGGTTATCAGCAAGTGTGCTCATAGTCATGTGTACACTTGTTTACGATATGTATTATGTATATATATATATATATATATATATATATATATATATATATATATATATATATATATAGATATATATATATATATATATATATATATATATATATATATATATATATATATATATATATATATATATATATATATATATATATATATATATACTTACAGTATTTATAAAGTGTTAGCATGTTCACAATGTATTCTTCTTTAAGATACTTTCTAAAATTGTCTTTGAAATTTCATATTGTACACGATTTGATAACTTTGTAAGTCCGATTGTACTACACAGTTATTGATTGGTTTGATCCAAATGTTACAAGTTCGACACATGACAAGTTACATAATGTACATATGCAGCTTAAGTGAATGCATGTTTATGTGTCGCATGAATGGAGATAAAACAATCATTCACAATAATATTTATGTCGGCCATGCAATGCTGTTTTGCCTTCATATAATATACACGTTTTAAGCTTGAAGCAAACTTGTCGAATATTTCAGGTCTATTATCAAACAAGCAATCCGGACGATGACTGGGAAGGTATCAGATTAACGTTTCCACCTTTGAAGATTATACAATACACTTACCTGAAGACATTATCTTGCCGAGACCAATAACCTGCAAACGATTTAGAAGGACCATCAATAATAATTATACAAGGTAGGACAGCCATATTTTAATAATTGTGGAAGTTCTTCAACTGTGTAAAAATTGATGATTTGAAGTGCGTTCATATCATAATCACGCCCATATTATGAACACGTCCATATCATGAACAATTGATAAGGTAATTATATGATGTACCATATTCCGATACAATGTATTCATGCTAGTAAACGAGACTAGGACACAGCATGTATGAAGAGGCTTGAACTCGATATTGTCGGTAAAAGTGATGGCACACTGTAAATGCCTGATATTATGTCACATATGGACACATTTTCAGATGCACGACTGACTATTGGTGGATTCCTTAAATAGAGTATTCTGAAAGCCTTTATCATCCCTTGTATGCTTATGGTATGCCACTGCAAGGGCAACCCTCTAGTGTTTACATATAAACCGTGCCATCTATCAATTTAACGTCAGTATATTTCCGGAAAACAATGTATTAGATACAAAACAGTTCTCAACAAGAATATTTCACATAGCATTGACCGAACCAATATAAATTGACCCATAACTGACGCCATCTTTAAGCCAAATCAACTGATAAGCGCCGTTTGATTTATCAAAATCATATTATATATTATGTTGGGGTTAAACAATGTATAATATAATGCAAAAATAATACAACTACAAAACAAAGATGTAGTAAGGGACCGTAGCACATTTAGTAGAGCTCTGGACTACAATTTAAGAACATTACAATGTTAATCATCATAACTTGCCTTGTTCAAATGTGTCATCATCTCAAAAGTAAATGACGAACAATTACATAAAAGCCCACGTTTAGCACGTTCGCTCGTTGTCGTTAAACTACCCTTAAACTATCTCTCGCATTGTACAACAGAGCCGCTGAGGCACATGTACATGAACATGTTATGTGCCACCATACAAGGTATGCAACTCAAAATACAAACACCTTACTGGGTGTATGCGCACTACCCTTACTCCCTCTTTCTTTCGTTTGTTTTCTCTTTTGTGTGTTTACACGTTCTTAACCTTTTTTCCAGTAAATGCTAGACTTTAAATGTTGAATTATGTCAAAACTGTTTAACTATTGTTTTCAATGAGTGGCAATAGTAAGATGATTTTTATTGATAAGCTTGACTCATTAAGTTAAGCAAGGATCACTACAACACCAACATGGTCCCTTTAGGACCGAGGATAGCACTCATAGTTCACAAATAGATTATCTAAGACATTAACTTATAAGAATATAGTTAAACAAATAACCAGTATTGTAATGCTTAAATGCATTTGATGTCAAATTAAACGGTTATACGGCAAACAAGACAAATAGCCTACAGAATAACTACGCCTTGAATAATATACGATGCATGTCGCTGCGTGTTGTACGTCCTGAACGTGTTGTAACTATGGACTTGATCAGAGGAAGGCAATCGGAGAATGGAGTGCATCATTATAATGTTTTTATTATATGTCTATATATTTGTATCATCCTAGTAAGATTATAAGACAATTCGTATGATGTAAACCCAAATTTAAAAGAACAAAGAACAACGGTATCCACGTGCACATCAAATGTAAAGGTAAGACCGAATCTGTGGTGGGTCATTTAACTAAAAGAGCAAACCCAACAGTTGCCGCCTTAGAACGGCTAGTCAGCAATAGGGAGCGATTAAACTATAACATGTTAAGATAATACCAAACTGTTAGATCAAACTTAACACAAAATGTTCGCAAATTAATACAACGCCAGCTTTGTAACCTGTGCATAGATGTGCCTTGCGTACCAGAATGCCAGTATCTGTCAATTATACTCAACAGTAGCGTCAGGTTTCCGTAAGGTCCTGTAGTGATTTTTTTTATGATTTCATCAAAATTGACTGAAACATTTAAACCATACGAGAGCAGTGTACATTTTATTTTAGCAGTCTGTGCATCTAGTTTTAACAAGGCATGAATACTAATGTTAAATATTATGAAAACCTTAATAGCCTACTATTGGAGTTAAATTCTGATTGTCGTTTCGCAGCCTATTATGGAAATACATAACACTACTTTTAGTCGTGATGGAAATAATGTAACCTGTTTAGGCCGTCTGCGTTAGCGTCAAGCAGTAAGATTGGATACAAGAAAGGAACGTACATTAAAGATGGTAACAGTTCGCCAATAGTGGACACATACACTATCTCCCCCTTGTTTTGGTGAATATTGGCATAATTGCTGAATAAACTCACACTTAAGAAAAATGTTGTAGAGAACTACTTTAATATATAGACAGGATTTATCGTGTAGTAAATTGTTGTAATTATTCTTTGAACGCAGAAACAACCGAAGTATCGCCTTGAGTAGTCACAGTAGTAAAATCATATTAATGATGATAGCAAATTAAACAAGTTAAGTGGAGAAATAGCAGAGGAACTGGCTGGTTTCAGACCACGGAAAGGAACTAAAGACCAAATACTCAACCTAAAAATGATACTTGAGACGAGCTGGGAGGTAGGAACAGAAGTTTATCTCTGTTTCATCGATTATATGCAAACAAAGTAGATGACACCAAAGAAGTAAGATGACGTATTGCAATTGCAAATACAGCAATGGTTGCGCTAACCAATATCTGGAAAGAAAGATCCATTTTACAAAGCACAAAAACGACTTCTGCGATCATTGGTATTCGCAATAGCACCATACGGATCAGAATATTGTGACTTGAAGAAAGTCGACAGAGGGAAAATAGCTATTTTAGAATTGTGGTGTTACCGTAGACTACTTCGTGTAAGCTATGTGGACAAACGTACAAACGAATAGGTTCTGGAGAAGATTGACCATGCCGAAGACTGCTGGACAACATCAATGACAGGAAATTGCGATTTTGGGGGCATATAGCCAGAACAGACGGCCTAACACAATATACAATACTGTCAGACAACGTGAAGGACATTGTGGGCATAGGCATGGTTGAGTTCCACAGAATGGCACAGAACCGTAGTCATTGGCGACGATTCGCGAATAGTGCCACGGCTGGTCATTAATGACCATTACGTCAAAGAAAGGGAATTGCTCTTCCCAGTTCCATGAACATTGACGAAGCATTATTGTAATCGTGATTTAGGGGCTATGCTTCATATGCAGCATACAACACACGATTAACAGTGGAATGTCTTCAGTTAACGATAATTCAATGTCTGCTTGCTTAAAATGCTGTCGGACACCATGGTTACAGTAAACTTTTGTTAATCAATGTTAATCAACTTAAGGACAAAAAAGCATATAATTGGAGTTCACAAGTCTTTAGCAGCCGATGCATTATGAATTTGTATTTTACATTAATTAACTGATCAAGTAAACGTTGGTCCAGAAAAAAAAGAAGCTAGAAATTATAATAATGGGTAGGTCTAAGGAGTTGTTAAACACTTACTTACACAAGAAAAAAGAAAATGGTCGGAGTTCGAAATATGATATGTGCAACAAGCGTGCACATGTGTTTATTCTTAAAGATGTAACTATGTTGGTAATACTGAAAGTCTCACACCACATTGAAATATATAATTCTGATTTATATTGACTTACATTCACAAACAAAAGACACGGACCGTACCTGATACATTTATATTATCTACTGGTTTGTTATTACGAAGAAACTAGTTCCTGTGAGTATTGCAACATATATTGAACAAAAAAAAGGCACAAGACACTGGTATTCACATACCAGTCAAATATTTGGGTGACAACACAACTGTTACGAGATATTTTTAATATAAAACTCAACAGTTACCGCTTTGAAACTAGGCTGCTTAAACAAGCTGTATAGAGCTCTAAATTTAGACTTCCTGAGGGGTTTCTTAAATGCATGCAATGAAACGAATACGAAAAATAAAGTAAAACTGTCCGACTTATGACTATTCTCAAAGATAAGTATTAAACATTATGTTTACTTTATATTTGTATGAGGTTTATAAGGATCAACTCTATTAGAACAATTACGCAAATTTCGTGATTGTAAAATAATTAAATCTTAAGATTTTTTTAATTTGGGAGATATGTACTATATTAGTTATTGTTTGTATGCCAGTGTTTTTATGAAACTGTACGTACAGACATGGACACATGGCGAAACTACTTTATCAATCAAAACGTCAGCGTTTGGACAATTATTCAAATGAAATGTGTGTTGTTGTTTTTTTTGTCACTGCTTAAATTTGAGAAAGCCATCAGAAAGTGCGAAGTTAGAGCTCTGTAAAACAAGTTTAAGCACCCAAGTCGGTCCATAGTGCCGATTGACCGTTCCAAGGCAATAATTGTCGGGTTTGTTAAATGACTCATCACAGACTTGTTCTTACTTTTACATTTGGCTTGCATGTGAATCCCGTTGTTCTTTTCAAACTTCTGCATATGCCACAATGACTGTGTCATATATAGTCTTATTAATTACGTCATGCCTTTTAATAACACCATTCAGCAAGTTGTACCGATATTTACAAAGCATAATTAAGACATACGAATGAAATTTTGCCCCTTCCGTGGTCCTCTTTCTAATGACGAATTGTTGAATAGTGATGACACTATAAATAGTACGTATTGATGAATAGAACCATATTGCGGATTTATTTTAACAATGATATTAGTGCAACATCTTTCAAATAAATGATCAGCAGACTAATTATGGAAATTCCTATATACTAATTGCGAGTGACCAGGAACCAAATTAACACACATTTTATTTTAAAGTTTGCTATTTATACATCGAGATTAAACAGCGTACTTTACACTGGCTAGTGTACGGCATTTAAAAATAAATTAGATTTTTATGGTTTATTAATTTCATGTGACAAAATGTGAAATACAGTTCATACACAAAACTATGAACTAGTGAGCTGTTTTTTTTTCAATCTGAATGGCTCATCCAGAGAACGTGACTGCTTGTGGTATCTCGTTGAAATGCAGTTTCTATATTATCATTAATAATCATGACCGGACTTCTTTTTTGATGTTGTATTAAATCACGAATAATTGTGTACACGAATGATACTACGGGGAAAGGAAATTCAGTCAATCAAAATGTGGGAATAGTTCTCTAATTAAATAAATAGTATTACTTATTTGTTTAAACGCTGCAAGGTAATGTTAGTGAGTTTAAGAAACAAGCTAACTAAATTGCAAACACGATCAATTTTTTTATCCATTTTTCACCTTATAATCCAGAGGCTGTTTTCTTAACCACAAAGTAAGGAAGCAGTGTTTCCGCACATATAACAGTCCACCTATAACTCATGCAGATCACGTACTTTTGTATAATCCCGACCTAAACTATAATAGAACTAGAGCAGCATGACTGCTTATCGAGGAGATGTACACAATGTGGATAATGTTCCTATTAAGTACTAAAAGTCTACCAAAACATTAAAAAAAAAACTTTTACAATACAAATATTGCTGCTTTATCGATATAATATTGTCTTTCGCGATATGGGGAATTTGCATAATCCCACCCATTTCTACCAGTAGACAGCAAAATGAACCGACACGAAGTTGTTTATTACACATTAAAATCGGACCATTTCGTATCTGTCGGTAGTTGAAAAGACTCTGTGATTTTTGAAATGTTGGTGTATGTTGCATTACTCATAGGACTTTGTCATTTATTATTATTATTGATCGCACCAATGTTACTTGTGTAGTGTGGTGGTCGTAAAACATCTCCCCTTGCATGTAATATATGTTGTTATTTAATTCATTCTATAAGGATTTTTACGTGTATTTCCTTTCATGGACATTGCTTCCTCAATTCCACCTTCACAGGAAGAGGAAGCTACAACCATTTACTCTTCTCTGTTGATTTACTTTCTTGATTCAAAAAGTAAATTTCATTTAGAATCAACGATTTTGTGTGTGCAATTCTTATAATCGAAATAATACACCTCTCTCTTCTAAACACTATGTGGACACTATTTTTCAGTAGGGTCACTGCTTTCCTCATAAGTTATCAAAGAAAATGTCAGCGCTAGGACATTTCTTATTCAAACAGATCGGTTTTCTTTTCACTGCCTGCATTTGCGAAACTCATCAGGAAGTGTGAGGATAGAACTCTGTAAAACCATATTGCCGACTGGCCGTTCCCAGGCGGTTACATTTGGGTTTGCTATTTTTGTTAAATAACTCATCACAGGTTTGTTCTTACTTTTACATTTGACTTGCATGTGAATACCTGTGCACTGTGCCTTTCAAAATGTTGCTATATGTTGCAGTGCTCATTGGAATGTGTGGTATATTCTTATTCATAGTTTGAAAATCGGTATATATGCGGTTCTAAATTCATGAAAATATTAAGCACTTTTCTTTTCGTTAATATTGTCTTAGAAACACTTAGTAAATACAAATGAATACGTTGTAATTATACGGATTTACTGTTAATTTTATAGGACTTTTCCTAGTATGAAGCGTCTGTTGCCAGACATCTAAATTGACCATAGCACTAAGTTTAGACAAATTCGATGTAAGAGAATTGTGGTTTAACGCGCTAAATTTAAATTTAATCCATAATTGATATTTCTTTATACTTCCATACGTGTATATGTGCATAATGTCTGTAATGTGCATAATGTGTTTGACGTGCGTGATCTGTATATAATGAGTGTAATGTGAGTAACGTGTTTGACAAGTGCATTGAGTGCAACACGTGCCGTGTGTGCTGTATGTAGAATGTATGATGTGTGCAGCGTCTGTAATATGTGCACTGTGTATAATGTCTATAACGTGTGTAATGTATGTTACGAGTGTTATGTGTGTAACGTTTGTAATGTGTGTACCGTGTGTCACGTGTGTAATAAGTGCAATATGTGTAGCATGTCTATTGTTTCCAATATATGTAGCTTCTGTTATGTATGTAACGTGTGTAACTTTTGAAGCAAGTGCAATGTGTTTAACGTGTGTATTATATACAACGTGTGTAATTCGTTTTATGTGTTACTTGTGTAATGTGTGTAACACGTTTAATAGGTATACATTTTTAACGATTTTACTGTATATACTCTTACTACATTGTGCAAATTGTGCAATGTGTTTATTGTATGTACTTGCGTAAAATATGTGTAACGTGTGATGCGTAATGTGTTTATTGTGTGTAATGTATAAACGTTTGCTGTGTAACATGGGTAATGTTTATAATGTGTTTTATGTGTGTAATGTGTATAATATTTGTAACATACACAACGTGTGCATTGTGTGTAAAATGTTTAAGGTCTTAAATGTGCGTAATCTGTTTACTATTTACAATTTGTGAAAGTGTGTAAAGTTTGCAAAGTGTGTAAAGTTGATTAATTGTGTAGCAAGTGTAATGTGTCTAGTGTCTATTTTACTTTGTCTTTTTGTCTTGAAAGAAGATGACAGCAATAAAGTTTTCCTTAGTTTACTTATACCCAGAGGGTGTCTTAGACGTAAATGTATCAAACATTTTGTTATCATTGTACATATCGTCTACGTAACAGCTTTATATGTTAACAACATTTAATTGTTGTTGTTTTTTTCTATCAGCAATCTCCTTTTAAGTTTGAAAAAAAGTCTTCCAAAATCTTCTTATGCAAAAAGGATGGGAAGTAACCATTGTCCGTATTGTCGTAAAGACCAAACATGTGTAAATATATCCTGCTCGGTTGAAGAATGTATTGATGAGATGTTTAGTATGTCAGTTTTCGGTGTATTTCTTTCAGAAACGAGGACAATACTCTTGCATAATAATATTAACAGCCTCACGATATTCTTCTTCAACCGCTACACTTAAGAGTAATTCATTGTACGGAGGAATTTTTGTGTCATCGCGAAGTCGTAGATTCGGTGTTTAGTAGGAAGCAGATGAACATCAGAAGATATAAACTATATATTTAGGTATTATTGGTACACTCACATTATATGTTCATACTATGCCCAACGTACATACCAAGGATCTGTATCCTGACTGTGTAGCTAAGTTAAGGAAGTCAATAGTCGTGTCCTCATCGATGTAAAAACGTTGTGGTTCATATATATCTGTAAATAAATGGATATATGGGCAAAGATCCAGGAAACTGTCCAGGAAAATGTTAACGATGTTTTAAATAACTATGAAAACGATATTTTTTTTTTTACAATTGTGATTTTTCAATATTTTTTTTTTCTGATGCTACGATGTAGGTTACTTTACTACAGTCATTTAAAAATGCCGATAAAATCAGTAACGACGCTTTTGTTAACAATACATGACAGTATGAAGATTTGCGAGGTAAAAGCACAGTTGATCTCGTGATTATAACCCGAAAAACAAAAGAAAATGGATACATGAAAAAATATTGACATACGCATTCTCGTTTGCATGGTAATGATGCTGTTCTTATTGACGATTTTAATTGCTGAAAATTGTGAACGCGTAAAGAAAAGTATAATTAAATAAAAAAGGTATACAATTTTGAGTAATGTATCGTGTGGCGAATGGTATAATTATTAACATTTTGTTGCAGTTTATAAAGTACTTATTTATACTTATTATACGGACATTTTCCTTGCCAGTCAATTGCCTTACCGCTAACCAGCTGGCATGATGTTTATGCCACATAAATTTCAGACTGGAAAATCCTATTAAGTATAGATAAGTTAACAGTTAACGTTTCAGCTAGATATCCTGAAGTCACGACATGTGGCGCGACATTTAAAATCATTAAGTGTGATTGTCCTAATGACACTACATTCGACGCAACATTCAGCATGATTCCTTAATTCAAGTTTGACTATTGCTCTTTTACAACAATCGGCACTATATTCACCTCGAAAAATCAAGATAAGCGTAAATATCGTGCTGGCACATTTGGCATAACAATCAGATTAAAATTCCTCGATACAAAGTTTGAATGTCGTGCTAGCACATGTTCAGGCATGACATGTAGTCGGACTGGTGCAACATTCAGCATAGCATTCAGCTCTCGACATTCAAGTTCGAATTACCTGAAAGGACAACAATTGCTCGAGTTTACAACACTAATTTTAAATGTCGTACTTGCGTAACAATCAGCACAATACTTAGCTCAACATGTAATGTCATTAACTTTAAAGGTCGTGCTGACACACACATAGTTACGCTTGCAATTCAGCACGACATTTGAAAGCACTAAGTGTGAATGTCAGGGTAACATCTGACCTGGTTCTTTTTTCTTGGTAAACTGTAATATATTCACATGGTGTTCATCATATCGAGCGTAACAATATGATGCATTGTGGTAGAAGCATATTTTCATACAAAAAAGTATGAAGCATGGCCAAAAATAACGTAGCATATATGCTTGCTTTATTTATCTAAAGATATTATTACTCATTTGAATACATGTATTTTTTTCTGTGAAAGCCTGAACTTTCGACATAGACACAAACCTAGAGACAGTTGTGTTTGGGAACGAGGCTAGTCAGTCAAGATACTACCATTTATATTTGATTGTAAGCAAAGATATGTATTTTGCCATGTATGCTTATACTTAACAGAACTTTTATAACCCATCTTTTAAAATCAGTGTAAATTGGTTTAAAATTAAACATGATCTTTTTTAAAGAAACTAGAAAACCATAATACGTACTGCTGACAGGTAATCGGCACTCTGTAAATAAACAAAATAAAACTATACTAGCACTATGAATATTTCATCTAAAATATATTCTTTATAATAAATTACCAGTATTCAAGATATGTCCTTTGGTATAGAAGACACTGTATTATTTCAAAGAATTGTATTTTTATACTTTTTTATTTATGATACTGAACGATTCCGCCCATTTAGGGATCTGCGTGTTTTTCAAACCACCATGATACGTGTGTTTGTGCTGAACAGGCTAAGCAATGAAAGATGGATGCCATACATAGGAGTATTCGACATGACCCCTATGTATATTGATGATCTAGACAATAAAATGCCCCGCAAATACCTGAAATAATGGCACAACGTTTACCGGTTGTTATTTTATCACACACTTTCAAATTATGTTTTAAGCTATCTTTGATGCATTTCGAAAAGTTAAAATACCAACATTAATATGAAGTTGTTTGATCGTTTATGTATTTTGTTTCATAAACATAAAAGGATTTATAAATTCATATTAATCATGCTTTTTCGTTTACTGCATACGCTAAATTAAAACATAGACAACTGAGATGTAGCTGTCAAACCATACTTATACATAATTATGTAAGTTCTGTAAGTTCTAGACTTCAAGTTTTTGACTGTTTATTTTAACTTTGATCTGACCCTACACTCTGTTTGCTTTCACGTAATTATCGAGATTACGCAACGAACATTTGAAAATGAGCCCAATTCATTAGCGCATTTTAAGCACAAAGAAAGAGACAGAGCGGTTGTATTTGGTATCGTAATAAAGGTTAATTCCCATGGAATTCAATTATTCTGTTTTTAAACATACTTGTCATGCCAAGTAGCCACTACAATCTCTTAAAACAATAGACCAACACAAAGTAAATCGCGCACCTGTTGCTGACTAAGCCTATCGGCCTTTCTGATTGGTCAAACGAACGTCACGTAATACTTCCGGTATCCCGTTTAAATTATTTGTTCACCGATCTTCACTGTTTACTGCGTTTTTATCGATATAAAAGTGGAATTGCTCGTCGATCTGTGTTTTTACTAGACAATAAATAATAAACACAATGGATTCATCAACAGAAGAAGTGGGTAGATGCCTAAAAGAGTGAGTAAATGGGTAAAATCTCGGAGGTATCGGAAACTGGAATGTATTGATAACAACTTACATTGAAAGCTGTAATGATATGGAAGAAACATTTACATACATCTCTAACTCTCACATGTATTTCTATTAAAGTAAATGGTGTAGATCTATTTAAAAACAGTGTCACTCTCATATAATTACCGGGCCAAAAATAAAGAAATTGACACTTTTATGATTTTCTATGATCACTGTTGCATTATATGGTTGCTTTGTTAATAAATAAGCATGTACAATAAATAGAGTTGTGTTTTTTTTCTTTCCAACAGGGTATGACATGATGGTGTAATTTATATAGAAAATGTTGGTTGCCATGTCATTTCGTTTTAGGTATAATGTTAAAACAAGTTGGAGTGCTGTTTTCTCCACATTTATGTGAAGTTTTAGGCCTTAAACTGTATAACCTAAATTTGAATAACTTTCCACAGGATAACAGTTTCGTGATGTTTCTTGTATTGTTTTAAAGGTTTATTTATGCTCAATAAAAAATGAGAATATTAATTTTACGACTTTAGACTGATTTTGATATGGCCAGTCACATATGAAATTTTCCCCGACCGTAACTAGAAAAACCTATAGAAGGGTCTCTACTTCTGTTGATAAGATACATAGACAATAACGTTTAGTTAATACACCGTGATTGCTTGCCAAGAACGACATCACTTAAGGTCGAGCTCATCCATCCGCCTGTATTGCGACTCCGTCATGTTGCTAAATTATGATCATTAAGTCATACACCAAATTGAGCTCACCACCAAGTACTTAATATCAGATACCGAAAAATAAAAATAAATAAATAAAAGTAATTTATCTTATTTAATGTTGATATTATTGCGTCTGGAATTATCTTTCTTACATTGTAGATACAAATTAACTATTAAGTATTACGTGTATTCCTGTACTTCTTATTCACACGCGATCACGGTCACAGGACCTGTCGTACAACTGTGTAAAATATTAAAATAATAAAATTCACTACTTAAATCGCGTTTCATTTAAATGTATTTTAATAATGTATTTATATTTATTAAGCTGGGTTGATTAGGCATAATATGTGTTGGATTATCCAGAGTCGCACATAAGTGTAACCGAGATAACTTCATTGAGGTTTGCAGTGTATTTTGTAAATGTTCTAAATTCCTAAGCAGTTCGGATTTATTTAACTCAGATGTTTACTGAATTCATGAACATTCAGCAATATACTTTAATTTTACATCAGAAATTGCTTCGTTCATTAAGTTATTTGAAATCTGTATCTACACTTCTGCAAGCATTGTAACTTATGACGGTTAGGCAATTTTACGAGAGTTTGAGATAAGGTATTCACCATACGTTAGCCATGTTTTGTGCATGTACCTTGAAGTAAATACATATTTGTACATTATATGAGTGAATTTAGATTCCCAGTTTGATTGGTCTAGGAACCAGCTAGGTTTCTTACAAGGTTTACGTCTACCTAATGGTAGCAGTAGTGACCATAAACCTAGACATAATATTGATATATCGAACTAGTGTTTAAAAAGGGCAATGACTCTTGCAATGATCATCTTATCATTTCATATATATCAAACATAAATAATAACAAAGACAACTCAGTTAAAATCATTCACAAAGAAAATACAAATCAAAATAACCTAACTAAGTAATAAAATCGTATTAAAATATTATATGATAATAAACCATATTAAATTGCAAACGACGACACGCAAATGCGTCACAAAGGTTAAATACAGAAACTTTATACAGGACATGTTTGTATGGTAAATTGTACATAAATGTATACTTAGAAAAGTATACATGTATTAATATGTAAAAACTTAAGTATTAAACTGCAAATGCACATCAGACACTCGATATTTATTTTCTTTATGCAACCACTCAAGTCAATGAAATTATGTTTGACAATGCATAGTATTAACACGACAAAATAATGGGTTTTGTAATTTTTGACCTTTAAATTCTTATCCGCTGAACCGATAGTTCATGCCTTTGGAAGACAAAAAGCTGAGTGATACATGCAGGTAAAAAGCTTGTTCTAGTTGTTTTCAAAAGATAGAAAACCACTTTATGCAACTAGTATTATAAATCATTTGGGGCAGTGTCTTTCATGTAAGTTTCATCATTTTCCAAATTAGTTTAAAACATAATCGAAGTTTATAACAAGGGCAATCTGTATTCAAACAGAAGTCAAATTAAAATATTTGGTTTATTCTGAATTTCAGGGACTTAACTCTGCTTAAAATCGATTGAATATTTGGACACAAGATAGGGGTCATCCTCTTAGGTAATGTCTTACCTCTATAGATGGTGAACAGTCGACTCCTTGTAGAAGATATTCTAGTATTAGCTGGAATACAAAAGGAGTCAATAGAATATAATTACTAATGTGGTTTCTTTTATTTTACTCACTTTGTTTCGTCAGTATGAACAAGTGTTAATGGAAAGTATGATATCTGCTTGATAGTTGAACATACTACACCAACAAATGATTTGTACTCCCATTGTATGAGGCAAAGTGTGGTTGTGTTTTAGACATTACATACGTGCCACTAAAACTTATTTATAGTGTTTGTTGCTACTTCATAGTATACACTTCTGATGGTGTAAAACTATATACCAATAACTGGGATAAATACCTATACACAATGACATGTCAGCGGGAGATATTTTTTATGGTTTTAACGGTGACTGAACATTTTGGATATACGTTTTGCTTTTTCCACATTTGTTTACTAGAGGGATTATCAATGTTTATAGTGAATATTCAGTCAATAAAACCAAAACATACTACACAAGTGGTAATAGAATTCATGTACTTACACACTGTATAATAGGGCTTTAGTACAGCATCACATTCTATGGTCAGTGGTTGCCTTTTGCATATGGCCAGTCTCTTGTTTATCTCAAATGCAATACGTGTCTCCTCTTCAGAGTTGGTAACAACATCTGAAACAAAGGACCGTTATATTTCCTTACAATAATTACCACGAACAATTATTAACAGATGTTATCAGTAACCAAAATTATTAGAAATTTCTATTACAATTCATCAACAATTAACAAGTACATATTACTTCATATTCATACTTTGCAATTGACATCATAACCAAAATCCACATTTACCAACAATACCAACAGTTACCATAACTTATCATAATCAAAAGTTAAATAACAACTCGCTAGAAAAGCTTAATCATGCCCTTTTCTTTAATAAGAGCTAACATAACCAATTATTTCCCAAAGCAACCGTTATAAACCATTAGGAATATTTCGACTACTAAACATAATCAGAAGTAATCATAAATATCAGAAGTTTTTCAAAAAAAAAAAAAACAGGTTAACTTGTGCAAGTACCCATGTAATTATAGAAAATACAAATACCCATGAACTAACAATTACCAACCCTAAACACACATACAGTCCTGGCACCGTACCAGTTGTCCAAAACATCGTATATCGTGCGTATTTCTATCGTAAACGTATCGTATGGTAACGTAACGTATCGTGTAACGTAATAGGCCTATCGTGAAGTAACGTAACGAGTCCTATCGTAAATGGTACATCGTATCGTATCGTATCGTATCGGAACGTAACGCTTATGACAAGACCGTGGTATCGTAACGGAACGTATAGTATGGTAACGTAACACAAGGAGAATTGCACTGTGCCTTCTCATAATTCTTTGATACAAAGATACATATATTGTGACAATTTTCTAATGACATTATCATCTTCATGCTTATGTTCACAGGAAATTTAAATGTCATAATAAATGCTTCACAAATACAAAAAGAAGTTATGGTTCTAAACAGAAACTAAACTATATATTACATTTCCGGTACATGCATACAATCGATGATCAAATTAATATTGCACACCTTCGAACTTATTACTTGAATGACAATATGCGTAGACTGAATATGAATGTACGTTTAGGAAAATATTCGTGAAAACTAGGATTCTGGTTATTTGCCCACGCTTTTATGGGAAAAAAAGCAGAAAGACGTTATTGGAATAAACATACAGCTGGAAAAATACTAGCTATAACACAATCTAGCTCTATGTCAGGCTATGGAAAAGAGGTTTGTGTCAAATATGGGATTCAAATGATACGGCTCATATACAATGAACATTGTTAATAAATAATTGGACCGTGTGGAATCATCTCTGATATTCCGACAAGTTAGTTAATTGTAAAGCTAGCTTACCTATGCCATCGCCGGGCACAATCAACACTGATATCGTCTCTTCGCCAATTATTTTAAACGCGTAAATTTTACACACAGTTATGCGAATTTAAATAAATTAATAAAAGCAATTCAGTGCTCGACGAAAATTCAACAAAAGTACGTTCACAAGTGAAGCAAACAAATTAATAAAACTATTCTTCTGCCCGTGATGGGATCAAACGTTTAAGGTGTGAATGTGTTTGTCAAAACAATGTGCTAGTATCATAAATAACAGTGAACATCTGTCATCATGCCTTCTTAATTTCCGTACATTTTCCCGCCCTGCCAATCACGTGCACGTGTGTTCATTCCAATTAATTGGTGACACTTTTATGACACCACTAATCTTAAAGGAAGTAGGATTTTTAGCCGTTCGTTATGTTGATTGGTTTGATCCTTAACGTGTTGACCGGGGGTGTTAATTGGTATGTTCTTAAATCGATTTCCTCTTATAACGAAATGGTCCTTAGTAAGTCTTTTTAGGTTGATGAAGCCATTTACATACTCTCCTAAAATAACTAGCGCACATCGGCATGCACCTTGACGTCATTATGGATACTGAAAAGAATACCGTTGGGGTAACAATAGAAAATGATATAATATCTAATCATTGCAAAATCAAGCAAGTCAGCAGACATATATAGTATCTTAGTCTCCTGTAAAAAAAACTCAATGTCCTTATACAATTAGGTCGGGTACCAAGCCATGGAGAAAGAGCTATAATTAATAAAAAAATATAATAAATAACGCACAAATTTAGATATTCGGACATGTTGGTAGGTCTCTAAGTTCAATATTTACTGCCACAATAGTGTTAGTTTATAATAGTTTTTAGTTTAAACTAGGATCAAGCTACCCTTGTAAAGAATGCAAGTTCACCAATAGGAACTGTCCTTATTATGACAGAGAAATACTTTAACCCAGTGCTGTTTTGGTTAAGGCAGCACACAATAGCAAGATATTAGCTACAAAGACCTATATTAGTCACGCGTGTCTTTGCTTTTTGTACCAGCAGAAAAAGGCAGATTTAATAAAAATGCAACACTTTAATACCTAGAAGATATTAGATACATTAAATACATTTAATTCTCTAATACAATATATATTATATACGATATACTAAACTAACTGAATTACCAACCCATGCTTAACTACTCACACACTTTTCCCGTACTTTTTTCACTTTAAAACATCCTCGTAACTAGTGTGTAACTTGATGTATTTTTTGTTCATAATCATCCGATTTCATGTTCAGTTTTAGTTCAAAAAGTGCCAGCTCTAGCCAGGAGTAGAAAACATTTCAATGGTGAACATTTTAAGAAACAGCTTTTTAGGGGTGTGATGCCTTTAAACAAAGAGCAGTCATAATCTTCCGCCAAATTGGGGTCCAGCCAATCAGAGAATGGGTTTATAAGGAATGTTTAGATTTTAAAGAGATTTCACCCCATCACGTGTCTTGTGGGTTTTGAAACTTTAGTTATTGTTTGATTTGGACATGATATCGGTTGGACATTGTATTAATTCAGTTTATGTATGTGTTATCCTATATTATTAATTAAATATTTAATGAAATGTATTTATTCTAAAAGAAGATTAAGAGCGCGTATTATTAGTTCTGCTATGTCGGGGCCGGCGGGTGGGGGTGGGGATGGATGATTTACTTTCTTCACCTAGGTAGCTGGATCCGAGTATGAGTCTAGTAATATTTAATCATAGGCTATATTATGATGGTGAGTTCCAATCTCCAAATTCATATTAGAGATTTTGTTTAACATTTGTATTTTAGTATTTAAATCTATATATTTCTTTGATTAGTTCTTGTCTATTATTTCCGTAAATTGTCTGAAATGCTTGTAAATAACTAAGAGAGCCGGGGTAAATATGTATTGTTGATCGGAAATTTTGTTTTATTTGAACACATTTTATGGGTTGTAATTAACAGTTTGCTTCTAAATATAGAATGTCTAGTGCTTAGTTTTATTTTGTTCTTGTTTATTTATTCTGTTGATTTTCAATCATAATAACTCATGCTCTTATAGCATTTTTGTTTGTATCCTTGCTACCGTCGGTGTAGATGTGGATGTGGGTAGCGATATCTCAGCACTCAGTATTTGAGTTGAGTTTAACTAAGGGAATACTCTTATCAAATACGTCGATTACGTCTTCTAAATTTGTTTTAATGTTCATGGATTTGATCCCTACATGAAAAGGATTAAGTGGAGGTGTTAGTTTGTCGGTTGTTAGTCCAATTTTGTCTCATAATAATATAATTATTATTTAATAGTTCTGTTTCTATCTTTTTAGTTTGTTAAGTTTTTTTCCCAATTGACCCATATTCTACTATTCCTTACCGAATTTTTATTTAAATAGTGCTTGAAAAAGGAGTTGAGTATGAGACAATGGTATGTTTCTGATGTTATTTATTTTCAAGCAGCTAGTCCATTTATGTAGGTTATTCGGTACATGTACCTACAAATCCCGCGAGCGATTATAAGCCCCCACACAGATTGCCACTTTTATGACACAATGTTTCTATTCAAATTAGACGGGCAGTGGTCATTTATCTGTAGTGCACAACACCTGCATCCGGTCTGAAGACATGTCATACATGTCTGAAGATCCCAGCACACATAATCTGGCTGTGAAATTTCACTTCAGTAAAACGCAGACACGGATGCGGGGAATAGGGGCAGAAAATTGAAATATACGTGTATAGAAGAGTGGTGTAAGAATGTTAGGAAAATACAGATTTAAATTAATTTGTCTTAACATGGTACATTTTTACACACTTGTTTAATGTTTAAGCAGGCTATCATATTGGCGTCACTTACTTATCATGTGCCTACACATTTTACCATTTAGATGGAAATAGTTGTATTGTCTCATTTGAATGGTGTGAAAACATTACCGCCTATATGCGCTGGAAGTGGGCCGATTGGAGCAGAACGATTTGGACTAAACCGAGTTGGTACAGTATAAATAGGCTGATTGAACCTTTACCTTAACAACATGTCGCATTTGCCATGGTATTTCGTGTAACGTGACGTAAACGGAAACAGTACAGTATGTTGTATCGAAGCGTACACCGTATCGCCTCGTATCGTGTAGATTTTCTATCGTAATGCATATCGTGTATGGTATCGAATCGTAACGTGTATGGTATTGTGTAAAAACCGCACATGGTATCGTACATCGAACGCAATCGTACCGTACGTACATCGTATCGTGTGACAACTGTTACGGTTCCAGAACTGTAACACTTACTCGTTATTATCAAAAGTACACAAAAGTACTAACCCCTATTAACGTTGATAATTTTTTGCCCAAAAGACTGAAACTTCCAGTTCACCAATTATTACGAGATGTTACCATTACCAAGCATTACCAAAACGTGCGCATCTTTATCATTAACGGAAGTAAGTATAACCAAGCAGTTCCGAAATATACACATATACATAATTACCGGATGTTAGTATTACCTAGCAGTGCCGAAACATACACATAGACATTACTACCGGAAGTTACTTTTACCAATGATTTTCAAAACGTATACAGTCATAATGAGAGACGTTATGAAAAGTCGCCCCTGAATAATCCGTAAATGCACGTACATCTGTTGTACTCGGTTTTAAGCGCGTGCTCTTTGGAGTGTATGTTGTCTTATCTGCCTTTCTTGTGACACGCGGGTAAACCACCAGCAACAAACACTTTCATTTTCTTGTTAGATACCAACTCGCTTTAAGTATGTAAATGGATTTTAAGATTATATTTATGCAAAAGTAAGGATTTTCGCTGTTTGTCATTGCAATCTCTACAAAAGTACAGGCGATTAAGTCAAAGATTTGCAATAAATGGACCTACCTACTGTTTGGAATACCTCGGATATTATCTTATAAAAGAGCCAATTTCCAATGTAACCCATCAGGAAATGTTAGTAGTGCCGAAACTAACCCATACCCATACTTACCAGTAACTTCTGTTAATACCCATTACCAAAACTAACATTAGACATATTTGTAATTATTACAAAGCATTACCTAAACTTACACAAAGCCATAATAACAAGATGTTGCTATACCAAGCATTGCCATTATGTACACATAGCCATACTAACAGGAATTTGCTTGGACAAAGCATTGTACAAGCTTACACATAGCCATAAATAGCAAAAGTTACTATTAAAAGCATTGCCGAAACTTACAATTAGCCATAATTACCGTTCTTTAGTATTACCTAGCATTGTCCACACCTACACATACCAGTAATTACCGAACGTTTGTATTACCAAGCATTGCACAAACTTACACATAGCCATAATAATCTGACGTTAGTATTATCAAGCAGTGCCAAAACTTACACATAATCATAATAACCGGAAGTTAGTATTTCCGAAGGTTACACATAGCCGTAATTACCGAGCATTGCCCAAACTTGCAAATAGCAATACTTATCGAAATTTAGTTTTAACAAGCATTGTCCCAACATATACATAGTAATGATCTCACGCAGGTGGTATTACCATGATTTAGCGAAACTTACACATACCAATAATTACAGGACGTTAGTATTAGTAGACATTGCCTAAACTTACCCAGGGCCATACTTACCGCATATTACTAAGCTTTGCCAAGACTTACACATAGCCATATTTACCCGAAGTTACTATAATAAAGCATTGCTTACACTTACACATGTACATAATTACCAGAAGTTTCTAATACCAAGTGCCCACCCTTGCTTGCACTTATAGATACCAGATCGAGAAAAGTGGGTGCCGAAAACTGCCTTTTTCAAACTTGGAAGCAGATGGAAGTCAGATTGAGCTGGTTCAGGTGGATAAGGCGGATGTTCAATCAGTTCAAAGTCAAAATTGTTAATGGCACCCATGGCAAAAACATACTTGTGTACAGGGCATTCTCTAGGATAGACAACTCACCTTTTCTTCCGCGGCGCTAGAGTTTAATATTTGTGTTAACTGCCTAAGAAATGACGCATACTATGTGCCATTGATTGTTTATCCTGTTAACAGATAATATACTATGCAATATACTGATGCAGGGTGCTTCCATCTGGGGTTAAATGATAAACTCACATTTTATCTATTGTCGCAAACGTCTCCTGGTAGTAAGCAGGATCTGGTTCTAAAGAATTCAGATAAGCAACAGATACTATCCGCCTGGTGCGCTTCTGACCAACTGTCAGAAGTCTTGGTACCAAAAGGGCCAAGCGCTTGGTCATTACAAACTCTTCCGTAAGAATGGCACGTACTCTTTTGTGTCAATTCTCAACGGTTTGACTATATGTCCCTCTGTAACTCTCCTGTCAGGCTGACGAATGTAATGATTTGCAACACTGACAGACATTAACTGATGGACGTCATCCAAAAGGCTCTGCCTGTCAGTCTTAAATTCTGCCACGCACTTTCCGACTGTAGTATATGAAGGGGCATTATTCCCAAATGTTGCTATTATATCAGTATGGATATCCTTAGCTTTTAGACGTTTCTTACGAAAATATTGAATCACTGCTGTTTAGTGATGTTGTCTATTTTTCCAAAAGGCACTTGTCTTGTTTACTTCACAGGCTACATATTCGACACAAACTAAGTAAACAGCCCTAAACGATCAGGAAATAGTAAGGGTGAAACATTATATCACTCCTGTTCTAATGTATTACAAGTTAACTTATCAATCAGACATTGTTTGCTAATTGCAATTATCAACCATCACCAGAAGAATAGACTTAACCATCGTAACCATATGTTGCAATTAACCGTCAATCCAAAACGTTCCCTTTGGCTACCATTACCAAAAGATACCCATCGACACTAGACGCTACACTTACTTATCGCTAGCAGATGATATCGTCACGCATTACAAGCAGTTGCAATTAGTCCCCATTTCCATATGTTACTATTGCTTTCCAGATTTTAACAGACGTTACAATTACCAATCATTGCCCAATTAGCCAGTGCAAATACCATCCATTTGGTTATAATATTGATCGCACATAACATAAAGTACAATAGCTTCAAAGAGATTAAGCGTTTACAAAAGAAATTGACTTGTACTATTTACAATGACTGCCTACATTCTGATGACATGTCTTTATTGTAAGCGGCACATTTTCATCAATCGTTTTTGCTACAACAGAGAAGTAATGATGGGTTATTTACCCGTTGCAGCTCTAGTAAAATTGAATTGATATCATGGCCTGTAAACAATAAAACTATTGTTCAAGAATGCCGCATAACACTTGACATAAGTATTATGAGTAACGTTATGCAGGAGTTACTTTCGTTTCCATAAGTAAGTTACGCAAGCAAAATGACGTTATCAGTACACCAATATTACAATATCCTGACCTACACATTGTCACCCTTAATTGTTATCATTTTACACAAAATAAACTAAGGCCGTAACTTAAATATGATAATGTTTTGTGTAGAGGCATAAACGTGTTGAATATGTTTGAATACATTCATGTCAGGTGAGGCTGGGTTACTACAACACAAATCTGTTCAAATTCCATTTTCAAAGCAACATCAGTTCTTCATCTGAACTTGAAATGCAGATGGAACGTGATTTGTGTAAAAGAGTAAGTAGATTGACACACAGATGGAACACGAACTGCAAATGTAGTTGCAGCATATAGTTAATATTTATGGTTCTAATGATTTATAATCATAGCTTCAAATGCAACATTTGGCAACATCATATGTCCGAAATGAGTTTTCTATGCCTTAACTTTAAGCAGAGTTCATAAGAAATCACTAGGTACTGAAAACTCGTTCTATCAACTGTATACGACGTACATGTATTATGTTAAGACGCGATAGGTTATTTGTGAACTGTGCAATAAAATGCAGTGCTCCTCTTTTGACAGACATTTCAACGCTGAACTAATTTTGAAGTGTCATACAACTTGGGTGATGTAAGTAAGCCTTCTCTGACAATAACTAAATTAGATAAATGGTCAGGTATATATCACTACGGATAAAATATACTAATGTATTACTTAGTTAAGCTACATAACATATATATTTTGGTTGATTCTGTACAAAGATTTGGTCCTGTTACTATCATTTCCGACACATACATTTAAATAATGTTGTTTAAGGTCCAACAAGGTACGAACTATTGTTAACTTACTTACATAGATACTTACAAACTAAATGGTCAAATTAACAGCAGTATTAACTTTGATCCCCGACTAAGCGGCCAAAGTGTCTGTCACATATTAATATCAAACGCTCGTAGAACTGCTGTTTTCTTTTATGCGGTTCACATCACAAACATCAATAATAGGTGCACACAGAGAGGTTTGTGAAGCATACCTGTTATCCGTTTGTTTGGCGGACATGTTTGTTGCCAATCTAAGACTTCCTCCAGCGGTACATATTTTTTATCCTTATACAGATGTCTCCGATCAGTACGTGGTAGTTGGATAATTCTTCCTACAATACGATATGTGTAACATAATATTTATATAAAACAATTCTCAAAACCACATTCACCGTTAGCATTCATTTACATTTTCTCATTAAACGTAATTCCTTTAAGATATGCAAACACGGCTTTGACATCCCAAAATCATATTGCACTTGTAATGATGTGTATATCTTATTAGAAAGCTTAATTTAAAATGAAACTTTGAGCATTTTAAGCTGTTGTTGTGTTAATATCATATCGTATACATCTACTTATTATATTGCCCTTATTTGTAAAACATCAGCAACATTTAAATGCCAGTTTTTTTAGTTGTCAAATATAGAAGACAATACCATTTACCAGCAAGTATTGTATGAATAGGCTTTATATATTAAGATTAAAAAATGTTAATCCAGAGTTATGCATTTTAAAAAAGAACTGTTTTATCTATAACTGTCAAGGTATATCTTGTCTTACATATATTTAATCAGTTTAGAATACATTTTGCTCACAGGGCTATCCAATGTTCCTCGCGACATTGTTGGCTAGTTCAATTTAATAAGAGTAGGAGTGAGCAAACAGTGTATGAAGGTGCCTTACAAAAATATTAATATTTCAAAAGATATGTAATTTGCTTATTTTCTGTCGTATCTGATAATGATACATAGCGCAAGTTATTTGTTCGTGTGTTTCACAGATGACTTCGTCTTTCTACCAAAATATTTTATTTCGGTCTGAAAATATAATGACTTCAGTAATTTCATAAATATTTTCTGTGCATCGTAACTTACCGTGCAGATCTGACATTTCTTCGTTCGAAAATCCATTCGCAGAATTTTCCATTTTTTCCAGATCTCTGATGATGTTTGACAGTTCATTGTCATGTGACATTGTGCTGTGTTTTTACGAGCTGTTAACAGCGAGTATGGGATACTATTCAGAGCACTGTAATTGAAAAATAAATGATTCCGATTGTTCTTAGATCTAAACTAAACTTTAATTGCAACATATACAAAAAGTTACGGAAAACATGAAAAGTATATTAAGTGATTAGTGATATAATTAATTTATTACAATAAATAAGAATATCGTTTATCATTAAATTTCTACACATACTGCTGCTTTTTTTATTGCTGTGACAAAATAAAGATACGATCAAAAACACAATTTTGCTTGATTTTGTGTGTAACTTGATATTCTTTGAAACGGGAAAATGTTACGTAAAGACGTCTTCCATTTGGTATCTGAACTATTGCAGTTTTATGGAACCTAAGGCACAAATCAATCCTATTTTAACACATATTGTGAAATTTCCTGTTTTGACGGCTGGTTATTAACTGGTAGTAGTTTTGTGATTAGATAACTAATAGTGGAACCCTTAGGTCTAATATCTGTATATTCAACAACAGCGATAATCATGCCATACTTCAGAGTAAAATCGGTGTAAACTGTATATATCACTGATAACTTCCTGTTGATTTAGCGCGTTTAACATCACACTGGTTGGGCCTGTCGACTGTCAGTTCTGTTTATTCTGGACCATGCGTAGATCCAAATCACGCCTTGAATGTTCCTAGAAAACACATGAGCCTTGACAAACGTGAACAAATGCCCTACCGCTATACAAAGTTCCATATATTAGGATAGTATGTGCCAGGTAAATAAAGAGTACCTTAACGTATGGTTAATACATAATGTTCTCAGTGTCACTCAAATCACCAATTAGCGAAAAAACACTTTCTGGCCTATCTTTGTATAGGCAGAGCTTGTTATTGGCAACACATTTCTCTAAAATAAATTAGCAATATGAAAAAGAAAAAGCAGAAAAAGAGATGGTGAGGAAATGTTGTCTGCGAATCTTAAAGAGTGTTAAACAATAACAATGTAGGGATTTTGTTCTAGATAATTTTGAAGATACTGTGTTAAAATTTAACATATGTAATATTTGGAAACACCGTTTTATGCACCGGATATATAATGCAGATTTAGGTAGGTCTTGAATACAAAGTGTAAAGTCCAGCATAATATAAGTTATTTGTAAAATAACAAAGCGACGGCTTCCGATACACAGAAACAACATCTCGCATCGAAATTAATAGAATATGACGAATCGCAGCGGGTCTTTTAGTAAGTGTATAACGGAATTCATAATTCACATCTGTTTATCAAACTAAATGAAATCAACCAAACAGTACCCACTTTGGTGTACCATTTATTATATATAGAATTTCAGATACGATATGTCTGGGTAAGAAAGACATGCTCAAATAGTGTCTAATGTAAAAAGGCAATAAGTCAACTAACGTCAATCCGGAAATCGGATGAATACTTTGACTTAAATTGAGCTGAATATTTGATCGTACAATTGGCCTGCACATAGACATAATATATGCTGCCCCATTTGTATTGCGTATTGTCTTAAAGTAGCAAACCATTCATTAAATAACGCAACTAATCTTTTAATAAATGCATTTGAGCCAAGTTCAAATAACCATTGTTTAAACCCTCGTATAGCACTGCTTCCAGGAGAGGATAAAACCAGTCTCTTCTACGAATAGTCTTATATTAAATTAGCTGCATCAGCATGATAAGTAGAAATCATTTAGGAGGCAAGATCTGACTTCCATACATATGTTCACATTACGTTAGATTTTAATACAAGATCACACTTGAATACACTTTGCAGCTGTACTGAAATGGCTACTTGTGTTAACGCATTGCTTAATGAGTATATCCAGAGTAACATTTACAAAAGGATTATATCTTATATCTCTGTATCACTTAGTTGCACGACCTTTCACTACTCCAGCGTTGTTGTTTTTGTGAATAGGTCCGGGTCCGGTCAATTTTTTATATAATCTTAAATCATCAAAATTGTAAAAAAAGCAGATGGCTTGACAACATTTTATGAATTTTAATCAACGATATCGTAATGGAGTAATGGAGTGCGGTGTCTCTTATGAACTGCATTTTAATATTCGAGTCATCTTTGAACGGCCAAAATATTTACAATCAATCCTCATTTTTAAACAGAGATCGCATTTTCTTTTCTGAGTCCACCTATATGAATATATATCAAGGTGGGTTTTTCATTTCGAAATAAACCGTAATTTCAGTTTTAAAAAAGCACATATGTACACGTTTCTGCAGGGCATTCCTTTCTAGAATGGATTTTACAATAGGTAACAAGTTACGTTGGGATGTTTACTTGTGGTAATCACTTTTGTAAATGTGTATCAACCTTAGCTGCATCAGCCATGTCTATGTGACAACTCGCATCTCGCGGATTGATATTTAGCTTCGGTTTTGCTTAAACGTTATAAGTCTATAGATTTTAAGTTGGGCTATGCATTTGAACTAGAAAATATGACATTTCTTAATGTCATTGGATTGATACTCTAGCATAACACCAATCAGCTGTATCACGCTTTCTGATCGAATCGTGGCATAATTATGGCTTAGCCATAAGCATCATGGCTTAATATAATTGATTTTGAAATTGTTTTTAGAGAATGTTGGAGGCAATCAGGCAATATGTGTAATTATGAAGGGTCTGGTCAAGATAGTCTACAGAATAAGTCAGTTAAGCATTATTTAAAAATACACGAGTCCAAAATTTTAATTATTCACTTAAATGTTAAACATATTACATTAACTGAGTAAACACATGGACCAGGTTATACAAACAAACTTAAGAACGTGCTCATGCTCAAATCTGAGCAACGTGCTCAAATCCTTCCTCCACTTGAGTAATAAATTTGAGTTTCGTTTCACAAATGTTCTCATACCCAATGACGTTCTCAAGTATCGGTGTTGAGCACGTAATTTTGAGACTGATATGATGCATTCTCAATGTATTTAAGCATGATCAAATATGGCTGATTTCGAACGCCGCAGTCACTCGATTTAGTATCACGTGTCATACCCGATAATGTCAATCCCCATGAAGTTCTGTGTGCATCAGAAATAATAGAAAGATATCGATTTTTTTCTGAATTTAATTTTGTTTGTTGGTAGTCTACTCAATTTGACCGTTGTAAGTGAGACACTTCCCTCATCACCCCTCCCACAACTGTTCTGTACATGTTGCAATTGTATGCAAGTTGATGCCATTATATCATAATTGCCGACAATTGGTATTCTAAGTCTTATCTATGTCGCACGATAAGAAGGGAACACTCCCTCTCTGCGAACATGTCCGCCAGATGTTGAAATGGCAATAAAGTGCCGATACAAACACCGTTAAGGTACAATTCTTTAACATTGCCGTTAAGCACACTTTGTAAACACGCACATACATTGTGTGAAGTATGTATGGAATAAGGGAAGAAAACAGTATTTATTGCCATATTTCTTTTCGTAATCGTATTGTATTTCATGTTGTAGGTAAACTGAAATGAAGAAGAATAAAACACTTTAATGGCCTTTTCTGAAGACTACCAATTTTGCGGCTCATGGATTATCACGGCTAAATAGTTGTAACAATAGTGATCTAGAGCTGTTGATCCTTATTTTATATAAACGACTGTGCAAATGATAATTTAAAGTCAAATTAAGTTCCAGAAGCAATATCATTTACTTCACAATAAAATAAACTGAAATTTAAAGGCAATGAAACAAGGACATTAAACACACGGAAGTTGGATTGCCGAAACCCATAAGAGAAGAAATTATAACACTGAAGTCTGAAATAAAATAATGAGATTTATCTAGTTACATACCTTCGTGATAGTAATCAATCATAGGCACACAGTTTCATGTATATTTACGGCGATATACTCCTTGTCACTATACATACATATCACAGGCATAGTAATTCTATGTTATTTCTTTATTTGGGATTAGATAACTAACAGTGGAACCCTTAGGTTTTATATCTGTATATTCAATAACAGCGATAATCATGCCATACTTCAGAATAATATAATAATTCTTGTACGTATATAGGCGATATTCTTCATGGATAAAACCATGCTACTTTGCTTTGCTTTCTATCAGTTTGCAGCTTGTAATTGGCAGAAGTGGGTGGGCTTTAATCAATTTACTTTAGTTCTAGTGACTAGTTGTTTATAGAATCAAACCCACCAATGCTGTTTCTCTTGTTATCAATGAATAATGTGAAACAAATATAGTGCTGCCTGTTCTGTGAAATAGTGCCATTAACACCTGCCACATTTATTAAACCCAGTCATATTATTCTTAAAAGATTATTGTATAACTTTCAGTTTGAGTCTTGCCAAGAGATTGATTTGTACCACTGCTTAATGTCACATCTTAGAATCACGCTGATATCTTTGAGTGCTTTCTTGCTTAAGTGTATGGGCTAGGCACAGACAAAGCAATACTTTCCTTGAGTCTCTCTTAAAAAAATAAGGTTGTTGAACGTTTATTATGACATATCTTTATCTTAAATAATTTACTTGCTGTATATTTATTTTGAAACATATATTCTGTATTTTATTGAACCGTGTGCACATGCTTTATGTTTGTGGCGTGTTCATTGTTGTTGTTTGCTACATAACACCGACACAGTATGTTCATAAAGGGGAAGTCCAGCTTATTCATGGTGGAAGAATGCCATAGATTTATGTCTAGGCAGAACCACTCGAGCCCTGCACATTATTATTATTATTATTATTATTATTATTATTATTATTATTATTATTATTATTATTATTATTATTATTATTATTATTATTATTATTATTATTATTATTATTATTATTATTATCATTATTATTATTATAATTATTGTTATCACTAGTATTGGGGAATAACAAGTCTGATATTGAATGATTCTGTCCAGACTAGGTCTAGAACAAAGAGGTTAGGCCGGTTAATGCCACTTTCCGTATGAAGCCGAAACCTCAACAGAGTTTTTGTCTTTTTTTCAGTTACTATGACACAAACGATTTCTTCAGAGACAATTTACCTTTAAATTCAACGCCATGGGGAAACCCACAGAAGCACAACTGTCAGTAAGGCAGAAAGAAAGTATCTGTTATTACTATCCTTTGAGAAATACGAAATATTTTTAAAATGTTTCAAATTTCAGCCTGGTTCAGTATTGCTTTGTAAGTGGTATGCCATTGTTTAACTTTACTTTTCATAAAACAAACCAGGATTATATTATGAACATTGTTTATTTATCCATATAATATACAACATAATTTGACGTTAAAAACATCAACACATTAGAAAAATGTAATTCACGTTTCATATCTTATGGGTGGCAGAATCGTGATTTTGAATTGTATCAAAACAACTATTTACAATATGTTTTACTAAGATTCAATCACTTGTTTAAGACTTTAAAAGAAACACTTAATGAAACATTTATCGTGTACATACACATATCTAGTTTACATAAAATGTTATACGGAAAATGAACCAGGTGCTGTTGTACTATGAAGACTTTATACTAAGTCGAAATTATGAGAAACAACGTTAATAAATCAGTTGGCCTCTTTCTTTACAAAAGATGTGCGCTTCATAATCATTGTCTGCATATTTAAATAGCAGGAATGTAAAAAAAAGAACTGTGTAAGTGTTGTTGAAAATATTATATTTCCTATGTAGCGAAGGCGCTGCCAGCACTTTATTTGTAAAATAATGAAATCAGAGAGGTTGGGTAATATGTGGAAGCCTAAGGTCTTAGTAATGTTTACATCTCACCGACTGTCTTCCTGCTACTTTTAGCATGTTAAACATCACGAATATTGAGCATGTTCTTTGTCGGTATAGTTTATACTTGACAATGGGTAGACCCAAACACTGCCTTGAGTTTTCCTATAAACACATACACATTGAAAAGCGTGAACACATGCCTTAATGCTATACAAGGATCAATATCTTAGAATGTGCCAAGTAAGAATAGAGTACAGGAACGTGTGTTTAATACACACTATTCTCAGTGTCACTCAACGTGACATTTTACTTAGCGACAATAGTCACTAGCCTGTCTTCATATAGGCAGTACATGATATCGCCAACACATGTGTCTAGAAGGCAAACCACATAAATGGACAATATGAAATAAAATGATAATAAAAATTCCATAATAATTTCTAAAACGTTTGCTAGATAGGTTTGAAGGTATTGTCTCAACGACTTAACAGATGTAATATTCGGATACAAGGTTCTTAAGCAAAGTATGCATATTGTAGCTTATAGGTAGGTTTTGAACATAAGGTGTTCACTCGAAAATTAGATACTGTTTGTTTAGATAACAGAGCTACAGCTTCTGAAGTACCGACACAACATCCCTCAGCGCATTCGATATATCTTGCGGCTAAACACGGTCGTAACTTTAATTGAACACGGTATAACTAACTTGTTAATTCTCAAACATACTAAAAGGTACTATGACGAGTGGCTACTCTCTGCTAGAAAGAAGTATGTGGTATCATGTCAGGTGATAACGACATGCTATTTTATAATGTGCTATCTTTGCTTATGTATGTTTCTCCATTTAACTTTTTGTCGCCACCTCATGAATGTCTGAGCAGGAAACCTGCATCACCTGTAACATGCTATGTTTGTCAATAATCAGAACACGAGAAAGAGGGAGTTTCTAATTCATATTCTTTAACTGATAAATAATACTTTATTGAATATCAAAACATTGCCGTGCTAGAAAAACTCCTGAAATGAGCGCATGGGGAAAGTTTGTTTTGCGGACTTTTATAGGTTACATGACACTAAATGCATACTTATATAGTAAATGTCAAACCTTTGGAATTAATTCAATAGCAAACTGAGTCTTAGGGAGCAATTAAAAGGGCCTCTGTGAAAAAAAGTTATGTGTTGCAAAGAAGTAAATCTGCCACTGAAAACATACACAGTAATTTGTGCATAGTGTACCCGCACAATTTCAGTGAAATTATCAGTTGAGATCTAAATGGAGCTCATTATTGTGAATAGGAGTGAAGTTATTTTGAATTTTCATAATTCTACAATGTTGTAGCCTTGGTTTGCACCAAATTGCATAAGATTATCTTCATTATAGCAAAAACAGTCAAAACAATATAATCTTATTATATCAAAGATCTTTATGTTAGGGGTGCAACTTGCGCTGCACCTAATGCTTACCCCTACCCACCGCCCTATCCCCTTTACAACAACCCTGATAAAATACGGGTGCAAATTCGGTTAACAGCGTTCCATTTATCATTATTATTTAAAAATATTTCTTTGTACGTCTGCAGTTTTATGCAGACACAAAACGTGGGATGTTGTTTTATTTTTTGTATAATTACAATTTCTAAAATTTGAAGGTAAAAATACATGGATTCTTGGTACGCCTTTATACATGTTTATATAGGAATGCCTCTCTGTATATGTACGTCCTTCTTGTTCGGACTGCAAGTTTACATAGTGATATTATCTATTAACAACAAAACAGCCAGAAATGATTTCTTCGGAATGATTCATTGAATATGTACGATAAAATTTGACTTAAGTTCAATGTTTATGCAACTTTTAAATCTATAAATAGAATTCCCAGTGCTGTCATCGTATTTGACCTATCGGGACACCTCCGATAATTGACGGAATTACCCGAGGAGGTCCGATTGCGTGTATTACATTTTGTTATATTTTCGTTAAAAAACAAACAAACATCGCACACCACTGTATAACTATCTTTTTTTAAATAAGCACAACCTAGGAATAGATTTTAATTATTGGCACGATATTATTTTAATTACAACAAAATAATCTACCTTCAAATATCAACAAGTACAAAAACAACAAACTGTTAAGGGTACTAGTTCCGGTGTACATTTACGCTCACCGCTAGTTCTAACCCTGATAAAATACTGGACCTAATTCGGTAAACGGCGTTCTAATTTTTATTTTTTTTATTTTTTAAAATACTTTTTGTATGTCTGTGTATGCAAACATGATAAAAACGAGAGATTTTGGATTATTTTTATTAATCATTAAGTGTACATGAATACTATCTGCAACCTTACTTACAAAGGTAGACAGGAATGCGCTTCGGTACGTTCTTAGATTTTCGGAGTGCATGTTAACAAATTAAGATTACCTATTAGCAACAAAACTGTCCATAGCCAGAAAAAGTATTTCTGAACGGTTTTTTGAGTTAAAATGATAAAATCTTAAATCAGATGCAATGTTTATGCAAAAATTAAAGATAAAAATAACTAATTCTGTAACGTCAACGCAATTCTGAAAAATACCATTCCAAGTGCTGCCAGCGTGCAGGAATGCTTTTATAGTATCCCTGATGCATCTGTGGTCAATTGCTTATATTTTTGGAGTCTGGATCGAAGGTTTTCATATTCAATCATTATTAAAGATTCGGATGTTTAATTCCCTCGCATAAGAAAAACGTTTAACACACCAAGAAAGCATTTATGTTATGATTGAAGTGTTCTTGGTCAAGAGGTTCAGGTTATAGACTTGGGATCAGATGGTTCCGAATTCAAACGCTAGACCCGTAGTGACAAGTTTAAAAATAAAAATCTTAGTAACGATGTGGATGATCATTAAAAAAACAGTTTGAAACACACATGTGATTTATTCCTTGTCAGGACTTTTATAACACGAGTATTTAACCAAAGCAGAATATGTTCGGACTAATTATATCGTTCTAACACCCAGATTTGCTAGAAAGTAATATCGATATTTGGTCATAAGATTATTTTTTTTTTTGTATTTCTTTTCTCTTTTAAATGACAAACTACCTTTCACTTGACAGCAACTTTTGTTAAGTTTTATTCTTTATGTCAGCTCAGTTTGAAATTATAAACCGCAGTAACATATACTAATAGCATTGCTAGTTCTACCGGGATTAAGGACATACCATATTATTTTGTATTTACTGTTTCTCTCAGTTTGTCTTCATCCATTTCACTTTAAATGTGAGAAGTAGGTTAAGTTTAGGAAATATTAAATTGAACAATAGTTTTCGTGTAATGTGAGGCAGCTGCACATGAGCACTTTCTGCTTGTACACTTTAGTTTCGGAGTTAATTATAATAATTTTGGCAACTTGTTTCTACATCTGTAACCTATTTGATAAAATAGTTTCGGATTTTGCTTTTATTTTGTTTTAAACCATCCTATGATCTCAGCATGAAGCCTATATGTAATTTACATACCTTTTTTTGATTTTTTTAAAGTATACTGAAATTCAAAACCTTCAAATAAACACGTTTCAAACATATCTTTGTTTATTGCTCCGATATTGCTTTGACGGGGTTTTTTTAAAAACAAACTTTCGATACAAATGACAGCAGAAAAATGTATTTCCGGTAAATTATTTATTGTTAGCAAAATGCAACAAGAAAATCGCGAGGCGAAGCAAAATACGCCCAAAAATTCAGCAGTTTGAAACAAACTGTTGTACATTCTTGTGAAATGCAGTATGGCAAAGCTTTGGACTGCATTCTGGGCTATTGCAAGAAAAAACCCAAATTTAAGTAGAATAACATAACACATCTTTAATCTACCAAACTGCTGTGCATTGTCGTGCAATGCACTCTGACATTATTGTGGACTGCAATCTGGATAGTTGGGGAAAAATCAAAGGGGAATAACATCAAAGATACAAAGAATGTGCATGAGAGTAAAAACTGTGTAGAAAGGGGCGTTACTCAAAAATAAACTCCAAAATCATGTAGTGTACAGTGACGGTTTTTAAGCAATGCACTCTGTCTCAATAAGGTCTATCGATCTGTGAAGTTTCAAGTCAAAAGTTTGGTAACGATAACGTAGGAGCGAGTTTAGCTTACAAAGGGACATAACTCCAAAATTATGAAGTACACAATTACGGTTCCTGTGCAATGCATTTCGCCTTAATAAAACATATCTATGTATCAAGTTTCAAGTCAATAGCTTCGATAATGTAGGAGTTATGCTGACGGGAATAACTCCAAAATCACGAAGTGCAGAGTGATGGTTCTTGTGTTCCGAGATGTGATCAATGTAAATGAGATCTATCCACCTAAGAAGTTTCTGATCAATAGCGATGTTAGTCTTGAATTTATGCTCCGGACAAGAGAAATAAATAAAGTGCAATAACACCATCACGAAGTGGAGAGTAGTTATTCTCGAGCACTGCTCACCCTCTCAATGAGATCTATCCACCCAGGGAGTTTCAAGGGTTTTGATAGTGCTATAGTTATGATCAAGACAAACATCAGGACGCCACTCGCCCGCCCGTCAGCCATGGGTGATTCCATAAATCCGACGGGCCTATAATAACACTGCTATCTGAATGTTATATGTTACGCCTCATCTGAACTATGTCGGCTGAGATGAAGAGGGTTGTGGATTCAATCACCAGGGAACGGCAATGCCATAAAACAAACAAATATTAGGCCGTCACACAATTGTGCCATTTGCGCTCTTGAGTTACAATCGATAAATGAGACACTTCAAATAACAAGCAACAGTCGCCTTATTTTGGATTGTCTATTGATAGCTTTTCTGCTGTAATACACTTAAGATACAATAATATTTATCATGTTATAGCCAACAGCAAAACAGTAAAACAATTTTAAATAATGACATTATTGTGCAAAATAAATGAACATGGCTGTTTAAATGAATGAATTCGTGCGAACAATCCAATTATATTTAAATGGAAACAAGGGGAATAACTCGAGCTAGTATACGAAAAGAAAACTAAGGATTGTTTCCCTTGCATTTTACGCCTTATAAGTAAACGGTACTATCATTATCTTCTGTCTTAAAATTACAATCAATAAGTATATATTGTGATAATACGATGATAATGATGATTCGTCGAAAAATTGGCATATAATGATGATGATTATGACGATCATGATGTAATTATTACGATGATTATGACAATGCTGATGATCACGAAGATGATGGTTATTATAATACTGATGATAATGATGATCATGATCATGCTATTTATGACAGTCATGATGATGTGATTGTGCTGATGATGATTATCAAAATGATGATTATTATGATGATGATCATGCTTTTGATGTTTATGATGATGATGATTATGATGATGATTATGTACTACTACTACTACTACTACTACTACTACTACTACTACTACTACTACTACTACTACTACTACTACTACTACTACTAATGATAATAATGATGATAATAATAATAATAATAATAATAATAATAATAATAAAAATAATAGTAATAATAATAATAATATGATAATATACAATCAAGTATTAATATATAACTCAAGGAAGAAAGCTATAAATATGCATTGATATATAGTGATATTGTTTTTTATGCAGGTTTATACTACACATTCTACATATCTAAATATTGCGTCTAAAGCACATACTTTGGGCCCATATTTCAATAACAATTGTCCTTACTATTTTTCAGTAAGTGTTCATCCAAATATTGTGTTATTTCTACTTAATAACTCGTTTTATGTTAAAGGTGGTATCCGACAGTTTGGACCATTTTTTTCTTCCTTATGAAACCTTGTAATTATTGTTACCTAAGAAGATCCAGAGAAAGGCTGGTTACTGATGACCTACATCCATGCAAACAATAAAGCACAATTACCAGTGTGTCATAGCAAAATTGCACATTGAGCGAACGGAACGCTCATGAACATTTAATTTTCAGATCACGTTATATTATCAGCTTTGACTTCTGTGTCAGTTTTTTAGCTGAATTCCCCTTTATGCTTCTTAATAGACTTGCTTCATTCTTAAGAAGATTCACTTAATCGTGCGCCGATGCCAAGGCTTAACCTGATCTGTCAAAACGGAGGACTATTACAACTGTAAGATATTATTGAATGTATCACCTACGGTATGACTGTATTGGAGCCAGAGTAAAGGTTATTCAGGGCTACGACTATCTGACTTTACGTAAAAATATATTTTGAAAGGTGTAACACAGTACAAATAAAAGGCCGCAGAGCTCATTCTAATAATGCTGATTAGCACTTTATAATAAATGTATATGTGCCAGAAATTGATAATAGTACCCGTCGTAATTAGAGTTATCGTCCAACCAATTAATGGATCCATAGTTTATGAAGTATATACACGGCCCCATCACAAAGAGTATACAACTTCTGAAACGGAATTAAAAATGCACATCAGTGTATCAGACTTAATGAGAAAGACCTCATTGAAAAATATAAATTTTAAACTTGTTAATAAAATATTAATCAATAAAAGGAGAGAACATAAAATAGAAATTGCGAGATTTGGATTATAGCTTTCTCGTATTAGAGATGATATATACACATTTAAAACTAACCAGTTTGCAGCTATGTCCATACTTCGATAATTTAAGAATGTGAAAACAGTACATGTTTTGTGTAAGATGTTAGCAGTACTAGAGTGAAACAGTTAACATCTAGTGACACTTATAAGAGGCAGTTCAAACCAGTCGACTAACTTTGTTGTACCACTACTATATATATATATATATATATATATATATATATATATATAATTTCTGATACTATATGTTTGGATAGGAAATACATTGCTTTATCGATTCAAATGGTGTCTACCTGATCTGACTAGGCTTTGAAGGTTCGAAGTATGCTTCCACCAAATAGCTATGTAGTCGAAATGTACACAAGAATAAGTAATACAGAGCATCAACGTCGCCGGAAATGCAAGTAAAATAAGCCATTGAAAACAGAGCATTCAATGAAAGAAAAAATTGCGCAATGCAGTTGCAAATACGAGCCTTGCCAATCGTATTACTCTGACAAACAAATACAGTCTTAATTAACAAAGCAACTCAATTAGTATATTTACGTGGCTGTTTTAATTAATAAACCATCATCCAAATTAGCCATACAGAACTATTCTGAATACACAATAATTTACCCTTTAATACTTAGATATAATCTATACCTGTATTTGTTGATCCTTTAGGTCATTTCGATGTTAAGCCTTACGACATGGCATCCTTTATATGGTCAGTAACTGTGTATGTATTGATGCAAATATGTGTTTCAAAGCACATTTAAGTTGTTGCTACTGGTCATTAAATGTAGAGATATGTGAATTCCTATACAATCATATAAAATGCAGCCCTCTGTTATCCATTAGACATTAGTTTCAGTCTGAAGCAAATTGAACTATGTATCTATCTGTAAATGCATATTCGGCACATTTTACATTAGAACCGTTTGACCGAAGTTGCATGAGTGTCTGGAAATTCACAATGGACGGGAAAAACTCAGCGAGAGTACAATATGCGTGGGAAATAGCTTGTATACCAATTGCGAACTGTCAGCCCATTTCTGTATTTAGTGAGCAGACACCAAATACTAAGTATTAATGCAACGTAAAAATAGTTAAAATGCTAAAAAATGAATGACGAAAAGAATTTACACATCTATTTTTTAAAATGTTTCTGTGGAATTATGTGGTATTTTTTACAGCATACACATAACTGTTAAAATTACGATCGCTTCTTAAAGCTGCGACGTCACCCTAGAGACATTTCCAAAACCACTTATAAATATAAGGGTCGACGTTCTTAGCGACCCAGTAATGTGCACCACTAGGTCACACTTGAATACAGTATGTAGCTGTACTGAGGCCATAACGTGCGATAACGCATTGTTGAAAGTGTATGTAATGAGTGACATCCACATCAGGTTTATGTCTCTGCGTTATCTTGTTAAGTGACCCCTAATAGGTTGTGCCAATAGTCACTTTCGGGCAAAACAAAGCTTCTTCCAAATGTGTTCATATAATTTTCAATATGTCCATATATTCTTTAGTAACAATACTGCAAACAGTCACACCAGTTTTAGATAAGTCACTTGATCGGCTACAAATCACATGAACGCTGCGCGGAGAAAGTTGACAAGTTAAAGAAAATACACCACCATTTGTTAATGGTTAGCTGTGCGATCGGTCCAAGTTACATTGACGAATTCGTCCTTTTTTTCAGAATTGCAATATGGACACAAATCAAACGCAAACATTTGCCATCAAATTACCCATTCTGTTCAAACATAGATCCTTTCTTTGGTCTGTGTCCGCCATTTTAAAATAAATTAAAATACGATCGCAGTTGTGTTTTCATTTCCAAATTAAACGTCATTGTAATTTTAATGTATCAGTTAGTTGTGCATTATTGTGCATGCCATTCATATCTACAGTGGAATGTTTAATGGGTTATCGGTGACACTGTGCTGTTATCTAGCGGAGATAAATTTTGGAACGTAGTACTAGCCATGGTCAAGTTTAGGAGAATATAACTACTAAAAAATACTTTACTAAATATCAAAACATTGCCGCGGTAGAAAAGTTTAATATTCTCATTTTCATTCCTCGGAAGGTTCAATTAGTCTTAAGCCATTGCCAAGACTTTCCCTGACCTTAAAAATCGGCGGTTTATTACAACTGTAAGACAATAATGTATAACTGTTAAGCGCCAAAGTAAATCTTATGCAGACCTTCGACTATATGAAATTATGTAAAATGGATGTATAAACTTGTCCCAATCTAGCACATTCTAACAATGGTGACAATCTACTAAATGTATTTGTGATAGAAATTGTAATTAGTAACGACTGTAATCTGAGTTGTCGCTCAACCACCCCTCCATTAATGGATCCATAGTATATGCAGAATCGCCGCGGGTCTATTAGTAAGAGTACAACACTTGAAATGGAATTCAGAAATACACATCTGTATATCAAACTAAATGAGATAGTTATAAAGCTTTGCTGTTTAAATTAGACAAACGTTAAAACAACGGCATGGACAAGTTTACATTTTAAACGTGATCATAAAATACTGATCAATACAAGGAGAGAAAATGAAATTGCAAGGCTCGGATTTTATCTATCAGCTATTCGAGATATTATCTACCCTTTTCCAGATAAACACATACTTTAAGATTTTAAGAATGTGAACACATTACATAAGTGTGTAAGACATTGTCAGCACCAGAAAGAAACAGCTGACATTTCCACAAATAAGAGGCAGGCGAAACCACTCAAACAATAGCCACTTTGGTGTATTCTTTATTATGTATACACTTTCTGATACTATATGTTTAGATAAGAAATACCTTGCTTTACAGGCTCAAATGGTGTCTAATATAAAAAGAAAATACGATAACTTACGACAACGCCTAATATCTGATAAGTAGTTTGACTTAAACTAAGATGTAGATATGATTGAACAATTGAACTTCACATAGACATTAGCTATGCTGCTCAATTATATTTGCATATTGTCTAGATGTACAAAACAATTCATTACACAATGTAATTAACAAACTCATTTAAGAAATTGTCTAAGAATGACGATTGTAAAACCCAACCACAGCACTGCTTACAGGTAAGAACACAAGCTTGTTAATCCGAGTGGTTCGAAGTTGACACGATCGGTACATTATAACCGCCGTGAGAAGTTAAAGTGGTACAAATCGGTAACATATATTAACCACTCTCAACACCTCGGATATTTCTACGAAATATAATTGCCCGGATACCGCCCCGCCGAAGAGTTGATATTGAATGACATGATATTTAGAACAACAGCACCTTGCCGAATTTCTAACTCAATACATTTACAACGTGATTTAAATCAACAACATGAGCATTATAAAGATGTGACACGTATTAGACGCGGGTGAAACTAGTCAACCAATAGCAACTTTGTTGTACCATTACTGTATATAGAATTTCAGATAATATATGTTTGGACAAGAAAGACGTTGTTTAATAGGCTTAAATAGCGTCTTATATAAAAAGACAATGCGTTAACTATCAACAAACCTGGTATTTGATTAATACTTTTACTTAAATTGAGCTGAAGTTATGATCGAACACTTGGCCTTCACATGGACATTGCATATGCTTCACCGTTTGTATTGGGTATTGTCTAATTGTATAAAACAATTATTAAATAACGCACATATTCTTTTAATAAATTTATGTTAACAAATAACCATTTTAAAACCCTCATACAGCACTGCTTACAGGAGAGGATAACACCACTCTCAACACCTAGGTTTTTGTCTCCGATAAAGAATTGTCCGGATACCGCTCCGCCGAAGAGTTACGAATGACATGATGACTACAATTGCAACACATTGCCAACGCATTCCATTGATGTTACTTTTGCCACGTGTATTAAATTAACTGCATCAGCATAATAAGGATGCGTACAATAATCATACAATCTATCTTAAAGGAAGTTCAAGTTAGAATTTATTAAAACGGCTAAAACATCTTAATACCGGTTTCAAAATAGTTAATAGTTACGTATTCTATATAGTTATGAGTACTCTTTAAGTAGAAATCATTTAGAAGGCATGATCTGACTACCATACATATTTTCAGACTACTCCATTATGGTTCGAATTTTGCGACCACACACTAGCTTCATAGTTTAAATGAAGGTATGATTTAACACTAGATCAAGCTATCGTGAATACACTCTGCAGCTGTACTAAAATGGTTACTTGTGTTAACGCAGTTCTTAGTGAGTATGTATTAAGTAACATTTACAACAGGTTTTTTCTCTTATATCTCTGTATCACTTAGTTACATGACCTCTGATAGGTTGCGCAAACGATCACTCTCCACCATTGTTGTTTTTTCAACTTTTTGTGAATAGGTCCGGGTTCGGACAAATTGTGAATTTGTCATACATGAAATCTTTAATCATTCAAAAGTGTGAGGAAAAAAAAAATAGCGCGACAGCAAACATTTTGTGAATTTCAATCAACAACACCTAAAGAGAGAGCAGTGCCTCTCATGGATAGCATTTTTACATTTGGGTCATCTTTGATTGGCCAAAACAAATTGAAATCAATCCCCATTTTTTCAAACAGAGTTTGCATTTTATAATCTGCGTCCACCATTATGCATTTATAAATCAAAGGAGATCACGGTGGGATTTTCATTTCGAAATTAAACGTAATTTCAGCGGTCATTTAGTACATATGTACACATTTGTGCATCGCATTCATTTCTAGAATGATTTTTACAGTGTGTTACAAGTTACTTTGGGATGTTTACTTGTGGTAATTACTTTTGTAAGTTTGTACCAGCCTTAACCAAGTCTATACGACAACCCGGATCTCACGCATTGATGTTTAGCTTCGGTTTTAAACGTTTCAGTCCCAACGATTTTAAGTGGGGTAATGCATAAGGAATAGAAAAGAGGACACATCTTAATGTCATTGGAGTGATACTCTAGCATTACACCAATCAACTATATCATGCTTTCTGATTGGATCGTAGCAAATGTCTTAGCACTAAGCATGGCTCGTATTAAAATTTATTTGAAAAATTGTTTGTTTAGAGAACGTTGCATGTAACCAGTCTTGGGACAAGCAATAAATAACTTGGGAAATATGTGTAATTGTGACGGATCCGGTCAAGATGGTGTACAGAATCAGTCAGTTTTAACCATTATTTAAAAATACACCAGTCCGAAATCTTAAATTCTCGCTTAAATGTACTGAAGACTTCAACATCTTTGTAAACACCTGGCCCAGGTTTCACGAAAAAGGGAACACTCGCTCTCTGCGAACATGTCCGTCAGAGGGTGAAATGGCAATAAAATGCCGATATAAACACCCTTAAAATACAGTTCTTCAACATTGCCGTTAAGCAAACTTGTGTAAATGCGCACATGTATTCTGTGAAGTATATATAGAAACAGTACTTATTGCTTGATTTCTCTCCATAATCTTCTTGTTTTTTATTCTGTAGGTCAGCTGATATGTACGAGAAAAGAAACAAACTTCAATGGCCATTTCTGAAGACTACCAAAATGGCGGCTCGTCGATTATGACGGCTAAATAGTTGTAACCTTAGTGATATAGAGCTGTTGATTCTTTCTTTAATATAAAAGATTGTGGAAATGCTAATTTAAAGTCGAATATAGTTCCGGAAGCAATGTCATTAACTTTATAATAAAGTAAACTGAAAGGTAAAGGCAATGAAACGAGGAAATTAAACACGCGGAAGTTGGATTGTCGAAACCCATAAGGCAAGAAATGATAACCCTGATGTCTGAAATAAAATAATGACATTTATCTAGTTACATACCTTCGTGGTAATAATCAGTCATAGGCACATAGTTTCATGTATATTTACGGCACTATACTCCTTGTCACTATACATATCACAGGCATAGTAATGCTATGTAATTGTTTTATTTATGTGTTTTACTTGTTGTTATATTGTTTATCTGATGACTCGGGTTTGTCTAAACATTTCATCAGTCATTTTACGTTTATTTCCCTGCTAAATTGATAGCTAATACGAAAATCAACACACCTATGGCAGCTGTCAGAAAACCATGTTTTACTTTCGGTTTCCGTTGTGATAAATAGTACCTTTTCATTTTAAACTTCTGGATTCGATTATTCTAGACAACAAATCGTGTGTGAAACTTAAACATGTAATATTTCTTTATCATATACATGCTATATCTCTCATGGATGAAAACATTTTTTTCAGTTTTCATAGTAGTACATGTACCTCATGTATATGATTTTTACCTAATATGCCATTTTATTTACAGTTCCTACAAATTTAATTATTCCATACTTGAACACATGGTTAGAGGGTATCAAGCAACCCAATGCGTTAAGAACAACTGAAACAGCCTAGGCGAGATATTTTTGTCAACTCAGATCAATGAAGGAATTTAATGAGAGGTAATTATAACATATCTATATCTTAAATAATCTACTTGCTATAAATCTATTTTGAAATAGATTATCTGTATTTCATTTAACCCTGGGCATATGTTTTGTTTTTATGGTGTGTTCATTGTTGTTGTTTGCTACATCACACCGACACAATATGATAATACAGGAGACGTCCAGCTTATTCATGGCGGAGGAATGCCCTAGATTTATGTGTGAGCAGAAGTAGAGGCGCTGGGAAACCTTTTCAGCTGATAGTTGTTGTACTGACCGAGACTCCAACCCAAGGCTTGAGGGGCTAAATAGTTAAAAGTCAGTGTTTTACTTTACTTAAAACACTGCACAGTGGACAGTGTACAGTTATTTGGATGGCATGTGCTGTATTGTTTTGTCATATCAATATCTGACACTAGATACAAGCACTTCTTTTTTAAATCTTTGCAAAATTAAAAAAATGAAAGGAAACAATGTGTAAACGTATGTTTTAATAATTATCTGTTGTTGTTTTTTTAGTTGTAGACCTTACTGTCTTGTGTCTCACTTATCTATATTCTGCGCATATTTCTTTTTAATTGTGTTGTGATTGTATATGTGTTTTATATTATTATTATCGGTGAATAAAGAGGCCCGATAATGAATGCATTTGTCCAAACTAGGGCTAGAACCATAGAGGTTAGGCAGGTTTGTGACACTTTCCATATAATGCCGAAACCTCTAAAGTCTATTTGTATTTTTTTCATTTATTATGACAGGAGTTTTTTTCTTCAGAGACTCTTAACCTTTAAATTCAACGCCATTAGAAAATACCAATAGAACCACAACTGTCAGGAAGGCAAAGAGCAAATACCGGTTCGTTGCAGTCCTTTGAGAACGATTATATAAACACGGTTCAAAGTTTCAGTCCGCTTCAGTATTGCTTTGTTAGTGATGTACCATTGTATAACGTTTACTTTTCATAAAACTGTTCAATACATCACACGGCAGGAGTATATTATGAATATTGTTTATTTCTCCATATAATCTACAACATAATTAGACAGTTAAAAGCATCAACATAATAGATAACTCTAATTCACTTTCCATATCTTTTGGGTGGCAGAATCGTGATTTTGAATGTTATCAATACAACTATTTAAAATGTATTTTACTAAGATAAAATCTCTTGTTTGAAACTTTAAAAGAACTACTTAACGGCGCATTTATCGATTACTTACACACATCTACTTATATCAAATGTTATTAATAAAATGATGCTTGTGCTGTTGTTATACGTATAACATACAGTGTACAACTATAAACAAGTTATTTCAATAAAATAACTTAAATTACTGCATCACACATACATTGAACAAATCATACAATGCAGTTTCTACATTTACTCAATTTGTAATTAGGCTACGTTAATGTGTTAAACCAGGGTCCCCTGACATGAAACTATTTGTAACTATTTTTATCTTTGTATGTTTATTTATGTCCCCTGTTTATCTTTCAGACTGCAGAATTTGACAGGCACTGGACACAAAGGTCGTAGCTAATTTCAAAGAATGCATTACGGATCTTTAAAACAAGTTTAACCATTTAATTCTGAAAGGTGAAAAGATAGCATATATATTGGAGAATGAGATGTTTGATAATGTTTGGAAACATTGATTGGCTGGTTGCATTGTATTGTTGTATTTTCAATAGTATTTAATCATTCAGTCAACTGTTTACATACAATTTTAATTGATACATAATAATTATTCTTTGAAGATGCAAATCCGAATCAGATGAAACTATCACTGAACCAACAGTATTGTAGTTATGGGCAACCAATTACTATCGATTATCATCATACTGCGTAAGAACTTTAGATGATTGATCAAGGGTGAGTTTTATTTTGGAACGACAATATGGGCACAGTATGCCTAATTATCAGATTACAGATTGAAATAAAAATACAAAGTCTAGAAAAATGCCCCCGATTGGTAAACTTGACTTACAAATTCACTCTAATTTAGTACAGCGAATACATCATATGATTTAGCATCAACGTTCATTAGAATAAAATATATATCAAGTAATAACAACATATGCAAGCACAAAATTTATTTAACGTATTGGTTTTGTTCCTGTTGCGACCAAAGGGTAAGCGAATTATGCTAAAAGTGACATGTTGGTTGTGTATTACCAGCACAGTTAGGCCGTCATTGACTTCCTTGTAGCCAGTCAGTATATGCAATCTGCACCTGCTTTATCGATTTCACAGGTGTCAATATCGCATATAATCTCATTTTAATGACAATGAGGAAATACTGCGCAATTGTTCGTTCTCTGTATAGGTTTTCGTTGCGACTTACTAGACAACGAAATATAATCAAAAGTGACTTGTGTGTTATGTATTATGAGCACATGTAGGCTGCCATTTACTTCCTCGCAGTTAGCCAGTTAGTCTAAACTGCCTCTGCTGTATCAATTTCACAGGTGCCATTATGGCAGCAGGACATTTCAATAAATTGGATATGTTTTCTACAGAACAATTAATGGACATCCCTACTACTGAAACTGACATATTACCCGAAATAGCCCGCGAAAGAAAATATCATTTGTATTACGTCATTATTACAAACAGGGCAAAATAACGGATTTTTATATGACTGTAGTAGTTGGGGTACCAAATTAACAATTTTACTATTTTATGAACATTAATCGTACTTTAATTTCTTGTCAGACAAAAACAACCTTTACTGTAAAGAAAAAAGCTAGAATCATTAGTCCCCCAACCAGAACAGGTATTCATTCTAAAGAGATATTACTCCACATTCAATCATAACGACAAGTACAGAATAATTATTAGTTAGTTAAATGCCGGGGTTTAACTCTGACTGTAAAATGAGAACGGTCAGAAATAATTGATTTATTATTTACGCACAGGGTCAATGCATGGAAATGCCAAAAAAACCTCACCAGCAAAATGCCCGTTCTTCACCTTAATGTAAACACAATATTGAAACCGAACTTGCTTAAAAACAGTTAAGGAAATTTCAAAGCCAACTTTGCCTCTGAACATGCAACACGTAAAATTAAACAAATACACAATGCTAAACGACATTTGACTAAGTCAGGGTATGGTTCTGATGATCTGCAATATTTGGTTCCTGTTCTGACAACCGAACTGCCTTTTATTCAGGAAATGATTCAGTCTAATGGTAAGCCTAGAATGCTGATTTGCTACACTAAATACCAACTTTGGCACTTAAATAGCCGCTGCAAATCCTCAATAATTGGTATAGACAAAACGTTATTAATTTAGGACCGTTAACATGTTAAAAAGAAGAGGGTAATTTAATGCACCAATTCTACTTGACACAGTTTACCTACACTGGGACGAACGTTTTCATACATATCAACGTGTTTTTTTTTTTTTCTTACATGTCTTCAGTTCTAGGTACTGATTTAGACACACATAGAGGAACAACTGATTGTCCGATTGGGACAGATGAAAAGACAGCTCTACTTAAAGCAGTTAAATCGGGTTTCCCTGATGCAACGTTAAACTCGCCAGTAATATATAGGGATGCTAACGGTTACTTAACCTTTCAGAGTATCCAGTTAACCTTCCGGTTAACCGAGTAGATCTGTTGAACACAGTTTAATATTTATTTGTTTGGCTAATATACTATTTTTAATGTTTGTAAAACTTGTATATACTTTTTTTTTTTGCATTGTTAACCAAGCTAGTATAATTTGTGTATTTTGTGTTTCTGTTGACTAAAATAAATTTCCAAAATGTGGCTTCCGCTGGTCAGGGACATCGCAATTTTCGGATATAGCTTTGTTGTTGTCTATTTTGCTGTCACCACAGTATTTATTTGTCCGGTACTCATTTGCTCTATTAACCTACTTTGTATTAAAAATAATCGTTGGATGTGCCATTTAAACGATTTTTAAAAATTATTATTCTATCAAATAATTAAAAATGCAATGGACAGCTTGATCAGCTCCGCGGTCAGCTTCGTTGAATGTTTAAATAGGTCAACTAATTTCCCGCATTTGTCATCAAATCCTTAACTTCTTGAATTTCCAGAACACAGCTGATTATCAGCCACCTGGCAGATTGTGTTTTGTCAAGTACAGAGTTCATTTAACCAGTAGTCAACCTTATGCAAAAAACAACCACAGCTCTATCAACTCAGACAAAGGTAATGTTAGCTGGGACTAATTGTCTCGCGCGTTATCACATGAAGCGAAACTTCATAGGGATATATGTAAGACAGCTAGAAATAGACAATAGGTGTGCGTCGGCCATGAATTAGGCCATCTGAAACTAACCTACCTGTGCGAGGCAGTTTAGTCGAAGGAGGTGTATCATGTGTATTGTCAAGTTAACCTAACCTAAAGTTCGTTACCGGTTAATAGTTTCAAATACACGTTAAACGATTGATATTATTAACATATTATTTATGTTTAAGATACTTTTCAATGATAAAGATAAAACAAACAAGAAAGTTATCATATAAATGACATTGTTCGAGTGTAGGAATGCATAAAAAAAAACATTGACAATTATGCTTTGTTCAGTGTGTGCTCAAAGCCATAAAACATGTATAGTTGTACTTGATCTATTCTAAGATGGTCTTTTCCTCAAAGTGCTTTCTTGTACAAACAACTAAAACTGGGAGCATATACCACGTTTTGGTAATAAGGATCAGGGTTTTCCAGCATGTCTATTCCAACAATGGGATGGTTCTTAAGCTGCGGTTTGTAATATATCTATTAATACATTAAGAAATTACAAAACATGTTCTGTTTTTTCGCAGTATATGGGTTTCTGAAATGCAATGCCATAATGAAAATATATTTATTAATATAATTTATAAAATATTATTTCAAAGTTGGTATCCGACAGTTTGGGCTATTTTATTTTTCTCAAACAACAAAATGAAGTAGTGCTGACCCCACAAAAAGATCCCAAGAAATGTATCAGATTGATATCCTGCATCTATGTGAAGCAAAAGGCCCCACTCGTGATTACAAAAGCGTACTCCTTATCTGAGCCATGCGCACAATATGTTATTTTTGCTAAGAAAACCACTTGACCATGTTTTGAACCACGTTAGTACCATCCAGGTAATCCGCTTTGACTGTGTTGCCTTTTTGACAGGGATCCACACCATGATTATGAACATATCTGATAAGAATAAACATTTAATGCGATGCATTACACGATTTTTATTGACTTACAATTGATATTGTGATCGCAACGTCCGTTCTTAGATAAACATTTTGATTTATTGGAAATATTTTCTCCCATCTGTCCAAAGTAAGGGTACGGTATTGTAACATGCATATGATATAAGAATAATGACAAAAAACGTTATAGGCAACATAAGGTAATTGGGATAAATGTGTTTTGTCTCTTCCTTTATATGTTCAAAACCTTGCAATTAACTTAGTTTACATACATCTTAAACAGATGACCAATTTTGACAGCTTTATGTCAGCGGCAAACTGCGTTGTATGGTCCTGTGGTTTTAAAGTGTCAGTACAAGTTGTTTTTTTGCATGTTTGTCTTTCAGCTTTGCTTGGAACTTGCTTATGTACATGACTCAAGCTGGGAATAATTTATCTACACAGGATTTTACCCAACTCATTTATTGGGAAAATGTACAAAACGTTCATTACCAGATAATATAAATTTAGACCATACACATTTTGTATGTACATTCAAGAATTAATAAATCTTTAAAGTAAGGGAGTGTAGCCTATCCCAACAATTTGACCAGGTTTATATAAGACAAAAAAGCAACAACAACAAATAAATAAATATAATAGAATCTACAACTGCAAATGTATTTAAAACGGTCCGCAACGGGAACATTTATTTTTGCAAGATCGGGAAACAAGGTCTACATTTCAGTAAGAGTGCCATGACAGGCCATTTAGTACAGTCAAACCTCATTATTGATTCACCAGCTACGAATATATTGGAAGGGGAAACGGAATTACACAACAAACAAACGAATCCAGTCAATTTAGAATACATTTAATCGAGTATGAACCGGAATGAAGAGGCGTAAAAGCTGTAACACATCCAGGATGCAGTTTTTACCAGCACACCCGGTGAAAGTCGATTATTCTACAATACAGGAGGTTCTCTGATAATGGCAACAGAAGATGTAATATTTTTAAATGGAAAAAAAAACAACTTGTAATAACTTAAAATCGAATAGTATTCCTGGTAAGTACACACATTGCGGCTTAATGATTTATCAAATCAAGGGCAAATTTTTGAGACAATTGGTAGATAATTATAATCAGAAGTGTTTCTTCATTGTTCCTGTTAAAATGAAGAAGAAATTAAACAGAATTTACAAGTTCCTGCATCAATATCATAAGAACGATATAAAGTAACAATAACAAAGTTTGCTTGCAATTGATGTAGAAGTTAGTTTGGCGATTGACGATTAGTTTTTGATTTGCTGTGTTTGGCGAACTATTTAAGATTTAATATACTATATTACCTCCTATCTCACGCAATATCACTAAAATATCGACTTTATTACGCGGATTACAAAAGAAGTAGACAAATACCCAACGTATGCAAAATATATACGCTCAAATGCAAGATGTGGTAATATCGACTAGCCGGTGTTGTCTTAAAGCGCCTGAACTGCTCCTTGATGATATCTATTGTTTGCCTAGTGTAAATAATTTCAATAGAAGCGTCTACCTGATAAAGATATCTCTCACTTAGACGTTAGTCCCCATAACCTCTTATGACTGCCACATATTTGGCTGCCGCCTACATAAAGCATTGAATCGCGACTCATAGACTTGTATTCAAGTGGGCTCATATTACACTAGAAGCATTGCTTAAAACTAGTGGTGTATACAGCTTTATTGAATTCAGCATACCATTCCTTAAGACCAGTTAAGATTCAGACTAATTCTGATGTTGACATGAAATCTTGTTCACACTTAAACCAAAATTTATAATTGTGTTACGTATATGGAGATTTATCAAAAAATAGTTTAACATTGCATTGCATAAACATCCGATTTGATTATGTTTTCCAGTGAATATATGTGATAATAAAAAACCCTTATACCTCAGGATTATAACTAGCTGTTGATTATTCTAAAATAAACACACATACACACATATAAGCGCCCACTAAAAACATGTTTTACCATCTCGTCTGAAGAGTTTATGCAGACAAGCAACACAATATACGCTTGTTTGTAAAACCCATCGTCATGAGTGTTTTACACATATGCATGTGCGTCGAATTGAAGTTTAAAGCTTCTAAAAGCGAACCATGTGTTAAATTTATGTTGTCATTTAGAAAGGCAATACAACGTAATGACAAACTAGTGTTATGTTAATTTTAAGTTGAATAATATGTATCTTGAGTTCTACATTGTAATTAAGTAACGTTGTTAACGGTATGTAATAACTGATTAGTCAAGATAAAACTATACATTTTATAACCTTACTGACTATTTATAAATAGCAACTGACTAGATACGTGTTCATTTCCCTTTCAATGTTTTTAAACTGCCGTTTATCGCTAACCAAAATTCTGACCCTTTTGTCGCTTATCTTGTAGTTTCCGAATGTTTTGATGTATATGATATTCTGGATATTTATAACAACAGTTTTCACAATAACCAACATATAATCTTAAGGGTATGCCAACATAGTAAAATAAACGTTGTATAGCCTGTCCATTCATGGAACTATGGTATATCGGCAACACATCTTTATTGTGTGAGTAAATTCATCACAATAAAGTTATCAATATATTATTTAGACACACATATGTAACACTTAATAACTACTCGCAACACTTTGGCAAGTTCTACGAAAAAGACTTATGTGGATACCGACGAAGTGTTACAAATGACATGATAACTACAACAACAGCCCATTGCCAAATGTTTAACGCATTCAATAAAGGGTTCAACGCTTCAGCTCGGATGCTCATAAGTAGAAGAAGGGTCATATTTAGGGATTTGTCACTTGTATTTAGTTATAAGGTTATAGGCCTTCTAGATACCCATAATCAACGCATGGCTTATTAATGTTATACATAACTGCACATGTCAATAATCATAGTCGTTAAGAAAGTCTTAAGGAAGACCTTTTAAAACTGTTTATATGAAACTGGTAACTTAATATGCTTGACCTAAAATGGCGAAACACCCATTCATTTACTCCAGAAGGAAAATGAAGACGTGATTAATGACACCGCAATAAATACAGTTCTGAAAATGTCTAAAACGATATCAATAATATGAGACAATCAAGACTCATCTTCACAACACAAGTAATATTACAACTTTTTGACAGGATAAATACTTTTGTGACAGTAATCAATCCTTATCAGACGGCAATAGAATCCGTGTGTCCATAGTGGTTGTTAGGCACACTGACACGTATCGAGCACCTGTTAAATATATATGAGGGTAGCAATCAATACAATTCATATTCATTCATCCTTTGTTGGTGAACAGAGTCTAGATCTATTATTAGCGACGCACTGAAGCACAACGCAGCTATATGGAATGTTTACTGAAATTGGCACATTGGGGAAGTCTCTTTTGTTGATTTTCATAACACTGATCAATACTTGTTCTTGTTCGGTAAACGGCGTTCTATTTGTATCTATTTGTGAGTGTGTTTTTGCGTGTGTTTATTTATGTGTGTATCCGTCCGTCCGACCTTCCGTCTGTCTGTATGTTTGTCTGTCTGTCTGTAACGTGTAGGCAAAATGGCAGAACACGAGAAATTGCTCTTTTAGTATTATACTGCATAAACCTTGAATGTAAAAGTCAATGGATTGTATGTGCACTATTAAGTCTTATTTAAAGTTAGCAATGCTTCTCGCTATGCCCTTGGATGATCAGATTACATGTTAATACATTGAGATTATGTATTTGAAACAAAATATAATGATATCTGTAAGCTTCACGTTGATTTAGAAGCAGCATTTCAAGCGCTATCAGTATAAATGGGATTGTATTTCTAAAAAAACACATCACGCAACGCTTTATAACTTTATAAAATTGGTTTATTAAAGCAAGAATGTGTGAATAAATGCTATGTTTTTATTTTCTAACTAACAGTGAAATCTAAAAATAACGCTGTTTGATTGGTTATTCCTTCGTTAACATCTATTGTCGCTTAAAACGAACAACGGCATTAAAATGCTAAGGAGTTATATAGCCAATAATGTTTCTGCGCAAGGGAAGCATTGGAATATATTATTATGGTCGGTAGTATTGATGATGTAGAGACATTTAATTTGTCATTTGTTGACTATGGAGAAGGAAACAAGGTCGGGAAACAGTTACATGTAAAAGACGACTCTGACCACGCTGTCATTGCGATGACTAAACCAAAATCAACAGAATAAAAAGAGTGATGTAGACGGTGTAGATTTGGAAATAAGCATACACTGTGCAGTATGTTCAACATGCTAAACAAACTTACGCCAAGCAAAATAAAAAATCAAATACAGGCTATAAAAAGAACGTGGTGTGTCAAATAAATATACGTGCTTATCAAGCAGAATTAATACCTAGATAAAACACGTATATCTAAAAAATATTATTTATGACTTTTGTAATGTTGCCAGGTAAGTAGCCTGCTTATAAAGTTATTGATTTAAATCTGCCAACAAATACAATTGACGTGCTTTCCATGTTGTTTTTGATCTCTTAAGATGTCCATGTGTTGCTGTAAATTTAAGCGGAAAGCAGATTCTTTAAATGAAATGCCTTATGCTGGAGTATCATTAAAACAAGTATTCACCTGAGGCCGAACATTGAATTGTATCAATTTAATTTTATGTATGCACATTGTATCATCTGTAGACAGATTACATACATGTGATTAGCCTAGTTTACTCTAGATGAACAATTATTTCCATTGCATTGGCTTTGTTCTGTCTTTTACAAGCTGTGGTAGGACATAGTAAGAGTCCAGCAAACATATCTTTCAGTCCAGTTAATCGAATAAGTTAATTGGACAGATTTTGCAACTTAGTGGACCACATTCATGTGTTTGTTAATTTTATTTGTTCATATATACTTGTGTAATTTGTAAATATATATTAACGTGTTTCATTTCCTGCAACTAAATACAAGTTTGTTTTAAAGGAAATAAGAAAAGTGTTGTACGAATTATTTAAATCTGAAACATTTAGACAAAGGCAAGCACGGCAAATGTAAACGTGACAGAAACACAGAGGCGAGACTTAACACACAAAACGAAAAACCAGGAGTTAAAGCCTTGGAATGGTCGGTCGGCAAAAGGACCGACTGGGATGCTTTAATCTGGTTTGTGGAGCGCTTCAACGTCGTACGTCCTGGGAGTTAATTTCTCAAACAAACATGATAAATAACAATCGCACATCAAAGTGATACAACTAATAGTAACAACATCGGGAGTTAAAACTAATGAACTTCTATACAGACTCATTGACTATTTTAATGAACTATCGTCACGTGTACAATATATGCAGTAGATAAAAGCCACGGCAACCTAAAAGTTCCAAGTAAAATTAAACGGAACAGACCAAGCGATCACGTATAATAAGAACAATTGAATAATAATAGGGCAATGACGTCATGGTAGTAGTAGTTGTAGGAGGAGGAGGAGGAGGAGGAGTGGTAGTAGTGGTAGTAGTAGTAGCAACAGTAGTAGTAGTAGTAGTAGTAGTAGTAGTAGGATTAGTAGCAGTAGTAGTAGTAGTCGTAGTAGAAGTACTAGTAATAGTAGTAGTAGTAGTAGTAGTAGTAGCAGTATAGTAGTAGTAGTAGCAGTAGTAGCAGTAGTAGTAGTAGCAGTGTAGTAGTAGTAGTAGTAGTAGTAGTAATAGTAGTAGAAGTAGTAGTAGTAGTAATAATAGTAGTAGTAGCAGTAAAGTAGTAGTAGTAGTAATAGTAGTAGCAGTAGTATTAGTAGTAGTAGTAGTAGTAGTAGCAGCAGTATAGTAGTAGCAGCAGTATTATTATTATTATTATTAGTAGTAGTAGTAGTAGTAGTAGTAGTAGTAGTAGTAGTAGTAGTAGTAGTAGTAGTAGCAGTAGTCGTAATAGTGGTAGTAGTAGTAGTAGTAGTATTAGTAATGATAGTAGTAGAGGTAGCAGTTGTAGTAGAACTAGTATAGTAGTTGCAGTAGTGGTAGTAGCAGTGGCTGAAATAGTAGCAGTAGTAAAAGTAAAAGCCGCAGCAGCAGCAGCAGCAGTAGTAGTAGTAGTTGTTGTAGTAGTAGTAGAAGTGGTAAAAGTAAAAGTAGCAGCAGTTGTAGAAGTAGTAGTAGTAGTAATAACAGTAGCAGTAGTAGTAGTAGTAGTAGTAGTAGTAGTAGCAGCAGTAGCAGTGGAAGTAATAGTAGTAGTGGTAGTAGTAGTAGTAGTAGTAGTAGTAGTAGTAGTAGAAGTAGTTGTAGTAGTAGTACTAGTAGTAGTAGTAGTAGTAGTAGTAGTAGTAGTAGTAATAGTATTAGTTGTTGTTGGTGTTGGTGTTGTTGTTGTTGTTGTTGTTGTTACTGTCATCACTATGCCAGTTTTAGGAAAATATCGCTGCTACTTCGGCAGTGGCAGTGTGTAGTCCATAATTAGCCAACCATTTCATTTACATACGGTATGGTGATAGGACTTACCGATTAGACACAATTTGCAATTTAGTGTGAGGTACTAAGGCAAATGTTTAATGCCGTTAAACGTGTATGGTTGTAGAGCTGCATAGAGCCCTTCGCCACAAGCCATTTCAATACACCAGAAACCTATACTGAAGTACATGCATGTACACTCCCTCTCCATGGTAGATAACAGGTAAAGTTGGTGCTTGTGTAAACACATTTTGACTCGAAAATGCCATTGTATAGTCAAATTAAGTTCCTGAATTAATGTTTATTCGTAACGTGTATACTTTTCCGGAGAATCCGCCTGTATATAGATTAATTTACTAGAAGACTTATGTGACATACGTGCACAGTCCTTACCTACATCGTCTTTTAGTTGACTGATGCAAATTTTCATTTAAAAAAACTCATAGTTTCATTACTGTTTCAAAGCGTCATAACTCTGTTATTTTTAGGATTTTATCGCTGGATCTTTATCAGTGTGTTGTCCTTGATTATCCAAACATATTAGTTACTGTCACTCTAGTAATGACCGCAACGGTTTAGTAACAGTCTACAATTGAAAGACGCTTGTAACTTTGTTCGAAGAGGTAAGCATGCATGTCTTGTTATATGCTGTTTGTAACTGATGTTGTGTTCACTTCTAACAGGTAATATGCACAAGTATTATTCTGTCAAATCATTGAACAAGCAATGGATAGCTCGATCAGCCCCGCGGTCACTGTCGTTGAATGTTTAAAAATGTCAACTAACTTCCCGCACTTGTGACCGAATCTTTATCGTCCTAACGTCCACAGCACTATCAACTAAGACAAAGGTAATATTAACTGGGACTAATTGTCTCGCGCGTTGTCAATTGAAGCGAAACTTCATAAGGATATATGTCAGACATCTAGAAGAAGGCACCATTCTTGCGTGGGCCATGAATTAGGCCACCCACTGAAAATAGGCTACGTGTGCGACGCAATTTAGTCGCAGGAGATATAATATGTGTATTGCCAGGTTAACCTAACCGGAAGATCTTAACCGGTTAATCGTTTCAAAAACACGTTAACCGATTGATATAAAAACTATATTATATAGGCTTAAGATACCTTTCAATGACACAGATAATATAAACAGAAAAAACATCATATTATTGACAATAAAGAAATGCTCGAGTGTAGGAATGCATTAATAAAACTCTTGATACTTATGCTGTTCTCATGGTGTGTTCAAATCAATAACATATGATTAGATGTACTTGATTTTCATTCCGAAATTAAACGTAAGTTCAGTGTTAATTTAGCACATATGTACACGTTTGTGCAGAGCATTCATTTCTAGAATGGATAGTAAATGGGATAACCAGTTATGTTGGGATGTTTACTTGTGGTAATTACTTTAGAAAATGTGTACTAGTTTTAGTGAAGTCTATGCGACAACCTTGATCTCGCGCATTAATGTTTAGCTTTGGTTTTGCTTAAACATCATAGTTCCATAGATTTAAAGTGGGGCTATGAATTACGACTTGACAAAATGATACATACTAATGTCATTGGAGTGATGCTCTAGCATTACACCAATCAACTGTATCACGCTTTCTGATTGAATCGTGGCAAATGTCTTAGCCATAAGCATGGCTCGTAACATAATTGATTTGGAAATTGTTATTTAGAGAATGTTGGATGTAATCAGTCTTGGGACGAGCGATTAATAACATGGGTAGTATGTGCTATTGTGACGGGTCCGGTCAAGATAGTGTACATGATAAGTCAGATAACCATTATTTAAAAGTAAACCCGTTAAAAATCTTAATTTCTCTCTTAAATTTTCTAAAGGTTTCAAGAACTTTGTAAACTCCTGGCCCAGGTTTCAAGAAAAACGTCCTCTTGCTCAAATCTGAGTACCGTGCTCAAATCCTTGCTCAACTTGAGTAATAACTTTCAGTTTCGTTTCACCAATGTTTTTATACCCAAATACGTTCTCAAATATTTAAGCTGGGCATGCAATTTTGAGAATTATATGATGCATACTCAACTTACTTAAGAATGCTTAAATATGGCTGATCTCGAGCGCTGCAGTCAGCGAATGCGCCGATTTTTTCTTTAGTACCACGTGTCATTCTCGATCGTATCAAGTCCGTCGAAGTTAACAAATAAGGGAAATATATCGTTTTTTTTTTTTAGAATTTAATTCTGTTTCTTGATAGTCTTCTCAATTTGTAAATTTAAAGTGAGACACATCCCGCATCACGATTACCACATCTGTTTAGTGTTCTATACATGTTGCAAGTGTATGCAAGACGGTGCCATTATATTATCATTGCTGACAGACTTCGTTGTTTCGGGTGATTAGGAAGGGAACACTCGCTCTCTGCAAACATATCCGCCAGAGGGTGGAACAGCAAAAAACTGCCGATACAAACACCCTTAAATAACAATTCTTCAACGTTGCCGTTAAGCAAACTTGTGTAAACGCTCATATGAATTCTGTAAAGTATGTATGACACAGCATGTGTTGCCTCATTTCTCTTGATAATCATATTGTCTTTCATTCTGTCTGTCAGCTGATATGTAGGAAAAAATCAACAACAACTTCAATGGCCGTTTCTGAAGACTACTAAAATGGCGGCTCATAGATTAAGAAGGCTAAATAGTTGTTACATGATCTAGAGATGTTGATCCTTTCTTTTATAAACAAGATTGTGGAAATGATAATTTAAAGCCACATATAGTTCCGAAAGCAATATCATTTACTTCACAATACAATAAACTGAAAGGTAAAATCAATGAAACAAGGAAATTTTACACAAGGAAGTTGGATTGTCGAAACCCATAAGACAAGAAGTGATAACCCTGATGTCTGAAATAAAATAATGATATTTATCTAGTTACATACCTTCGTGATAGTAATCAGTCATAGGCACACAGTTCCATGTATATTTACCGCGATATACTCCTTGTCACTATACTTACATACCACAGCCATAATAATGCTATGCTATTTCTTTGTTTGCTTTGTGTTGTGTTATTAAGCTGGTAACTCAGGTTTTTGATCAAATGTGTAACCAGTCATTTTACGTTTATTTTTCTGCTGAATTGATAGCTAATGCGAACATCAACACACCTATGGCAGCTGTCAGAAAACCATGTTCTACTTCCAATTCCCATTGTGACAAGTAGTACGTTTTCATTTTAAACTTCTGGATTCGTTTATTCTAAACAACAAATCGTATGTAAAACTTAAAAATGCAATATTTCTTTAACATATCTTTCATGGATAAAACCATAGTTTTGCGTTGCTTTCTTTCATTTTGCAGCTTGTAGTGGGTAGAAGTGGGTGGGCTTTAATTTTATTTATTTCGTTTTAGTGGCTAGAATTATTTTATAGAATCAAACCCACCAATGGTGTTACTCTTGTTATCAATGAATAATTTGAAACGAATATAGTGCTGCCTGTTCTGTGAATTCGTGCCATTAACACCTACCATATAAATTAAACCCACTCATATTTTTCTGAGACCATTATTGTACTCATTTTAGTTTGAAGGTTGCCAAGACATTGAACTACCAAACAGTTCTACCACTGCCTAATGTCACATCTTAAGATCAAGCTGTTGTCTTTGAGTGCTCTCTTTCTGAGTGGATGTGCTAGGCACAAACAAAGCAATACTTTCCTTGAGTTTTCAAACATTCAATGTCAAGTTGTCATAATAGTATATATACCTCATTTATATGATTTTTGACATAATATACCATTTTATTTACAGTTCACACAAAATGAAATTATTCCATACAGAGTTAAAGGGGTGTCAAGCAAGCCAATGCATTTTGAACAATTAAAGCATGCTAGGGGACATATTCTTGTCCACACAGCAAAATGAAGGAATGTGATGAAGGTAATTCTGACATATTTTTTTATTAAATAATGTACTTGCTGTATTTTTTTAAAACAGATTTCTGTATTTTACCGAACCTTGTGCAGTTGTTTTATGTTTATGGTGTGTTAATTGTTGGTGTTAGCTACACCAAGCCTACACATTATGTTCATAAAGGGGAAGTCAAGCTTATTTATGGTGGAAGAATGCCCTAGGTTTATGTCTGGGAAGAACCACTGGTGCACTGCAGATACGATGGGAAATCTCCTCACCTGATTGTTCGTGTCCTGACCGACACTCCAACCCATGCAATTATGAGGCTAAGTAGTTATAAGCCAGTTTTATACTTAACTGAAAACACTGCACAGTGGGCATGCATTTTGATGGCATGTGCTGTTGTTATTGTTTTTGTCTAATATCTGACACTTAATATGAAATTATTATTATTATTATTATTATTATTATTATTATTATTATTATTATTATTATTATTATTATTATTATTATTTATTTATTTATTTATTACTATTATTATTATTTATTACTATTTTATTATTATTATTATTATTATTATTATTATTATTATTATTATTATTATTATTATTATTATTATTATTATTATTATTATTATTATTATTCCATATCTTATGGGTGACAGAATCGTGATTTTGAATGGTATCAAAACAACTACTTACTATGTGTTTTACTTAGATTAAATCACTTGTTTAAGACTTTATAAGAACCACTTAATGGAACACTTATCGAGTACTTACACATATAAATTTTACATCAAATGTTATACGGAAAATGAAACATGTTCGGTTGTCATACGTATCACTATGAAGACTTTATATTAAGTCCAAATTATGAGAAACAACGTAAATAAATCAGTTGGCCTTTCTTCCTTAAAAATACATGCCCTGCATTATTATTGTCTGCATATTTAAATACACCATTTAAATTTCAATTAAATATTCTAAAGGTTTTGACAACGTCATAAATACACGTTTAGAAACAGATCCTGACGGGGGTCAACTGATATGGTGAAAAAATCGACAACCGTCTCTGATGGCTACCAAATATGGCGGTCATAGATTGTTGTAATCAAGTGTTAGTTTTGATCTAGTTAGAGTTGTTGCTCCTTTCGTTTAAAATTAATGAAGAAGAGGTAAATATTAATTTAAAGTAAAGTAATATTGTTTCTATGTAGCGAAGGCTTTGCCAGCACTTTATTTGTACAATATTGAAATCAGTGAGGTTAGGTAATATGTGGAACCCTAAGGTCTTATATCTGCATATTCCACAAGAATGATGCTCATACCATAGTTCAGATTAAAACAAGTGTAATGTTTATATCTCACTGACTGCCTTTCTGTTACTTGTAGCATGTTAAACATCACGATTATTGAGCCTGTCCACTGGCGGTATAGTTTATACTTGACAATAGGTAGATCCAAATCGTGCCTTGAGCTTTCCTAGAAAACACCTAAACATTGAAAAGCGTGAATACGTGCCTTAATGCTACACAAAGATCAATATCTCAGAATGTGCCAAGTAAAATAGAGTACAAGAACGTGTGTTTAATACACACTATTCTCAGTGTCACTCAACGTGACATTTTACTTAGCGACAACAGTCACTGGCCTGTCTTCATATAGGCAGTACATGATATTGCCAACACATGTGTCCAGAAGGCAAACCATATAAATGGACAATATGAAATAAAATGATAATAATAATTCCATAATAATTTCTAAAACGTTTGCTAGATAGGTTTGAAGGTGTTGTGTCAACGACTCAACATATGTAATATTCGGATACAAGGTTCCTAAGCAAAGTATGCATATTGTAGCTTATAGGTAGGTTTTGAATATAAGGTGTTAACTCGAGAATAAGATATACTGTTTGTTAAGATAAAGGAGCTACAGCTTCTGAAGTACCGACACAACATCCCTTAGCGCATTCGATAAATCATTCGGCTTAACACGGTCTTAACTTTAATTGAACGTGGTATAACTAACTTGTTAATTCTCAAACATACTAAAAGGTACTATGACGACTGGCTACTCTCTGCTAGGAAGAGGTGTGTGGTATCATGTCAGGTGATAACGACATGCTATTTTATAATATGCTACCTTTGCATCTGTATGTTTGGGCATTTAACTGTGTTGTATTTGTCGCCACCTAATGAATGTCTGAGCAGGAAACATTGAATACCTGTAGCATTCTATGCTCGTCAAGAATCAGTACACAAAAAAAAAAATTAGAGTTCATAATTCCTATTGTGTAACTACTAAATAATAGTAAATATCAAAACATTACCGCGTTAGAAAAAAATAATATTCATAATTGGCGACGCATGGGAAAACTTTGTTTTGCGGACTTTTAAAGGTTGTACAACACTATATAGCTATATAGTAAATGTAAAAACTTTGGAAGTAATGCAATAGCGAACCGTTTCTTTGGGAACCACACCATTATATGTGCCGTGAAAAAACAATTAAAAGGGCCTCTGCAAATAAAAGTAATGTGCTGCAAAGACGTTTATCCGCCACTGAAAACATACACAGTAATTTTTGCATAGTGTACCCGCACAATTTCACTGAAATTATCAGTTGAGCTTTAAATGTATCAGTTACTGAGAATATGAGTGAAGTTATTTTGAATTGTCATAGCTCTACAGTGTTTTAGTTTTGCTTTGCACCAACTTGCATGAGACAATCTTCATTATAGCAAAAACAGTCAGAAACAAAATATCTATATTATAATATCGAAAATTCTGTATGCCAGGTGTACAACTTCCGCTGCACATTTTGCTTACCACCCCTTTACAACAACCCTGATAAAGTTCGGGTCGAGATGCGGTTAACAGCGTTCCATTTAATATTATTTAAAATTTAGTTTGTTTATGCAGTTTTATGCAGAAAACGTGAGATACTGTTTTAATATTTTTTATTATTACAATGTCTTAACCTTGAAGGTAAATGCACATGGATTCTTTATGTACGCCTTTATACATGATTATACTTACGTCAATAGCTAAGAATGTACGTCCTTCTTGTTCCGACTGCAAGTTAACAAAGTGCTATCATCTATTAACAACAAAACAGTCAGAAATGATTTCTTCTGAACGATTCATTGAATATGTACGATAAAATCTGACTTAAGTACAACGTTTATGCAACATTTAAAGATACTCGCAATATACAGAAACGATTTTTGAAAGGCTAGGTCCGCGCAAATCTATAAATAGCATTCCCAGTGCTGTCATCGTTTATGAACAATCAGGACACCTCCGATAATTGTCCCGAGGAAGGAATTACCCGAGGATTTCCGATTGCGTATATTACATTTTGTTATATTTTCAACAAAAAAACAACAACAACAACATCGCACACCGCTTTATAACATTTAAAATTAGCACAACCTAGAAGTAGATTTTAATTAGTGATACGATATTATCTTAATTAAAGCAAATACAGTCACACAACAAAATAATCTACCTTCAAATATCAACAACAACAACAACAACAACAACAAACTGTTAAGGGTAATAGTTCCGGTGTACATTTACACTCTTACCGGCCGCAATAGCTCAGGTGGTAGAGCGTCGGCTTGCGGATCGGGAGGTTGTAGGTTCAAACCCCGGCCGGGTCATTCCAAAGACTTTAAAGTTGGTAGTAGTGGCTTCCGTCATAACGCTTTGGGCTAAGGGGACAGCATTACGCCTGACTCGTCGGTGTCAGTATAATGGACCAGCCGGGTTCAGTCCTTGGGCACCTCATAAGTGCCCCTGTGTTATAATGATAGAAATGTCGCTGCACAGTATCGGCAAAAATGCCGGCTAATCCCATCCCATCATCCCACATTTACGCTCACCGCCACTTTTAACCCTGATACAATACTGGACCTAATTCGGTAAACGGAGTTCTATTATTGTTTGTTTATTTATTTATTTGTATGTCTGTTTATGCAATCTTTATAAAACGAGAGATTTTGGATTATTTCGTTTTCAGATATTAGAAATTCTAAAACTTTAACTAAATGTACATGGAAACTATCAATTCAGATGCAATGTGTATGCAACATTTAAAGATACATTACGGAATCTATAACGTCCACGCAATTCTGAAAAATACCATTTCGAGTGCTGCCAGCGAGCAGGAATGCTTTATAGCATCACTGAAGTATTTGTGGTAAATTAAATATGTTTTTGGAGTCTGGATCGGAGGATTGCATATTCAAGCATTATTAAAGATTCGGATGTTTAATGCCCTTGCATAAGACAAACGTTCTGCACACCAAGAAAGCATTTATGATATGCTTGAAGTGTTCTTCGTCAAGAGGTTAAGGTAATAGACTCGGGATCAGATGGTTCCGAATTCAAACGTTAGACCCGTTATGAAAAGTTTTTTTTTAAAACAGATCTTAATAACGATGTGGATGATCATTAAAGAAACGGTTGAAAGACACATGAAATTTATTCCTTGCCAAGACTTTTATTACACGAATATTTAACCAAAACAGAATATGTTTGGCCTAACTATTACGTCCTAACACTCAGATTTGTTAGAAAGTAATATCGATCTTGGGTAATAACATTTTTCTGTATGTATTTTCTCTTGTGAATGACACACTACCTTTCACTTGACACCAATTTTTTGTTTAGTTGTATTCTTTATGTCAGCTCAGTTTGTAATTATAAACAGCAGTAACACATACTTAGGTAATAACATTGCTAGTTCCATCGGGATTAAGGACATACAAGATAGTTATATACTGTTTCTCTCTGTTTGTGTTCATCCATTTCACTTTAAATGTAAGAAGTAGGTTAAGTTTAGGAAATATTAAACATTGTTTATGTTTATACATAATACTATGTTTCAGAAAAATTCAATCTGAACAACTTCGGCAGAAGTTTATGAAGAAGTATGGTTGGATTTAGTGTGGCGGTTTATGAGATGAGATTTTAGAAATGTAGTTTAAAGAATGCTGACGGACGTCCGACGCCAGACACCATCGGACGCCGTTTTTTGTCGATTACGTAAGGTGAATTTGAGCTTAAGCTCATGTGAGCTTAAAACGTTGATAAGCCACATCTCTTTGACTGGAATCAAATTCAAGAAAAAAATATCTACAGGGGAAGTATTATTATGCGATTTGAATAGTTGCAGTTACGCCCCTTTAAGTAAGAAAATCTGAAATAGCTAGTTTGCTATCATAAAATAAAATAATTTACTAGAGCAGAAACAAGTATTGATTGGCATGATTGTGGACTACAATCTGGATAATTGGCTAAAAACATCAAAGGCAAAGATACACACATGTGCATGAGAGTAATGATATTTGTGTAGAAAGGGGTGTTACTAAAAATAAGAAGAGCAGACTGACGGTTCTTGTGCACTGCACTCCGTTTCGATAACATCTAGCCACTAGATCTAGAAGTTTCAAGTCAATAGCTTTTATAATGTAGGAGTATGGTCCAGACAAACATCAAGTCCGAACATTGAACTAATGGGAATTACTCCAAAATCATGAAGTGTACAGTAACGGTTTTTGCGCAGTTCACTCCGTCTCAATAAGATATATCGATCTGTGAAGTTTCAAGTAAATAGCTCAATATTGATAACGTAGGAGGGAGTTAAGCGCACAAAGGGACATAACTCCAAAATTATGAAGTACACAATTACGATTCCTGTGCAATGCACTTTGTCTTAATAGTACATATCTATGTATCAAGTTTAAAGTCAATAGCCTCGATAATGTAGGAGTTACGCTAAGGGGAATAATTTCAAAATCACTATATGCAGAGTGATGGTTCTTGTGTAAATCAATGAGATCTATCCACCTAACAAGTTTCAATTCAATAGCTTTGGTAGTCTTGTATTTATGCTCCTGACAAAAAAATAAATAAAATGCAATAACCCCATCACGAAGTGCAGAATTGTTGCACAGCACTCCGTCTCAGTGATATCTATCCACCTAGGAATTTTCAAGGGCTTTGATAGTTGTATAGTCATACTGCGGACAAACACCAGGACGCCGCTCGCCGGCCCGTCCGTCATAGGTGAAGTCTGACGGGCGTATTATAACACTGCTCTTTAAATATGTATGTTACGCCTCATCTGAACTATGTAAGCTGAGATGAAGTAGGTTGTGGGTTAAATCACTGGAGAAGGCCAATGCCATAAAATAAACAAACATTGGGCCTTCACACAAGTGTGTCATTTGCGCTCTTGAGTTAGAATCGATGAATAAGAGGATACACATAATAAGCAACAGTCGCCTTATTTTGGATTTTCTATTCATAGCTTTTGTGCTGTATTAACTTAAAAATACAGCAATATTTAGTATGTTATCGCCAAAGGCAAAACAGTACAACAAGTATAAATAATAAAATAATTGTGCATAACGAACGATATTATAAATTAATAAATGAACATGGCTGAATGAATGAATGAATTCGTGCAAACAATCCACCTATATTTAAATGAAAACAAGGGGAAAACTCTAGCTAGTATACGAAAGAAAAATAAGGATCATTTCCCTCGCATTTTACGCCTTATAAGTAAAAGTACTATCGCTAACTTCTATCTTAAAGTTACAATCAACAATAATATATTGTGATAATAAGATGATAATGCTGATTTGCGAGAATTAGGCATATACTGATGATAAATATGACGGTCATGATGTGGTTATTGCGATAATTATGATGATACTGATGATAACAATGATCATAATCATGGTACTTATGATGGTTATGACGATGTGATTGTGCTGATGATGATTAATAAAATGATGATGATTATGCTGATGATCATGCTGATTTGATTATGATGATGTAGATGATGGTGATAATGGCGACGATATAGGCCAAGACGGTGAAAATAAAAATAATATAATGTACTACTACTACTACTACTACTACTACTACTAACACTACTACTACTACTGCTACTTCCAAACTACTACTACAATAATAATATAATATTAATAATAATAATAATAATAATAATAATAATAATAATAATAATATACAATCTAGTATCAATTGAATATTAATATATAACTGAAGAAAGAAAGCTAGAAATATGCAGTGCTGTATTGTAACACTGTTTGTATGGAGGTTTATACTACACATTTTACATATCTAAATAGTGCGTCTAAAGCACATACTTAAGGTCCAGATTTCAATAACTATTGTCCTTACTATTTTTCAGTAAGTGTTCATACAACTTTTGTTTTATTTCTACTTAAGAACACGTTTTTTTGTTAAAGGTGGTATCCGACAGTTTGGACCATTTTTTTCTTCCTCATGAAACCTTGTAATTATTGTTACCTAAAATTATCCGGAGAAAGGCTGGTTACTCATGACCTAGGTGGTCACTTTTAGGCACGCAAAACAAAGTTTCTTCCAAATGTGTTCATGTAATGTTCAAATATTCTTTAGTAACAATACTGTAAACAGTCATACCAATTTTAGATAAGTCACGTGATCGCAACAAATCACATGGACGCTGTGCGGGGAAAGTTGACAAGTTCAAGAAAATACACCGCCATTTGTTAATGGTTAGCTGTGCGATCGGTCCAAATTACATTGGCGAATTCGTCCTTTTTTCCCAATTTCAACAGCTATCTTTTATGTATTTCTGAACTATCTACTCAAATCAAACGCACGCATTTGCCATCAAATCACCCATCCTGTTCGAACATAGATCCTTTTTTTGGTCTGTTTCCGCCATTTGAAATTAAGTTAAAATACGACCGCAGTTGTGTTTTCATTTCGAAATTAAATGACATTGCATCTTTAATGTATCAGTTAGTTGTACATGATTGTGCATGGCTTTCCTATCTACAGTTGAATGTTCAATGGGTTATCGGTGACACTGTGCTATTATCTAGCGGAGATGAATTATGGAATGTAGTACTAGCCATGGTCAAGTTTAGAAGATATCACGCGCCGATGGTTTTGCTTCTGATTTGCGAACATGTTCTAGGGCTGTAAATCAGGGATATACCATTTGGACCAGAAAAGCTGTCACGTATTAATGTCTAGCTTCGCTTGATGATACTGTACTATTACCCCAGTAAAATGTATCGCGTTATCTAACTGGATCACGGGAAATGTCTATAAGAAGGCTCGTATTAGAAATTGCTTTGGCAACTGTTTGTTTAGAAACTGCTGACTGTAATAAGTCGTGTACTAAATGGTAAATTATTATTACTCAACGATTCTAAGAAAATATTGAAATGACGCATACAATTAGAAAGAGCAGCGTAATAAGACAAATTGTTTGAAGACGGTGATGTGGTGTTACTTTGATCAACATCTGTAGCCAATTGTGAACAGGTCCGTTTACCGGATTCGTTCACAGAAAGATAAAAATCCCTGCTGCACCATTAAAATATAATATACATCGTCCATTACACAAATTTAAATACAAAATTTCAATTTCAATTAAATATTCTGAAGGTTTCGGTAATGTTAGAAACACCGGCATAGAAACAGATCCCGTCGGGGGTCAACTATAAAAAGCTATGCTGATAAACCCAACGGCCTTTTCTGATGGCTATCAAATATGGCGACTATTGGCTTGTTGTCATCAAGTTGTCATCTAGCTAGAGATGTTGATCCTTTCATTTAAGAAACATGAAAAAGACCTAAATACTAATTTGAAGTCAACTCTAGTTCCTAACGTAATACCATTTACGCCACAATAAAGGGAAAAAAAATCATTAAATTGCAGTGAAACATCGTGCATAAGAAAAGTAAATAGAAAATTAGATGGTTGAAGCACTTTCAAAACCCATAAGGCAGGTAAGTACGCGCTTGATGACTAAAAAAGGTATTGATCGGCCTTGATACATATCTTTGTGGCAGCGATAACCCTAGAGTGTCGGTATTCTACTTAATCAAGACGACATTCAACTCCGGAGGTTTTCTATGATCGTTATGAGCGTTGCGCTATAACACAGTGACGTATTGTGTAATGGACACCTGTTTTATCTCCCCGGATATGATGATAAACGCATCTAGAACACCTCGCTACTTTATCTTTAGCAAAAGACTACCCTCTGTATATGTAAGCTCTTCACATTACTGACAAGTTGCTGTGTAAACGAAGAAAATACTATTCCCTATGTGCATGCCGAAAATACTCAATTTTAGGTCATATATCTGAAAATATCATGAACGCATGTCACTGAATAATAATCCACCTAAACACATCGTAAAGTAGTTAAACTTAACAAAACAATCAAACATTTGCTGAACAAGTTTTAAGTAAACCTCTTTTCGAAGTTACAGACTCGTTGTTGACTCCTACTGCGTGTTTCGTTACTGTCCGCTACATTGATATGTTTCCACTTACCTGCTGCTCTGATACACTCGGAATACACGACTGCTATCTTGACAATATAGCTTTTTAGGACTTCACAAAAAAAATTGCCATTTCCTAGTTTTACCACTGCAATATAACGTTTTCATATAAGGTATTTTCTTTTTACTGATAGTTTATATCTTATGATATAAGTAGTCGGATTTTCCTCTCAAACATTTACTTCGTTGTTTTTCTATAGCATATTTGATATCAACACTCACTTCTTAATGTTGATAAACCTTGAACAAATAAACTTGCTTTATCTTACTTTGAGGACAGTGTTGAATTTATCAGTACTCAGATGGTGAAATACGATTTGCATGTGTGTTTGTTGTTGTTGTTGTCTAACTGGTTGTTTTGATATTATTGACGCACGGATACAATCATGGTTATATTGGCTACGTCTAGCTTTTGTGACGGAGGAAGACAACATACGAATATTTCGTTAGAACGACGGGCACGCCAAGTTCAGCTGGAAGACCGTCACACACACACACACACACACACACATTAAGTCCTTCTCTCCGCAAGGGACTCGAACCCACGCGGTGAAATGCTAAACAGTTAGAGGAGTTATAAGTCAGGGACTTACGTTAAAGATACATTGATACAGATGGTAGAAACAAGAAACTTATTATCTTTGACATTGAAGAGATTCTCGGTTGAAAAAATGCCTAAACAAACCCGTTGATTTGTGTGCTAACATAAATCACAGAAATGCCTAAAACATTTTCCCAATTAAGGCATGATGCCCACTACCTTACCTTACTACAAGTACAGATACAGTGCCTATACAGTTTTATAGGGAAACAACCCCGTCAGTATTGCACCATGACGGTCCATTCAGCATACACTACGGGTAAATGAAATTACATGATTTCTTTGCTGATGCTATGATACGTTATTCTTTTCGCAAAGGAACGTGCATTTCATTGTTTGTTGTAGACCTTAACTTGTTCTATGCCAGTGCAGGACATCCGGATAACTTGATGAGACCGCTCAAATTGCATGCATTGCAATGTTAATGCTATATGAATGTTAACAAAATTGAACTTGTATTGAAATAAACACTGTTAGCAAAAATAAAAGAGCAAACATCGGAGAATGCGACATTGTCTTGTCAAATAGTTGTCTAGGAATTTGAACAACACATGTGATTGTACTGTATTGCCGTTTTAAAGTGTTCTTAAAGATCTAATGCGTGGAGATAAGTCCAACCCTACATATTTTTCTCATGCCGTCTCTTTTGTCGATTTGTATGATAGGCTTACAGGATGTGCAAGGCAACGAGGTAAGGGCTCATTATGTAGCACGAGATGAAATTTACAACACTGAATCAGAAAATTAAATAATTTGTTTTCATTATGTTTGACGTTCATTAAATTGCGATAAACGATGAAGTCAGTCAATGGCATTACGGTTGTTTCCATATTTGCTAATATTCTAATATGGCAGCGCACATGTACGTGAGCACAGAAATAAAATGGCAATTGTTTGTGTTCAACTCTTGCAAAAGGCAATTTGCCGAAATAAATGAGTGTGGACGTTTTTAGAAAAAGATATTAACAATATTTGTCTAGTTTGCTTGCAATTTAAGAGAAACTTCAAAAGTAAGGCAGATTTCTTTCCCGTTATTGGCCATGTGTTGAAGAGCTGTGCAAGTAAATATGCCTCTGAACCGTACCATCGATGTAAGACAGACCAGTGGTGTCATAATTTACATGTCGATGTCAGATAAATCAGTGGTGTCATGATTTACATGTCGATGAAAGATAGACCAGTGGTGTCACGATTAACATGTCGATGTAAGATAGACCAGTGGTGTCTTGATTTTCATGTCGATGAAAGATAGACCAGCGGTGTCATGATTTGCATGTCGATGTAAGGTAGACCAGTGGTGTCATGATTAACATGTAAAATGCAGTTAAAGTATGTTTCTTGACTGTTATCTGATTGAGCAGTTTAAGTAGTATTACTTTTTCTGTCTCAAAAGAGCCAATATATAATTTATGACTTAATTCTGATCTAACGACATTTTTTTTTTCACGATGTTCATAGACGATATGCATGTATTGCTGAAATTAATATCGTATAGCAAATTCGCATTTCTGAAAACCTGTCTTTAAGCAAATTGGTTTTAAAAGATTAAACTGATCAAAGAAAACTTACTTTGCCATTTTCGATCATGCACCTTAGTGTGGTATCTGAATTGATGTACATTTAGTTCATACGCCTTTTAGTAAATAGTTAAACGAAATATAAAACGTGTTTAATGTTTGGCATTTCCTGTTAACGTATAGTTAAATATGTGTGAAAGCATATTGTTAGACATTTCCAGCTCTGTATTATCGTAATATAACACATAAAATGCTAAGAACAATCGCAGCATATATGTCATAATCTAGCATGATTATCTGCCCGTGATTTCAACCGGGATCACAATCCACCTGCTACGCAGGCGACTTCTGCTGCATACAATTCACTAAGTCAAGTGACCACAGCTTAAATTTAGTGATTGTCTCAATATGTCATGAATTTCCCCTATGAACCTTGCAAGCAACACAGTAGAAATAATTGAATTGTTGTGAGACATTATTAAGTAACTGACATATAGTTTAAGACTAGTACTTATTGCATTTTAAAAAAGTCCCATTATTGCCCGTTTTACTAAAAATAAAAACACTACTTTTTTAAAACATTCTAGTAGTAAGAAAGAATAATCAATGGTTAATCTGACAACCCAAAAGTCCGCAATCTGCCTTATGGGTTTCGCACATGTGTATTGTCTATAATGATGTTGGTGATCCTCTTTCTTTAAAAAATTAACATCATGTATTCCCCCTCCTTTTCCTTGCGATTATGGTTAATTTTCAATATTATAGTCGTCCACATTTTATAACAAAAATGTGGATACTAGAGATATTTTGTTGTCAGAATAGAACTGTGAAGTCTGCAAACTCTTTTTAAAGTTGTGCTCCATTACTTGTTTCTGAGATATATGCCATGAGAACAAGATCAATGATTTTTTATAATAATTTTAATTCACTCTATATCTTTACACCTAATACGTTAATGACAATAAACTGAAATGTGCTGTAAAGAGGGGCAGGAAGTGAGAGGAACAGCGCTGTACAATTGGACTTTGATGGCAGATTTATGGTCCTGTCATACCAACTACCCCAACCGACCAGACAACCAGTCTAAAAATGTTACTAAATAATGAGCACTTGACACTACACATATCAGAAGTGTTCAATGTGTCTGACACGTGACAGTCTCCTACACACAGATAAACACGTTATACAAGGACAACTGACATACCAGTCACACACATGAGATTGCAATTTTGTAGAACCTTGACGCAGGCCAAAACATAGGTGAAATAAAATGGAAATTATACCTTTACTATATGTTTATGTTTATTGGATTTATCGTCAAACCAGCAGTATTTCAGAGACGGTGTCCACGTGAAGAAGATATAATGCTACCTTCACTGTCTCTAGCATGCCGTAAACATCTGGCATGATGCCACACCGAGTCATATTATCCTAACACAGGGCCAACCAGTTGTGAAACTATCCTTATATTTGCTTGAGCGTTGGCAAGGGAGCTATATACGACTACAATTTTAACGACTTTGGTATGTCGCGGCCCGGGATCGAACCCGGGGCCTTACTTACGTGGACCCGACGCTCTACCGATTGCGCTACCAGGTCCGGTTTACTTTAATTATAAACACTAACATAAACTTGTATTTAAAACAAATGCGGTGCCTACTCTGTTGAATTTTCCAAGCAAGACATGTCTTGAAAAGTGACCGACGTGGCCTCTTCTCCAAATATCCAGATAGCTTTAGGTATTTGCAAACGTTCATTAAAGTGTATGTCTACACTATAATTGCAGACGCACCAATGGGCGAGTTAAACTGCCCTTTAATATATTTGACACGTATACCAGCTACCACTATGTCGATGTGTGAACAGTATTTAACTAAAACCACATGAACTCGTGGGCTTTTATCACATTTTTATCTCAAGACCGTTCTTATCGCCATGTTTATCAACAGTGAACACGGTTTGTTGACTTAATTGACATTAAATCCAAACGAATGTATACATGCTTAATATAACGACACAAAAATGCACCTGAGAAGATTTATAAAGGTACATGATAAGATTGTGACGGAACATTAATATTCAAGGTAGCTAGGATTGCAACTTTCAATTATATTAGTTCGGTTTTGCAGCACCCTGCTACGTATATGTATGGTATTGCTCCTTGGCCACATTCAGATTCTTGTTGTTCAGTCCATATGCACTTTTTTCCCCATTCAACGTTGTGTCCTCAATTCGATAAACTGTGTATTGAAACATGTATTTTATTTGCAGAGGTGTTGTAAATATTCAGGACATTGTGGGTATAAATATAAATAATGGAGATAATACAAATGAACACCATGCAGGTAAAAGGCAACATTCTCTGAGGAGCCTTTATGATTCAAAACTGTTTACTAATACCAACACTTTATGTTTCAGTCTGTGCCATTTTCAGTAATATTTATTAGACTTTTTTTCTAGGCAGAACAAGGGTATATGTATACATACTTCATATTCCAAAGTGAAGGAAACACACATATGCGATAATATACAATATTGCTTTGATTAACCATCAGATCCAAAATAAAGAACAACTATTCTATTTGAATTTACCAAGGCTTTACAAAAATGTAAAGAAAACACAGTTTAGTCTTCCTATTATAAAAAATCTAATTCCAGAATGAAATTTTGAATAGGTAAATAAGAAAAGATCAAAACAAAATTTTCACATTTAAATTTAGTCTACATGTAGACTAAGGCAAACATTGTAAATGTAAATGTGACTGTTGTATGTTTATTGTTTTATTTTCAATAAACACCTGTCATGACAAACATATACAATGCATTTTAATTCTCTTCAGGAGTTTTTTAATGATTTATTTTTTTTCATAACAAGTTGGATTCTCCAGAGTGTGTCAAACCCCTGCAATATTACCTTGAACATTGTTTCAGACTTTTCTGTTATCTGTAGATCGTAGTAAGCTGCAGATTGGCAAAATGATGTCATATGAGGTCATCCAGCTGACTGTGATGTTTTATTTAATCAATAAACCCGCCCCACCCCCGCTCACAAACAATTAAGTGCTTGCTTTAGAATCATAATATTATTCACGTATCCGATGTTTGGAAAGAAAAAGCCGATAAAAACAATGTTAGGGTCTCGCCTATATCTATTATCATTCAATTAAAGCCAAGACAGACAATTAGAAAATAGTTAATTTATCTGAACAAGTACCATAATGACAGAAGCCTACATGTTGTTATTTATAGGGGAGGTTACAGAACCAAGTTGATTAACATTCAAGAAAGGTGGTTAATAAATATAAGAAATGCAAAGTCGGTAAGCAAGCAAAATCTTATCAACTGCTAATTTTCAATCATCCAACATTTTGTCATGAAAGAATGTTTAACATGTATTTTTTTTTTCAAAATGCGCAGTTTAAATGATAAAGTCTAAGAAAAATGCGATAAGTTATCTCAGCCAAGTCAATGTAACAATATAATATATCTCAAGGAAATAAATACAGATATATACATAGCAAAAATACTAAAATATACAGAGGAAAAAAAAAACAAAAAACGTTTTCACTTTCCTATCTTGATTTTCCAAAATTAAGAAATGGTGAATCAATACTATTTCTGTAATAATATATTGCCAAATAAATTATATGTTCTTTAAAAAACACAGTCATGGGTATTTGATCTTTCCCTTTGTTAAACGTAGTGTTTCAGGAAGAGGTAAGTGGTTCTAAAAATACATGTATTTATTGGAAAGGAATCGATTTTAAATGTTGCCGTATTCAATCAGTTACTAGGTTTGTGAGCCCCTTACTCCCTATACTGTTTTATCCCATGTGGGAACAGAGTAGATCCTGACCAGTTAGAACAACTGTGCCATTTGATCAGGATATACACTGTTTGCGTTTAGATGTGTTAGGTTACTTCTTGCCAAGATGTCACCATTGTAGATCCAGATCAGACAGCTTGTTTGTGCCAGCTGATATGGATCATCAGTGGTTGCAAATGCAATTAAACCTGTAAATATGTAGTAAACGGTTAAACTTCAAATCAACTGAGATTAAATAATATAACACTCCTCCTTCAAAATGTTCCTTATTTAATGAAACTGAGAGTTTAAGCATAAAACGTGGGTACTTCTCCTTTTTCCAAATCACACATATCATAGAAGTATAAGGAGTATTGTTAGCTTAATTGAAATGTAAGTTGTACATAACAGATTGAATATTGTTACTGAGATTTGAAGAATAACTTGTCAGATGCAGGATGTTATAATGGAATTGCATTAGAAATATAACTGGAAGGCAGTTATTGCATTTCTTCCTAAAGGACATGTTCGGCTTAACCAACTATATAGTTTGGAAGAGGGACTATAGGAAACAGTAGCAAAGTGTAAATAACTACTGCTGTGTTGGAGTGATACTAATAACATCTGATCCCTTGTGTTCGAACGTAAGAAATTTGTGGCTATTCTCTGTTATTTTTAACCAAATTTAGCATATCTGAAAAGGCCTGCGGCAGCACCTCCGCTGCAGCTGTGACCACATCCCCTGGCTCACAGAACAGCTCAGCAATGCTGTCTTGTATACATATTCCGACATCTGGCTAGTGATTCTAAGGAGTGGGGCGTCAGTTTTCTGTACATGAAAACAGGCAAAAGATATGTATGCAATGTAATATCAGGTCTTAGAATTCTTCCATCTTCCCGCAGTAGGTAAAGTTCCTTGTTTAGGTAAGGTTCCTTGTTCGAAAACGTGCTAATATTATAAAGCACGTTAAAATAGGTTGTTCACAGTTTTCTATTCGGAATACTTTTCCCAGATTAAACATTATAGCATATTGCCATTATGCAAACGATTGTAGAAGATTTGATTCAGGTGAGATACCTGTCATTTTTTTCCATTTAGCAATCTAGAACATAAATTGTAATTCAACAATTAATTGTTATGCAGGTCCCTGCTAGCAAAACCGAAACTAACAGAAAGAAAATATAGTGGCAATATGCATTCTGTCAGAACAAAAAAAAAACAACTTCGAAATACCCAGGGTTTGTTGTTGTCGTTGTGTGCTAATTTTGTAATATGACCCATCCTGATGGATTAAGGAATTGCCAGTTATAGAGTAAGCTGGAATTTATTTTTGCATATTTTGGCAATACAAGTTGTACGAATATTTCCTGTTTTATGTTAATTGCAATGTACAATTAAAGCATCAGTTAATTTCTGGATTGAGGAAACAATGCATTTTGTTTGAAATAATGCTGGATTGAAACTAACAAGCTATAGATATTGCATGAAATAAGACATAAAATGATGTAACATTCATTACAATATAAAGCAATATGGGACTTGATTTGGAATGACAATGTGCTTGCACTTCTGTCACAAAAAATCAATGACCTGCTTTTGTATCAAATAAGACAACAAATGTTCATACTGAATGAGGCAGTCGGTACTGTATTTGAAAAAATGCATATGTATCGTAAAGAGATTTCATAACTATTGTCAATTGCGTTGTACTTTGTTGTTATTTTTTATTTTGATTTGACAAACTGGGAATATTTTCTCTCTAATCGGGAAACAAAATTTACTTTTGCCATTGGGAGCATGACTGAATATCGGCTATGAAATGAGATGACAAAAAGCCTGATGCATAACAGTAAAGGATGACAATAGTAATACAATTTACCTTTACAGTAGAGTTACTGCATGCTGATAAGCTAATCTCCGACTAGTACTTGGTAGGTACTAAGTCTGTGAATCTTACAGAAGGTAGATAGATAAGCACATAAAAGAAAATGGTCAATGACGTAAGCAAATTGTATGCAGTAATACATTGTGATACAAACTAACAGACATGTGCATACTACAAGTATTATGTAAGGCGAATATTGTTTTTTCATATTTAATCATAGACACAAAAAATGTTTATGTAGTAAGAACAGTTTCCTCTCTTTCTCACTTATGTCTTTATAAAAAAAAATAATAATCATGAAAAACATTTATAACATAACATTTCTTAATTGAAAGGGTTGTATATGTAGGCAGCTATTTTTTTAATTTGTTTAATTATTTTATTGTTTATCTACATTTTTTTTTTTATTTCAGCATTGTTTTCCGATTTTTGCAATTCAATGCATTTTTACCATGCTAGGGTGGTTGGGAAAGTATTGTTTGATATAGTGCTTTCTTAAAATGCCATAAGCTGGACATTTATATGAAACTTTATATTCATCTTCCAGCGTAGAACATATTTTGCATAGGAGAGGGTTTATTCCGGCATCTTGTTTGTGTGTGTCTTTCTCTTTCTATAGACTGTGTGAAGAGAGTCTCAATTACGTGCAATTCTGAATTCTTTTAATGTTAACATCATCTCGGTATGCCGTATAACAAAAAACAAACCATGTTTATATGTAGATGCTCGTGAGTCTTTTCTACCTATTCTTAATTGTAGCAATCATTTAATCTTAAACAAAGCCATAACAAACATTAAGACTGCTAAGACCTTGATACATCCATGCATCACTATATCATGCATTGTCTAGAATCTGTTTTATCACACCTGCCCAATTAATTGTTGAGGAATATTTCCACCTCTTGTTATAGTATAGTATATGCATGGTTTGTGTATTTCGTTTCATTGCATAGGCTAATTTTTAGAAGGTATCTTACCGTTGCTACTATTCTTTGTTGTCTTAGAGGCTTTCTTCGTAATTCTCCCTGAATAAAACTATGTTGTAATTTAATCTTTACACCAAGTATTTCCTTACACAATTTTAAGCGTATCCTTTCAATTTGTTTTGCGTCAATGTTACCCAAAAAACAGAACCGTAATTACGTATAGCAATTATAAGCTCATCAAAGAGTTCTTTCTGATGAGAGGTGTTCATGTATATAAACATGTTTAGGTGCTTTTTCATTTTAAATATTGCCTTCAGTGATTATCTAGCCATCGTTTTACATGTGTGTATGTAATTTCCACCTGACGATATAACCATACCCGAAAATCTATCAGCTGAGACTATTTCTAAGGGTCCAGTGTTATAAAAAATCTCTCTTTTGAAAGTGCTCTACACTTTCTTAAAAAAACACATAAAAAAAAACAACAACATAGTTTTACTTTTATTAACGCTCACTGTAAGTTTTGATTTAATACAAAGATCGTGTAATATATTGAGCACTTGTTGTATTGTTTCTCCACTATCTGCAAATAGTATAACGTCGTCAACCTTTAGGAGAACGAATAACTTGTCAATGTCAATCGTAATTCCCTCACAATCGCTATGTTCTTATGTCTCCGCTAAGCCATTTACAAATATAGAAAACAAAACTGATGATAAACACTGACCTTGAGCTACTCCGCATGTATTTATATAACTATCCGTGACCTCCCCGCTCAACCTTACCGTTGTCTTGTAAATGTAAATGTAAATTATACATGCATTGTATTATGTTAAGAATTGTATCCCCTACTCCATATTTAATAACCTTGCAGCAGAGTGCATTTTGTACTTCAAGATCGTAGGGCTTACTGAAGTCCGCCTGGGCTACGTATATTTTTATTTGTATTTAATATGTGACTAACAATTTCCTTTAAAACAAATATGTTATCTATAGAACTCACATTTTTGAGGAAACCAGCCTGTGCCTCTACATAAACATTGTAGGTGTCTGCCAATGTGTTCAATCTATTGCTTAAAGGTCTTGTGAAGACCATGTCCAAGTTACTTAGACATCGTATGCCCTTGTTATTTTCTACATCATTTAATTGTCCATTTTTATGCAAATGTATAATAAAACGTTGATTCCATTTGTGTAGAATATGTTCTCGAAAAGTTTATTTAAGAATGCATAAAGGAAGTCCATAAGATCATTAGCCCAGCAAACAAAGGACTCATTAATAAATCTGTCTGGCCCCGCTGCCCGAGTGTTGTGTAATTCATTGCATGTTTTAAGAATTGTTGTTTGGGAAATTTCATAATGTAATTCTGCAAACATAATATGAATTTCGCCATTTATATACCTATTATTGAAGTAAATGTTATCTCCACCAGGCTGAAAGATTGGTAAACTTGGATTGTTTATTGCCTTAAAATGCATGTTAACATCTTCACTCTTTATGCTAATGTTTTTTTCTTCCTATGTGTTGTCTGTTTTAGCATTTGAACAACAATCAAATACGGTCATACAGGTTTAAGACAATAATTTAAGAAATAAATGTGATTTGTCATTAGATAACCAATTTTGTATAGTCAAAATTGATATATCAATAGAGAGTTGCAACTGTCATATAATCTTTAATGATAGACGTTGTGTATTTACAACCAACAATTTGATGTTTTGCTTAAATGTGTCATAAGTGCATGCGATCATTGAGATATAATCTACTCAGATGTGACATCGCCTGCAAATCAACTGATAATAAATCTGGACGGGTTTGTTTGTGATAATGTCGGTACGTGTTCACATTGGCTCAAGTGCACATTCATATGCTATAATAGTATCGAGAATACCATACCATGGAACCCATTAAGATGAATGTCCTTTTACTTACGCGTACTACCTGTATGTTCGTCAATATAGCTGGCCTCTTCATCCTTTATTCACGATATATATTACAATATACCTTATGTGGTCTGGCATATTTACTTTTGTAATATAATTATTTCACCTGGAATCGATGAGGCTTAAAATAGCTGTTGCCTTATTTATAATACAGCTCTAACTCAGTTTTTTATTTACTCATATTATGTGATTGTTTCTATGCATAGTAAGAAACTAATTTTCAGGTGTAGTAATTGCAGGTAAAGTATAAAAAGTAGTATTAACACAGAGGGTATTTCCTTAAATCCGGCAGCTTATAAGCTGTCTTTTTTCAAAGTTGAATTCATTTATAATATTAAAATCTGAAGGTGTTTGTCTTTGTTAGGACGTGTATCTACGGCATAGTTTTGCGGTGTTTGTTACACTCCCTTTTTGAGACTTCTTAATGGTGAAGTAAATCGTAAGTAAATATTCACAATTGTTATATACATACACTACATTAAGTGAACGAACTAATTCACAACTAGTATATGACATATTCGATCTGAGATAAGGTGGTTAACTTCTTTTTAACTTTAATCCAAAGAAACTAAAAATCGCCTGCCAGCCACTTTCGTTTTCATAACTTATACCATGATGACATTTAAACGTAAATAGTGTGCAGGCCGCCCTGTATAATATGGCGCGGCAGTAGAGCACTGGATTCTCATAAGAATATGTTTTATAAGGATAACATTGATCCCTAAGAGCTAAATTATGGAACGATGGGTTTTCTTCATTGTTTATTATTATTATTGATGTTCTACCTAAAAACTAGCAGAAAAGGAATGTGTCTTGAAACCAAAATCTTTGAAACATTTAACATATACAAAGCAGCTGTGTGTAAATCGGCGCATTTGAAGTCTTTTTTTATAAAGACAAAATTGCTTACCGGCTTTCTAGATGTTTGGTTAGTACAGGCCTGTAAATCACAGCAGAATTAATGTGCTAAGTATTGGACTTTAAAATATTACAGACATGTCTATAAGATTTTAGAACTATCTAAGACTATAACATTGATATTGAATTAGTATTGAAGGAAAGGAGCCCTACATGTTCCTTTTATTGAAATGCAAGTATAAGACTACGGTTGGTTAACTTACAAACATAAAAGTCCGAATTCATTGATTATGGAAGATTGAAAGATTAAATACACGTTTGGTCAAATAACAGTCTTTCCAGTGTTAACAATACGTTGGTCTTTGCTCTTATTAGCGTAAGAGGTCAGCGCATCAATGAGTAGACTTGCCTGAGCTCTTGTACACAATATAAACCACGGAAAAAGAATGACACTTTCTTGCATTTCTTGCACACTTTTTATCGCTCACAGAGCTAAACTTAGAGTTCCCAAACAGCGAGTTTAGAGCTTTAATTTAAACGAATGTCACTGAGGCTTGGCTTTAAAGTTATTTTTTATTAACACCAGCTACTGAGCCTCGTCCGCAACAAGGTTTCGTCTGCTACCCTGAATCTAAATCTCCCTCCCTTCTTCTCGGCTCTGGCACGTTATATAATGTTGGCCAATGTGCAACAATTGTTTACCTTATTGACGACATCTTCTCCTCACAAAGGCGTTGCTAGGCATGATATGATGTGTACGCATAAACGCTAGTGGGAAACAGGGGCATACATACCGCCCAACCAAACTAGAAAAATAGTTAGTTTCTAGATTCTACTGTTGGCTTCTGTAGAAGTTTTAGTGTAAAGACATAAGCATATTGTTTTATTTGTATTTTATCACTTCGTATTTCTTTTCTTACAATAGGCAGCTATATTTTTGTTTTCCATTAAAAACATGATGTCTTCTTTCAGCTTTGACGTATTTTTATCGCCATTTCAAGCTAATTGTTTTAAATTAGAGAAAACGAAAATTGCATTTGCTGAGCAATCGCAACAGCCAAAGAGTTCCATTTTAATAGTTCAAATGTGTAAAATACAATAAGAAAACCAAATATAATTGAGGCCAGATCTTACATGGTCACTTTTATGGGAGGTTTTGGTATCAATATATAATTAGTACGTATATTCTAAAAGTTATGCTACGGACATTTCTTATTAAACAAGAGCTGTCATAAATCTGCACGACATATAAATATAATTTCTAAAATGATGTTTATGTCAGAAACCAGAAAAAGTATAACACTTTTCTTAAAACGCGGTGTTATTGTAGACATTGTTAAAGGAAAGTTGCTCTTAGAAACAAGACAGATAACTACTGACAATGTAAAAATAAAACTAGCGTCCTTCGAAATCAGTACAAACATTTAACGTTGAGCTACATATACGGTATAACAAATATGACAATACAGTAGGAAAACAACCTTACCTGCATCTCAAATGTAAAAACGTTAAATCAATAATAGTAATAACATGCCCTAACCGCCAGCGTTAATGACTTCTGCACTAAACAATTGCAAGAGTCGATAAAATGGCTGTTGGCCAACAAAATTCTCCGGGTATATACGATCAATACTTTATTCACTCAGAAATAAACGTGCATGTTTTACGACACATTACGGAACTGACAGACCATTTTCTTCAAAAGGGTGGTGAGTGCTAAATGTATTGGGATAATATATCTTACACTGTCATGCTTAGGAACCTAGTAAGAACGTCATGTGAAATTTCATATCAACTCTAAAGTTATGGTGTTGTTGTTTTTTTTGTATATGTATTTTGTTTTTTATGGCACATCGACACTTGATAGGTCATACGGCGCCGAATACTTTGAAGTTTAAGAACCATAGAATATAATCTGATTAAAACTAAACAACGTAAGTAGAAATAAAAATATATAAGAATAAATGTGTGAATTATAAGTGAAAACATGTTAACATATTAGAAAATAAAATGTACAACGTTAGCGTAATAAACAGTTTAAAAAATATTACTTATTAAGAATACCAATTTCGTTCATGAAGCAAGCAAGCTTAGCATCCGATACTGTAGTAAATAGTTCGTGTATGTTATTGACATTAAAATACTTAGACCGAGTATGGTCTGTGTCAATGCAAAGTAATAAAATTTGAATAATTGTAAGAGGTTCATGGCAAGGGACACATTCAGGTTGAACTTCTCTTGTAAAAAGAATAAATTAATCTAGTATGTCCAATGCGACAGCGGGAAATAGCTACCTCTTCCCGCCTATTTCCTCTGCAAGTAGAGATATTGGCACCGACGTAAGGTTTAATTATGTGTTATTTGTTATAAACAGTAAAGTCCCAACTTGTTTGCCATTTGGTTAAAATATATCAATTGATAAGTGATTTAAAATCTGTATGTGGGATGCAAAGATCTGTCTCAGTAAGGACTATAGCAGATTTTGCACTTTTATCTGCATCCTTCTTTCCTCGGATGCCTACACGACTAGGTTGCCAACAGAAAACAATGTACTAACTTAAACAAACTTTGTGAAGTTTTAAAAATATTTCTCTAATGAGGGGGTTGGAAAAGTTGAGATTTTTTATAGACTGTAATACCGACAAAGAGTCAGCAAACATTACACATTTATCTCAAGGATGAGTGAAATGAAGTCCAGAGAAAGCCTAACAGCCCGAATTTTGGTTTTACAAATGGACATGTCGGGTGGTAATTTTTGTTTAAAACAATTACTTTTACTTACGGAAGCAAGCCGAAATATGAATCTGCTTTTTAAGCCATAGGTATGTATTTCGAGGTAGTTAGAGCACTTCTTGTTGCGCATTTCGATACATTTTGAGCGAAGTACGAGAGGGTCTGTTTTTGACTTTGGACAGAGACCTTAAATCAACATCGGAAATTTCCAGTTGCCAAGGTGGAAATTCCAAGACATTATTTACCACGATTTGATTGAAATTCAAATGTTATGAGTGTATAATTTCTAACATTGCAGATCTAAAGGTTTAACTGCCTTTGGTTTACGCTCGTACAAGTGTTGATATTTAGGATTGAAAAAAACACTATGTGGTGGATGTTTAGGTTTAGAAATAACTTTTGTTATGAACTGAAGCGCAAGTTTCTCTGGTCTAAGTTATAATGATGGCTCATTAGGTTCAACGTAAACGCTCTCAACAGGAGAAGTCCTGAAAGCTCCAAGAGCTTGACGGAGTCCCCGGTTGTGGACAACGTCTGGCAACTGGACATATGATATCCTGGCAGATCCTTAAACAATGTTGTCATAATTTAATTTCGATCATAAAAGTGATCTATAAAGTTGCAATACAACTTTTCTATCAGCTCTCCAGTCGGTATGGGATAAAAAATTCAGCAGGTTAAGAGATTTCAAACATTTATCTTTTAATATATTTAATATAGGGTATACACTAGTCTTTGCTTCAAATATGACACCAAGAAATTTAGTTTCCTTGACGACAGGAATGTGAATGTTATTCAGGATCATTGTGCAATTTTGTTTGTTTTGTTTTTTCTGAGAGAAATGTATGCAGTTTGTTTTTGAGGGTGCACATTTAAAACCATTGTTGTTACTCAAAGTGTGTAACTTGTTATGACATTGTTGTACTTCTCTTTCTATCGTATGCATATTTTTGGAACCATAACACATAAGGAAATCATCCACATATAGTGAGCAATCTACTCCATTATTTAGAGTTTTTACAATCTTTTTTATTTTTATATTAAAGAGATAACTGACAATATAATACCCCGAGGGACACCTTGTTCCTGTTTAAGGACAGAAGACAAAGTAGATCCAATTTTAACTTGAACATTTCTGTCAGAAAGAAAACTGTTGATAAATGTGAGTAAACGACCCTTGAGACCAATGTCACATAAATCCCGATTGTCCATGCAGTATCGTATGCCTTTTCAAAATCAAAGAGCATCGCTACAAGGTGTTCTTTCTAGATAAAAGCATCTCTTATGAAAGTTGCAAATCGAACGAGATGATCTAGTAAACTGCGCTGGTCTCTGAACCTACTTGTAAAATTCTGTGAGTAAATTATTTGATTCAAGGTACTAAATGAATCTATTATTTATCATCCGTTGTAAAGTTTTACACATACAACAAGTCAAAGCTCTAGGTCTGTAACTTCAAGTATCTCCTTAATCCTTTTCCTGTTCAGGTATAGGAATGACGAATGCATTTTTCCACGAATTGGAACTTCTCCGCAAAACCAAATTTCATCATAAATAGATAAATGTACATTTAATATGTTCCCCATTGATGTTTTAGAAATTGATAGAGGATATTATCACGTACAGCAGCGGTATCATGAGATTTATTTAGCGCTTCCTTAAGTTCTCTTAAAGAAAAAGGTTGGTTGTAAATTGCATTATTGTTTGAATAAAATTTGATTTTAATTTTCTCAACCCAATTCTTTACACTTTGAAATTATTTCGAGTAATTTTCGGAAGACGATTTTTTTGCAAAACGTTAAGTAAAAGTGTCTGAAATGTCTTTTTTGTTTGTTATTTTTGAGTCGTTAGATTTTAAGTGATTAACGGTTGCTGAAGAAGATTTACCGCTAATTTCTCTTACTGCTGACCAGACATTTTAAATGATGTGTTCCTTGTCGTACAAGAAACACATTTGTGCCAAGATGTTATTTTGGCTTGTTCAATGATTTGTCTGCTCTTTTGCCTTTCATTTATGGAATTATTTAAATTAGCATTAGAAGGATGAATATTAAATTTCTAAAGTGCCGCTCTACGTTTTCTAATGGATTTCCTTTGCATTCATCATTAAACCAAGGTTTGTTACGCTTTGACTTTGTCGTGGTCTTAGGTATACACCTTTCTGCATTGCAATGCAGATTTTAATAGGTTATGTATTATATGATCAGCGTTCTCAAATATTGAAATAGTCAATTCATCAGTACAGAACATTGAGAATAATTCCCAATTTACTCTGTTCATCCAGTAAGTATTATTGTCGCTTAGGTTTACAGATTTGTTGCTTAAAATTTCTGGAAAGTGCTCATTTCCACATAAATCATCATGTACATCCCAACTGTAATCGAGATAAATAGATGGACTACATAAAAAGGTCAAGAGATGAATAATGTTCTGAAGCAGGGTGTAAGTAAGTTGCATTTTTATTATTCATTAGGCATATATAATTTTGGGCAATACAGTTCTCTAATATTTTACCCATATAAATATAATGATAACCCATAATGGTTTATGTCAATTAAAGACACCTACAAGAATATAATGCGAAGGTTACATATTTATAAAGTCATCTTATTTTGAATATGGATTATCTGAATTAGGTGGAAGATAAACAGAGCAAACGGTAATGACTTTATGAATTGTTAAACAAATGGCAACATCCTGTAAATCAGTATTAAGGCTATTTTTTAATGTGACAGATTGGAGTTGACAAGTAGTGTCGATCCTCCAGATGCCCTATTAAACGTTGTATGCATGTGATTATAAATAGAATAACCTTTAAAATCTATCTGATCAGTTCATTTAAGGAATGTTTCCTGTAGACATAGCACCGCGGGGTTCAAAGTAGCCAATTAAAGTAAAATTTCATTAAAATTAGTCCTAAGACCTCGACAATTCCAGTGTACTTTTTGTTGTTCATGGAATAGTATTTAGTATATTTAAAATGTTTATTTTGGGGCCTTAACGAGTGACCTTGGCACCTTGTCTGGTGAAGAATCCGTCTCCATTAGACACAATTTTTAGAGAGTTCGACAGGCCAACTCTCTTGTTTCGGTTATAAAGGGAACTAGGTTACTTTGCTTTGCGGCTGCTTTTCTTTCTGCCTTTGTCAGATGCTTTGAAGTTTGCGTTAAGCATGGTTGGGAAGATTGTGTAGAAGATGATGGTTTCGGCGTAGTAGTAGTTTTATTTGTGGTCTTGTTTGTTTCAGAAGACTCTGTAATTTTGAACTTAGTTTGAATTGTGATTTTGTTAGATACTTGGTCACCAGATGGAGTTTCATATTGCGTCGAACTGAACTGCCTCGACAAACCGAAGTGTGAAATTTTGTAGCGGCAGCGTAAGTTGTTGCTGAATAATTAGGAGCAAGTTTCTCTTTAGGAATGAGACACTTAGGATGTATTTAATTTTAAGTAGCTCTTTCTCAAATTTCCATGTTGGGCATTCTCTGGACCTACTGTCGTGAGGTCCAGAGCAATTTGCTCATTTCGGCTCAGTTTGAGACTCAAAGTTTAGGTAGTGGGCTGGTTCACAACATCGTCCGCAGATGATATTGTTTGTGCATTTTGACTCATGATGACCAAATCTCTGACAGTTAAAGCAACGTAATGGATTAGGGATGTAAACCTGAACTTTGACGATCAGATAACCTACTTTGATTGTGTATGGGTGTTTTGAATTGTTAAATGTTAGAACTAGTGTGTTTATAGGAATTCGACATTCTCCTTTGATGAGGGAGATCCTGCGGACACCACTCTCACTTTGCGGTGTGAGTTGTGTCCGGATCTCCTCCTCAGACAGTCCAGAAAGATCAGGGCAGCGGATAACTCCTTTTGAAAAATAAGCGAACTATGTGGGAAAGATGTTACTTCGAGTGAGCAGAATTCCGTTAGGTTTAGTATTTTGTCTGCGATCGGTTTCGAATTGTTTCGATCACTTAACAGTCATTTTTAATGTTCTGATATTTTCAGACAAAGAGGGGATTGAAACAATTTCGTTTTCCATCCACGTTGATAAAAATATATGATTCGCCACTCTGGGTCACCACCCGCCGCGGAGCCCAACAAGCGGAAGTTGATGTGCAGTAGGTTTCCAACCTCCCAACGCCAGTGATATCAGATTGCTATACTCTGACATGAAATGTAAATGATGCCAGATCCGTATAGCAGGCTGTCCATTAGATTATAAGTAAACGGAGACAATTAGAGGGAGGGGGTTGCGTAACACGGTATACAATAAAAGAAAACAGCTGATAGTAGGAGGACTAAGTAAGTGTGTACACTAGGGAAATAGTAGTAATCTTTGAACAACGCGGCCAGACGATTGATTATACCGGATCAATATAACCGCCCGTCTACTCCATAAAACAGGGCCAAAATGGTATATTGGTCAATATCGACATGACTGACAAGTTTTCTTACACCTCAACCATCAGGATCCCGTCATCAGAGAGACGCTGGTTCGCCATCCATGGCAAACAGCTGGGCTACTTTTGAAAGGTTCTTACCCGCTAAAGGTAGCGTCAGCCGGAAAATGCTAAGGCCGCTACCGGCAGGGCCAGTTCTAAAGATAAATCGCATGCTAACTTACTGACTTTCTCAACATAATTAAACGTTTTTCTTGAGTAATTATACTAACTTTCATTAACACATCAGCTTGATGACAATTTACTCTTAAATCGTCAACGTAAACGACATATCATTACAAAATCATAATTTGTGATTGCTGTGATCCCAAAATAGAATAAGGAAACCTTGAAAACTTGGCAGCAAGACACATTTCGTGATGTTTCATATATTAATGTTGCATTTCACTTACATATTGTCCTAAAATATTGACTTAGAATACATATACACATGCTGATAGCGATTTCGATAAGTACATTTTAGAAATTTCTAAAGCTGTCATTGCATTATTAGTGTTCATGAAATAACAAGAAAATAAATAATGCTCATCAATAGTCAATGTATTCTTTTTTTTCCAATCAGCACGTCGGTCATTCGTTCTTGATGTTCCTCAGGAGGGTTCTTGAATCAGTAGACATAAACAAGAATATAATCATTTCGACAGCTCGCAATAAACCAATGCGGATGTCAGATTTTAAATTTAAATATGTTTTGTCCATTTTTCGTCCTCGTGATTGTGCCATCGCACTGCGCTAGATTTATTGACTATTAGTGTCGCCTACTTGGGGACCTATAAAGCTGCTTAATCACAATGCTGCAGTAACACTAAACGTGGCATCGCTGAATATTGAATATTGTTATTTATCCTCGCTGCTGTGCGTTCTAAATTACAAAGGCTTAGAACTTACAATATTCGAGCAATTGATGGAGATAGATTAAAACTGATGAGGATAGAGGTCCATACCAGATGAAATTATTTGTAGGAAAAGGTTAGCAGTAAGAGTCAGTTGACGATAAGCAATAGATCGTTATCTAGAGATAGCTTTAACCCAACTGTATAAGCTTTGTAGGCCATGCACACACAGTGTCACAGCAACCTTGAACCTTGAAGATAAGTGGAGTTTCGAATGTTACTTATGATGTTTACTCAATGTAAACTCGGTTTGTAAATTCATTAATTCAATGTAAAAACAAATACTAGACATTGTGATTGTCTGATATGTTGGAATTGTTCTTCGGTTAGAGACTTATAGTTTGTTTCATTGTCTAAGCTCGCGCTATTTTCATAAACCTCCCAAAATGTCCTAAGATGGTTCTTAATTAAAAATATCTAACGTTCTATTATAATGAAAGGCAATCATTCATTTCAATAAATCCTTAAGTACGACTACACATGCGATTTCTTCTTGCTATCCGTGGATTTTCAGATATAATCTGGATTTATTTTTTTCCAATGTGTTCTACTGCTCGGGCGGATAAGTATATGACTGCCATGGGGCGTGAGATAACCGTAACTATTTTCCACCGTTTGTATAGGCAATTTATGAAAGAAAAATAGTCAAGAAAATGTGTATGCCCGGGTCAATAGGGGGTGGGGTAATGTCCTCTCGCTCACTCGCTCGCCAACCCCCCACCCCCCCCCCCCACCACCGCCTTCGGTAAATCCGGGCCTAATAATGCATTAATATACAATGGTTACTATGTTAACCAAAATGGTGATGACCGTGGTAATTATACTGTTATATGATACTGCAATAATGGTCTACAATTAAAACATATGGATGTATATGAAAATGGTAAAACCGCTTACTTTTATTTCTGACTGACTTTGCGAAACTGTCATATGGGATTTGTGGAGTTTTTGCAGGAACAATACATGTATTTATATTTACATAAACGAATTTGTTTTATTTATTTGTAAGAATAAACAGTATTTTGTTGATGTTGCATGTCAAATCGGAACATACTTTTCCTTTTCTCGAAATGACTATTCGCTGCATACTTTTATGTACGTGCGAAACAAAAGCTTTGCGTTATTTTAGCGTCTCTGACAGCTGCTTGATTGTTTAGATACACCGTTCATACTTTGATAAGGCAATTCATTACCCCAGATCTTATCAGACGTTTAAATATAATACTTGCAATATATCAGAAATTGTTGACTCACGCAGTGTTCATTTTGTTAAAGTAGGTATTTATGGCTCGAACTAGTCGGTACAGGCAAATAAGAAAGATCCTATTAATATAACCACATATATTTAAATCTTATCTACCTCTAGACCAAGGCAAACACTGTAAATTTACAGGTGATATAAACACAGAGACGAGACAATTTACACAAAAAGAAAAAAAGCAGTTAACGCGTTGGAACGTTCAGTCGGCAAAAGGACGACTGTGGTGCTTAAACCTGGTTTGTGTTGCGCTCAAACCTCGCACTTTCTCAAGGATTTTTTCTTAAGCAAACAGTGTAAATAAAAATATCCTGTCGCAGTTAGACAACTAGCAGTAAGCACCTGCATAGGGATTTAAAACAGATCAAATAAACTAATATACATACAGAATAAATAGTAATAAAATAAACTATCAACATATGTACAGTAGATAAAAGCCTCGGCAACCTTAAAATTCCAAACTAGGGGGTAGTTTGAAATCAAACAAGCAATGACGTATACTAAGAATAACAATGCCATGACGTCATATGCCAAAAAGTGTCAAAAGTTAAATGTAAAATCACGAAAGAAATCTTCGAATTTTCGAAAACAATTAAATCCAGAAAAACAAAAAATAATATATGTGACGCGATTTGTCATTTAATTTGGTGTACCTGGGCGAAACTGGGTTTTGTATATTTTCTAAAACTACAATTATTCATGATTTCAAAACTGGATATATTTTTTAAAATATTCGACAATAATTCCATAGTAACAAATATTCTTATGACGTTAGTATTGACACCTTTTATTCGAAAATACCCAACAACAAATGCAGTTTGAACTTTGCAATTGTATGTTTACTTTGAAGTATAGCACTGAATGCAATACACAATAAATACATGTTCTTTGACGATGATAAATATATACAAATTCATAACCAAAAATATGATTATAAATACATTCTTAAATTGATTTTTTTTACCATTGCAGCTATGAACATGTGTATGTTATAGTCACAAAGATGCCTTTTGCCGTGTAAATATCGATAGCATATTCATTTTGTAGATTTCGATGTACATAAGCAGTCATGCACAAAAACAGGATTAACCAATCAGTTACATCGAAAATACAGAATGTTGTTCCCTTGTCAATGCTGACATGTTGTGCTGCCTAAAAGACAGCATGATTAGTTTACAGAGGTAAAGCTACTCTAAACTAAATTCTAGTTCGACCTTCTCACCTTGAGTTTTTTTTTTTAAACATATAATTAAATGACAGCGTACTAGTATTTAATAAGTAAGTCAAACCTTTTATCAAACACATAAAGATGGTTACTGGAAAATGTATGTGATAAATGTAATATATAAATGGTGATATATAGTAAGATAGCTGTAGTTCTATATACTTGTTATGAACACAGGATACTGTACTAATATATTTAATGGGATTTATATGTTCAATTTGCATGTAAATAACATGACTATCTACATTTAATTATGCCGTGCTTTTATGTGTGCTTAACATTGACTATTAAAATTTGCCTTGTTGTCTTCATTTCGTATGAATTTCCCAATTATGACGTCAATATCAAATTGTTGAAAATGAGGAAGACAGACAAACCGACTATTGTCCAAATGCATTATATCGGATTACCCACACTGTTACGTTAACACATTTAGAGCACTTAATAATGTGACCCCTTTATGGCTTATAATCAAGGTCCCAGTAGCGATGTAAAAAGTATCTTCAGCTGCAATATTACCACCTCTTCAAAATAAAGATTAAATAAGTGATTGCCAGTTATTAGTTGGTCGGTAGACCAACAATAGTTAACGGCTCCGTGATATTCGCTTTGATTTATTTCAATTTCAATTTGATCGAGCTATATACGCAAAGATTCTTCAGTTCAACAGTCACAGAGATACATTTTGGGACAATAAAACGTACAGGATAACATTTTCTGTTCTGATTCGAACTTGACCGTGGTTTATATGGTAGTGCAGGTATTGTATAGTGACGAACATTTAACAGGGAAACAAACCTATATTGAACCTATCTCTTTACTAAATATTACATGTACCTCACATTTAAATAGTGTTTTCAAAGGCAGTCTCTGTTCAAAATTGGAATAAAGGAATGGCTGTTAAACATCTAAAGAAAATGCATAACTAGTGTTGATAAATAGTAGATTATTTAAATGTACAGGTTACTGCGACATGTTGACGCCAAGTATTGACATATATTTATTTTTGCAACACTTCATAAAACTATTCAATAATTTATATGTTTGTTTTAAGTTTCGATATCATATTTAATGACTTAAATGCTCAATGTATTAATGCATTACATTATAGCAATGGCTAGTGTAATATAGACAACAGCATTTGACTTTGTCAGCAAAAGTCCGCCATGTGAATGGACTGAACTATATTAACTTATTTTATATATTTAAGCACAAGTATCATGACTAGTGTTGATTAACATATATAATACTAACAGCAAAAACAAAAACAACTGCACATATTGATGTATTGATTGAAAATGAATATGATATGAACTACATAAATAGACATCGTGTTTGGATCTGGTTAGCGGACATACAACAGACATTATAAAATACAAAGAAAACACAGGTCTGACTTTGTTATCAATTGCTTATTTCTATTAATTCTGAGAAAATGATGATGCTCGATCCGTCGATATAACATATATATCAGTATAACTCAATATAGAAGTTTACTAGAGTGTTATAGTAAAGTAAAAATCAAACATTTTACCTGTTTTCCAAAAACGCAGGTGCTGTTTTAAACGCCGTGCCTTCCGAAACACATGACGAATCACACACATGCAGTAGATAAAATGAGCTGATAATCAACATGAACTAACTATTGCAGTGAGTTAGATGTATTTTTATAACAAACAAGGTTTACCTTGTACCTTGACCACTTTTTTTTACGTTTTTGTTATCAGTAAATCGTATGTCATATGAGGTCATCCAGCTGACTTGGATGTGTTGGTTTTTTTTCAATCAAGAAAGCCATCACCTTAGACAAATAAATTCTTCCTTTATAAGCATAATAGCATTTAAAGTCAAAGTCAAACATGCTTAATTCATCCAGGTATACAAGGTTTACAACATGGAGAGATACATACAATTATCAACAGCAATGAATACACGGGGATTCCGGCTGTGGAATAACAAACACAGAAAACTATGGAGAGCGAGAGAGATAGAGGGAGAGGGAAAGTGAGAGAAGGGTGAGAGTGAGAGAGAGAAAGTGTACATTCGACATACATGCATCTTATTACATTTTGATATTTATTTTGAACTAACAGACAGACAGGCAGACAAGCAAAAAAAGGAGACAAAGGGACATATAAGAGTTGTCATTTCGAATACGTGTGGCTCACTAGTTTGTTAGTGAAAACGTAGGATTGGACAGGATACACGATGGTGGTGCGCTTACAAAGTAAGTAAAATACATTTAGATTGCCTCACGCTGACAGAGAGCGATTCATTTACAGCACGTTGGTGCACATGATATCCATCAACGTTACACTTAAATGATGCACAAATTCATTGGAAGAAAAAGATGTGTGATACATATGGAATACTTAATAAGCTAAGTGACAAGTTAGTATTTACGGGTAAGTAGGCTATCGTTGTATTTAGTTAGAATATAAATGTGAAATACGGTGTAAAAAAATAAACGACAATACGTATTGACTCGAAGATAAAGTTCACATGTGCACAATGGCCAACTGAGACAATTCATACTTACATATTTCGTAATATTCTATTCGATATAACATATTTACATGTATAACATAAATATAATAATAAAATATTTGACATGAACAACAGTGGTATAGGCGCAATAAATAAACTTCTTCATAATTAAATGCATGGATTTAGACAGTTTCTGCAGAGGTACTGGAGAGTTTCTTATTCTTAAAAGCATGGATAGTGTGGCAGCGACATTGTTATTAGGCGAGTGTTTGATTAGGATTTTTCTATCTGCATGGCAATAAGGGCGGTGTAATAAATAATGTTCTTCAGTGCCAACAGTTTTTAAATTACACTATAAGGCGTTCCGTCGTAGCGACCAGTCTCTAAGGGAAGATGATGGTTAGCTGTGAGGAATTTAAGCATCGATATTGTCTGGTATGACTTAAGTGTCTTAAGGTAGTTTTCGAATTCACGAGACTGCTGTACATTTTTCCTTTGTTACTATGCTGTAGCTCGGCATTCCAGTTCTGTTTAAATTGGTCGATTAGAGTTTGTTTTATTTGTTTATGAAAGGAGGTTCGAGCGGACTGAATGCTGATTTTTCCCATAATTCTGGTCTTCCAACTAAGTGCCAGGTGTTACGATTTTGGTAAAATGAATGTAAACTATTTTGAAGATCATGTGGAGAATCTGAAATAATCAAGGTACCATCGGCATAAAGGAGAACCCATGTATGAACATTACTAGGGTTACCCAGCTCTATGCCAACTGAACCTTGATTCGACAAATGTGTATCCAGATCATTAACAAAAAATGAGAAAAGTAATGGCGATAAGTTTTCTGATTTCTGATTTGAAAGACTGTGACAAGTACCCGGCATTTGACACACAAGTCTTAACAATTTGTGTGTAGTTTTTCCTATCAGAATTATATCCCTCTATTTACCTAAAAACTGTGTGTTCATTATCTGTCAATGACGTCACTTTTCATCATAACTTTATCAAATTAAACGTCAGTGCATAGACATATGTTATTCAAATAGATCAGGTTTAATTACAGTACTTGACTTTGAGAAACACATCAGGAACTCTGTTAAACTGGTTTACGGACCCCAGTCGGTCCATATTGCCGACTGACCGTTTCAGGGCGGTAACTATCGGATTATTGTTTTTGTTTCATCACTCATCACGGGTGTGTTCTTACTTTTACATTTGGCTTGCATTTTTATAACTTTTCGCAGTGCATTTCCAATTGTTTTTTATTAAGATTTGTATTGCAGACATTTTATATTCATTCTTTGGGAACTATATGTACGCAGCTGCGTTTTCTGCGCATAGGCTGCTACGCGCCTGAACATACATGCCCATATTAATAGGCAAACAACCATGTAATTATTTTAGGAGTGAACGAGGTGCAGCAATTAAAGTTTTAAAGCCTTTTTCAGACAATAGCATGCTTATCTGTTCTTTTCTTAAACAACTGTGAAAGCAGGACCATGTCATATTGCCTTTGTTAACCGACTGGGTAAAAGTAAAGTGTAAGTACATTACTAGTACTTTTGCATAATTCAGACCTATTCTTTACTTCTTATCTTCAAATGGCTTACACTAGAAAAATAAATTAATTGAAATATAGAGACGAGTTTTATTCTCCCAAGCAAAACTTCATGAACTCTTTCGAAAGATAACATCTTCACATAATTTAAATCGTGTGATCTGATGTATAATCTACATCAACCCCTTTTGTCTCTTTTGTTTCCAATTAATTTTTAATGAACGTAATTAATTAATTTTATAACCATTCTCTGTTATAAGATTTTGTCTGTGCTGTGTATAGCTTGTTTGTGTCTAATGTCACTTTTGTTTTCTCTTTCCCATATAGGAGAAAGAAGTTATAGGGTATTGTTAAATTACATACATTCTTTACAGTTCTTGCTGGTGACTTTATTGTTGGCAGGCCTTTTTAGCTCACTAGTCAGCTGTTGTTTGAACTGTCCAAATAGTAATTTGGTTAATTGTTTAGAAGGGTAGTTGGTTACGTTTTCTTTGCACCTAAATTTTGCATCCGAAAAGTTGGTTTAAGTTGTTAATAACGGTTGTCAACTCTTGCAGCATTAAATGCACACAACTATTTTGGATTGCTGAAATGATCCTGTCGTTTTTGGCCTAAAATGTATATTGTATAATGCGCTGAAAACATACACACCTGATCATATCAATTAAAGTGCTTTAATATCAGTATTTTAAAAACACTAAAAAGCATACAAACCTGGCTTAATGGATAAACTATTTTAATATCAGTATTTAAAAAAAAAACACTAAACAGCAGAAAACATGACCTATTCATTCATATCAGCATGAAACAAACAAAACCGGGTCTTATAGATTAATCGACTTTAATATTTATAGCCTAAAACGTACTAAAAAGGAGACAAAACCGGTCATATACAATAAACGGCCTTTACTGTTTTATATTGAAAAAAGCGAGACTAAAAAGCAGATAATACTGATGATATACAATATGTGACTTTTACTGTTGTTATACATTAAAAAAACTTATTAAAACGCAAACAAACATGTTTATGTGCATACTTTAAACTTTTTTTGTTTACAGTCTTCAAAAGAACCACTACTCCTGCGCGCATGACAATCAGCTTTAAACGCCGAGTAGGTCAACACAGTATGTTAAGATAAAAATGAAGACAATACAAGTCTACATGAACAGATAGGCCAAAATTAGTCTCTAAGCTGTAATACCCTCAAAAAAGATATAAAAGCTCTAAACTATTCAGCAATAAGGAACAAGCGAATCGTACATTGTTATTGTTGCCTTTATGTAAGTAAAGTTTATTCTCAAGGTATGTGTTTATATTGTCATGTACTTGTATAAGTATTATATAGCATCTTAAATAACCATGTGAGTATTGTTTGTGTAAAATTACAATGACAATACATAAACATCAATGTGCTGCTGATTGTAATTCGTTTTCGCGAGTTTGATTTTAATCTAAGACTAAGTTTAAGACTTGAAAGATAAAGCGGTTCGCAGTCTGATGGTTTGTATGATTATTTTAAGTCCTGGAGCTTAGCATTATCACATTATTAGGTAAAAGTCGCCAATATTTAACTACTTATATTGTCCTCTTAAGTAACCTAGGGTATTATCGGACACTTCAGGGAATGTAGAACGCAGGTTAGTATAACTGTCTGTTGTATGACTAGTGGACTAATGTAGCATGGATGTGGAATATGCAGATCGTGTTATTATTTTCAATGAAAACTACATTTTAAGTTGACATCGGCGAATGGGAAACATCATCGGTCAGGTTCCAGGTAATATCTCACCTCCAGATTCTACACCGGACGACATTTGTAATGGTGTGCTCTATCGGACACATTCTTGTTCAAACTGATGTACATTTCCTTTTTACTATTTAACGTTGAAGAAAATGTGTGTAGCTTTATTATCATTGAAAAAGAATAGCTCTATAAATTGAGTGCAGTATATTCAATTGGTTGATACAGCGGCTACATTAATGGGAACACCGGCATAGACTTTAGTACTTTATGCTACGATTTAAATGACAGGAAGTCCGCGGGACGTCCAGGTGTATGGCTTTATGGGTGATGACAGTGCGGTCTATGTACTGTATAGAAGTAGGCCCATAAATACAGTGTTTATCGCCATAAGTTTGTTTGCATCACGCATTGATTGACAGTAAAAGCCACCAGAAGCTGACCCGATTAACGGCCTCTACGCTTTGCCAACTTTTTCCTTTCAACTGGTTATATAAGCAGCAGCTGTCGGAAGAGCGGCTATTTATGATTGACCGTATGCATGTTTTCAAAGCAATTATTTGATTTATCTGACTCACAATAGCTAAACAATATGACCAGTGTAAGCTTAATGCAATGACCTGCGGTGTGCCAGTGGTTCTACCCAGACGTAAGTGTGGTGTCTTTCTCCACCAATAATAATCTCCACCAATATGACCATTAATGTATCCGTGCGATGTAAAATAACAAACAAAACAAGCAAACACAAAACATAACAAACGAAATGCTAATGTAACTGTAAAATGCAACACTTAATGGACTTGAAATTATAAAATAAACCGCAATCTAGAGAGCATGGAAATACAACATCCAGTGAAACACAGTTCCAGATGTGACTAGTGACTACCTCCCTTTTTCACACACCTCACACGGATTATGGTTTGCTAGTATTACTGGAATCTGTAACATTCGCCTTATAACAGAATTGAAGTCGGATGTGTGTATTTTCGGAAGGGACAGGTATTCTGCACACTAGAGTAAACGGCAGTTCAGTTTTTTTTCTTTACATATAAACATTTCTTCGTGTACTCAGTACCTGATTCTATCTAACTCTGGTTCTATCCAGGAAGTGGGCAGTAAAGAGGGATAAATATAAGTTGAAAGAACTTGTTTCATAATTTATTATAAATATATAGGTTTAAAGTAAGTGTTTATGAATACTCTGCAGCAACACAACAATGATCATTATAGTGACGTCAAGATAGTTTGGTGGGGGTAGACTCCAGACAAATGTCTGGGTAGAACCACTGGCGCAGGGCAGGTTAGCTGGAAAACCTCCTCACCTGAAAGTTCTCGCCACAACTGGAACTCGATGGATAAAGAATTAAGAACCCAGACAAAATCGTGCACCAAATGTCAGCCAGATGTCCTTCATGCAATAAGTCATTCATCACTCCGGGGATTCAAATCCACGTGCTAAGAGGCCCAGTGGATACAAGTCAATGATTGTACCACGGCCGCAACCTATATTTTATATATTAACATGAGATTTTTAGAGAAAAAAAAATCTGTGTCTATAAAAAGCGGATAAAAATAACAATAAAAAAGCTAAAACATGTATTTTTTGCAAGGTTATCAAAATAAAAAAACAACATAAAAAATAAATAAGCTATGACATGCTCATCTATTGACAGGAATATTTGCTATCCTGCCTGTGTTGTCGAATCCCTTGATATCACAGCTGTGCATGGAAAGGTAAGTCTTACTCTTCTTAATGGTAGATCTTTCATTTATTCTACTTTTTGCATATCGAGGATATCACTATATCGAGAACGTTCATCTGGTGAGTTTTCAAGCTAACCTACATTCCGCCAGTGCTTCTACCAGACATAAATATTGGGTCTTTCTCCAACAATAACTAGTGGACATTGCCAATATGACCATATTTGTGTCTGGCTGATGTAACACAAATGCATACTATATTGTGAGATGAATATATTGATATTGATATATAATCAATATTAATTTCACAATATATTATGTAGTTGTTTTTGTTTAGTTTGATGCTTTCCAACTTGTGTCTTTTCTGTATGTTTAGTTCCCTTAATAATTTCTTTGTTTTATGTAATGGGCGATATTGCTCAGTTTACTTCTGAAAAAGTGAAGATTACAAATGTGTTAAGTCCCCTGTTAATTGTCATCAGTACAGGTATTTTTAACCAGGGCTTTTGAACAAACTGGTGTCATTAAAAACAAGTTACAAATCATAGCAGCAATATGTTAACTTTTTAGTAAACCCAAAAAAGAAACAATATCTTGATAACTAGATACATACGTGGATAGTCTTCTCTTAATGATTCTTAATGCAACTAGGTCCAAGTGATAAAGCTGTCTGTAGTAACTTTAAAAGACATAAAAAAACGTAGGACTACATGAAGATTATTATGGTTAAATGTAATTTGAAAATTTACCTTTTATATATATATATATATATCACTGACATTGCATATCTTGCATTGTTAATTTGGTTTTGTGTTTTGTTAAATCGCGCCGACACTTTATTGGTCATATATTGCGATGTCCGTCTAATTATTGGTGGATGAAGACCCCAGACTTAACGAATGCATAGAAACACCGGCACACCGCAGGTTAGCTGGAAAATCTTCTTACATGTGTGTGTAATGGTTATATACATTGCGAAATCTGTATTGACCGAGATGTCATATTTTAGCAGTTCATAGCAAATCGTGTAAACTAGATGGACAATCCATAATTTTACGAACTTGTAAAGTGTTTCCTTGTAAAAGGTAATCAACCAATTTGCTAACAGTTGTTAGATGCAGAATATACTACTGCTACTGTGTAACGTCAGAAGATGGATGTTGTATTATATTGTATAACATAACAAAGTATATCCACATAATTATGGTTTGTTTAATTGGGCCAAGTTCCAGTCTGTGCTGTTCAACTTGGTGTGTTTAAATAGACCAGGTTCAAGTCTGTGCTCCTCAGCTTGTTGTGTTTAAATGGACCAGGTTCCAGTCTGTGCTGTTTAACTTGGGGTGTTTAAATGGATTTTAACAGGTTCCAGTCTGTGCTGTTCAACTTCGGATTTTTAAATGGATTTGATCAGGTTCCAGTCTCGGCTGTTCAACTTTGGGTGTTTAAATGGATTTGACCAGGTGGTGGTCTCAGCTGTTCAACTTGGGTTTTTTAATGAATTTGACCAGGTTCCAGTCTGGGCTGTACAACTATGGGTGGTTAAATGGATTTAAACAGGTTCCAGTCAAGGCTTTACAGCATGTTTTTAATGGATTTAAACCGGTTCTAGTCTAGGCTGTTCAACTATCGGTGTTTATATTGGTTTGACCAAATTCCAGTCTCGACTAGATTGCCTACATGCTACAAGCAAACATGTGTGTAGTAATTTATTGCTTTCTGTATTCATTTCTGAAAGGTCTCTGTACGACGATTTGCAGAGAGTGTGAGTCTGCCTAAAGTTGCATGACCAGTCAAAATGCTTGGTGACGACTATGTTGGTGTCCTCGTCTCGTTTATTCACATGTTTCCTCAGTGGCTCATTCAGAAGTTCCCCTTGTAGATCTAAGTAAAAGCGACTTTTTTCGATATGGCTCTTCAATGTTCTTACATTCCATTTCTTTTATATAGAAACGAAGGCTTGAAATGATTCCCCATTACTGACAATAAATATGACAAGAAAAATGCTTCATCACTGTTTAAAAAGATGTAAAAAGTAACAGATTGAGCAAACGTTTTTGGTTGTTCTACTTTTAGTTAAGAGACAGTTGTTACAAACCAAAACTGAGAAACTGGTATTTCCCTTGCATTTACAAACAAGTGTTAATAACCACCAACATGTTGAGAAAACACCTTTATTTATTATCTTCATGTTATTCATCGTATTCCCTCCAATATAAAGAGTTACAAAATAACTTCTCCCTTACATTAACACAAGACTAATAGGATTGTCTCCCTTGAATCAGCTGTACTTTAACAAGAAGAACTTTAAGGGCCGGATGTTTATTTATTTTTTCGAAATAAAACTAGTGTTTCCGAAATACCATGTGAACATCGTTTAATGCGGTCACTACTTTCTTTTACAGTCGTCGTAACTAATCTTTAATAAAACGTCATCGCTTTAGCAGTTATTTTAAAAAAATCAGCTTTATTCTATTCACTGGTTGCATTTGAGAACTATTTACACTTCTCGGATCATTTTATTTTCTTGATTAAAATTTTATTTCATTTACAATGAACAGCTGTGTGTGCTTCTTCTAATAGAAATAATACTTCTCTATCTGTCTCTTATAAATACTAAGTGGACATAACTTTTCAAGACGTCAATAATGTTCTCATAACATACCAAAGGAAACGTCAGCGCTATGACATTTGTTTAGCTCACCTGAGCACAACGTGCTCAAAGTGAGCTTTTCTGATACTGCTTCTTCTGTCGTCAGGCGCCGTCGTCCGTCTTGCGGCGACAATAATTTATCTTTTAAAGACCACCGTTTTTATCCAGTCTTTATCAAACTTGGTCATAGTGTTTTATCTGCATGGAATCTTGGACGAGTTCATTATTGGGTCACTTGCGGCGAAAAATTAGGACAGAATGTAAAATTTAATGGAAAAAATCTGAACTTATTATTTGGGTTTGTGTACCCTTGCCTTATTCATGGTTTATTAGGCGAGCATTAACGTATAAAGACTAAAAGAAAACATCACAGGAGGTACTCAATATAAATGGTGTGAGATTTGCTCTTGCCATGAACATTAAAATTATAAAATATACAAATTGTCATGGTAATTGTTATGTGATATGACAAAGTATATGACAAAGAGTATCTAAGTTTAAATGTCTAGGTGATTATGACTATTATGTTTAATGAGTGCATGTGGTATTTTTGTACTATTTACTAATATATATATACATATCTCCTAGTTAATATAAAATATCTCGAACGAATTTCATGAGTATTCTTAATCATATAATATGAATTATAAATTAAAGCGTTGATAACAATAGCATATCGCAAGCGCACAAGCGATGTTTACCGTTTGTTTCAGTCCACGTTTAACACAGGGGAGTATGTTTTTCGCCTCTAGGTTTTATAGACAGAAGGCCTACTTCATTTGGGACCATAAAGTAGTGTTGGCGATCACCGCATAAGACAGATTATCACAGTTTAAAATCCCAAAACGTCAGTGTACTTTAAAATAAAAATTAAACTATATACTTCCTGTCTATTGTGTTCCGATGCATCGGCACATGTTTAGGACCTATTTAAAATTATATTGGCATTGAAAAATATCCATCAATCTACATAGATTATTCTATATACAATATACCCATGATCCAAATATTACGAGCATTTCGGGCATGTCATATTTTTATTTAATTGTCACAACCTATAAGAGCAAAAAGAACATATGTGAATATGTGGACGACGAGACTGATAATTTATTTATGTGGTCTCTGGTATGTGATTAATTAATTAAATCTATATCTTTCTATCGTCCACACGCAAAAGAAACAGAGCTACAATAATTCAACGAAAACAACAAGAAAGATCGAGAACAAGTCGGGAAGGAAAAGTTGACAATTACAAAGGTTGTCCCCATTCAGTAAAGAGTTAGATTATTTATTAATTATTATATATATTTTAAATAGGATAGACGGAGATATTTATAGCAAATATTTGAAAAATTGTAGATATGTTTTATCGTATAAAATCTTATTAAATATATGGGCAGGCCCATGTCCCTCACATGCTGCAATTGCTCAATTGATAGAACCTCGGCTTGCGGATCGGGAGGTCGCGGGATCGAACCCAGACCGGGTCAATCCAAAGACTTTAAATGTCGGTAGTAGTGGCTTCCCTCCAAACGCTCAGGACTAATGGGCAGCATTACGCCTGACTCGTCGGTATCAGTATAATGGACCGGCCGGGTTCAGTCCCTAGGCATCTTATCAGTGCTCCTGTGCTATAATGATATAAATATCGCTGCACAGTTTCGGCAAAAATGCCGGCAAATCCCATCCGATCCCATGTCCCTCCGAGGTCAGGCGATAGTATTATGATGCAGAAGAGTAGATTTGGCGAAATTCCCCACTAGATGCCTCAACCGTCCGACGACCCCTTGCGGCGCCCCTCGCCTGATCAGAATATGAATGCCGACAACACGGTATTTTCAGCCTCTATACCATATAACATTCACATTGTATTGAGTTAGCGTAACGCCCTAATATATCCTACTAATAATAGTGGCGTATTTAACAAAAATAATAAATTATACATCATATGTATAGGCCAGATTAGTTGTTATTAATTATGTAGTGGACGGCTTACAGACTGGGACCGTAACTGAGACCGGGACTGACTGGACCCGCAGACTACGCAGGGCCCCGGTCTATAAATAGACTGGATTGTCGGGGAGAGCAGTCATTCCGAAAGATCTCAAAACGTAGAGAGTACTGCTGTACAAGTTTAACCAAATAAGAAGGGCCCCTCAGAGCCAGGTAGGTACATACCCTAATTACTTGTAGCAGTAGTTAATACTTTATTGTAAGTAACACTTCAATTATGATATATTAATTGTACTTTAATATTTCGACATTAATCCACTTCCTTTCTCGATGTACCGCCATTTAGTACAGGCCACTTTTGCCGATCTGGATAAAGTACGGTTTAATATACATGTATGCTGTTTTAACCGTGTTGGGGAGGGGCGAGGTACGCACTGATTGTTCTTGTGTTTGTTAAGTACGACGGGGTGCCTTTCTTGTGATTGAAAGGGTCTTATTTTCTACGGATTATGTGTGGTCAACAATAACTACTCATTTTCATAAATGACAAAATATGATCAAAACTATACATTTTCTGAAAGTGCTGCTCATGCCAATTAGGAAAATATATAGGTTTCCCATGTAGATGAACAACGTACTTGTTTTGATGGACCAGAAAATGCAAAAAAATTAACCTTCGAAAAATGTCAATTTTTAATTTCAAGTAAATTTTGACCACATATATAGGCCCTACTTACTTACCACAGCCCTGTATCTACATAGTATTAGTATGGGTACATGGCTGAGGGCTAAGCTGGGCAGTTATTTGAAGTTTTATAAATATATAACAACAGTGTGCCTATCAGGCCCTACCAACACCACCCACCCCTCTTCTGCGAAATCAAGGGTTGATCCGGGAAATCATGGCCACCATATGATGTTTATGGTCGGACAATCCAGGTTAACTATTTAAATTTGCACATCCCGCACGAGGGGTTCTTCAATTTAACATGCAATTTGGTATAGATGGGGTTTACCAATGTACCTGTTATTGGATGAACCTACACTTTATATTTGTGTCATTAATCAAAAAGGGCTGGTTCCTCAGTTCGATTCTGAGAGGGACTGGTGAACTATCCCTTTTATACTAAAGTTATTTTAAATATATGAACAGCACCTTATTGGGTGTTTTAATTAAAATATATCCATGTTTATAGATAGTATATGATGAGGCATGTTCGAGAGAAGTTTGAACATTATTGGGGATTCTTTTTATGTTGGAGTTGTTTTTCTATATATTAGTAATATCGGTGTTATGAACAACTCCACCCAGAGCCTTAAAGTTGTTTTTTTCCTGATTTTTTTTTTGTTGGTAGGGGATATCTTCTTTATTAAATGTCAAGTTTCTCCCCCTGTGAATGAAATGGTTATACCCATGCAGTAAGAGGCTGTGCACTCAGAAGAGTAACAAGCCAGCAACAATGGAACATGGCCCCATGTAACCCTCATTTGAAATATATATCAGCATGAAAAGTGCTATTTTAGAATGAACACAATAACATTAATCGTGTTTGTATATTTTAGAATTTCTGACTAATTATTTGGCTGTTTAACTTTGCTCTTGTTTAAATGCACACCGTATATAGTTTTATTTTTTTATTCAGTTTAACATTTTCCTTCGGAGTGAACATGAGGGACATCCTTAATCTGAAGAAATGGTAGATCTTCACCAGTTACAAGATATGATACTGGTCGGTTAGCTATTTAATTCGCGAACGAGCCATTGTACACCTCATGCCATAAACTTGAGAGATACCATATGGAGTCCAAGGAAATGGTAGATCATCACCTGTTACAAGATATGATACTGGTCGGTTAGTACTTTATTGCACGTATGAGCCCTTGTACACCTCATGCCATAAACTTGAGGGATGCCATGTGAAGTTCAAAGAAATGGTAGATCATCACCTTTAAAATGAAGGGTGTTGCGGTATTCCGTTTTCCTAACCTCCCGGTATTTTACAATTTAACCATTATGCAACATTGTATAGTAATGGTCAAAACAAAGGAGATCTACTTCATGTGTTAAGTTTATTTTAAGCCACGAACCTAATAAATAAAATAGAGATATTCCACTAAATTGTTAAGTTAACCCTTTGCACAGGGTTACTCACACACAGGATAGATGTATTGGCTTCTTGATATATGTAATGCCTAAGATAGTGAGCCAAACTTTTTATTGATAGTTGGTGTAAACTAAAGTATTATTGGTTGAACTCAGAGTATGTTCGAGACAAGAGATGTCAAGTTACAGATGTCAAAGGTGTAAAGTGAAATATGCATTTGCTCTTTATGCGTTTACTTCTGTAGTATTTATATTAAAAGTATCAACTAAATTTTGAATTGTATAACTTGCGAAAATAGGCAAATATGTATCTATAGCTAGGAAGTAAACATGCATTTCAAAGTCGTATATTTTAAGAAATATTGCCGGAATGTATTGATAGCCCGTTTAACCCCTTCGTCAGTTTTTATCCAATCTTCTCTAAACTTGGTCAGAATGATTGTTTGCACGAAATCTTGGCTGGGTTCCTTTTTCGGTCACTTTGGGGTCAACATCTGGGATAAAAGTAAACAATTTAGCAAAGAAAGTTTTAAACGCAATAGAGACCACATTTATAGCCCAGTCTTCACCAAACTTAGTTATAAAGTACACAAAAAATACAAGAAAAAAATAACAACAATAAATAAACAAACATAAAAAATCCTTTTCTCATTGTTTATTATCTTAATAAGGTTCACTCATTTAGCTAAAATTCTTATCTGGAACCCTGAGTAGGGACCACGGGTTATCAGCATAAATGTCCATAGGATATAAAACCTTTTGTTTCATTTTAAATTAGATACTTCACTCGTAAATACAATAATCCTTTTAGAGACGAAGGTGGCCGAGCAGTTAGTCTCGCTGACTGGAACCATTCAGCCCCTCACAGCCTTGGTTCGAGTCCAGGTCGGAGCCAGACATTTCCTGTGGTTAGGTTTTCCACCTAATCTGAGGTGGACCAGTGGTTCTACCGAGACTAAATTCTGGTGTTTTCCTTCACCAGTAATTAGCTGAACGTCGCCAATATGACCACAATTGTGATCGATGGTAAGTGCGATATAACAAAACAAACACTCCTTTCTGATTACCGGTAAAATAAGACCGCTGGATGTTTCTGATCGAAGGAAGTTTCCTATATAAAGTGGAGACATATGTACCATTGGACCAAAATTAAGACTGTTAACAAACATGTACTCTGAAAAGGCAGCTGTCTTGTTTGTACCTGAAGACTATTGTACAAATCTGGCATATCTAATCATTATATAGTTAATTAATAAAGTTTATGCTTAATAGTGCACAAAAGAGCTGCTGTACCATGACATGACCAAGTCACTGACCTGAACACCTCAGCCCCTCACAACTTGTGTTTGAGCCCTAGTCAGGGCGGGAACTTTCATATGGGAATCTTGTGCTTATGGGTAATTATACTTCCATTATTGATGGGTAATGATACTTCTAGTATTAATGGGCAATGATACTTCGTGTGTTTATGGCAATGATACTTCCAGTATTGATGGATACTGACACATCTCGTGTGTATGGTAATGATACTTCTTGTGTTTATGGAAATGATACTTCTTGTGTTTATGGAAATGATACTTCTTGTGATACTTCTTGTGTTTATGGTAATGATAGTCTTGTGTTTATGGTAATGACACTTATTGTTTTTAAGGTAATGATACATCTTGTGTTTATGATAATGATACTTCAAGCATTGATGAGTAATGATACTTCTTGAGTTTATGGAAATGATACCTCCATTATTGATGGGTAATGATACTTATAGTGTTTACGGTAATGATACTTCCAGAATTGATGGGTAATGATACTTCTTGTGTTTATGGTAATAATACTTCCAGTATTGATGGGTAATGGTACCTCTAGCATTGATGGGTCATGGCACCTCTAGTATTGGTGGGTAATGATCTTACTTGTATTATGGTAATGATCCTTCGATTGTTGATGGGTAATGTTACTACTTGTGTTTATGATAATGACTCTTTTTGTGTTTATGGTAATGATAGTTCCAGTATTGATGGGTAATGATACTTCTTATGTTTATGGTAATGATACCTCCTTTATTGATAGGTAATGATACTTCCAGTATTGATGACTAATGATACTTCTGGTATTGATGTGTAATGGGTCTTCCAGTATTGATGGGCAATGATACTTGTAGTATTAATATGTAATGATACTTCTAGTATTGATAAATACTGATACGCCTAGTATTGATGTATAATAATACTTCCAGTATTTATGGGTAATGATATTTGCATTATTGATGAAAACTCATAATTCTAGTACTGATTGTTATTCATACTTCTAGTGTTTATGAATAATAATAAGTCTAGTATTGATTAAATGACACTTCAATTATCGATGGGTTTTGATAGTTCTAGTATTGATGATTATTGATACTTCCAGTATTTATGGATAATGGTATTGATTTATTATCATACTTCTAGTATCGATGTGTAATGATACTTCTAGTATCGATGGGTAATGATACTTCGAGTATTGATGAATAAGGATACTTCTGGTATTAATGGATAATGATACTTCCAGTATTGATGGATAATGATACTTCCAGTACTGATGGGTAATGATATTTCCATTATTGATGGGTAATGATACTTCCATTATTGATGGGTAATGTTACTATCTGCATCGATGGGTAATGTTACTTTCAGTATTAATGGTTACTGATACTCAAGCATTGATGGATTATCATACTTATAGTATTAATGGGTAATGCTAGTTGAAGTTTGTAGATAATTATCTTTCTAGCATTGGTGAGCAATGATAATTCGAATATTGATTTGATAATTATACTTTTATATACACTTTTCAAAATAATTGGACCGGCCCCAATAGCTCAAGTGGTAGAGCGTCGGCTTGCGGATCGGGGGATCGCGGGTTCAAACCCCGGCCGGGTCAAACCACTTGAAAGTTGATAGTAGTGGCTTCCCTCCTAACGCTCGGGGCTCAGGGGACAAAATTACGCCAGACTCGTCGGTGTCAGTATAGTGGACCGGCCGGGTTCAGTCCCTGGGAATCTCATAAGTGGCCCTTTGCTATAATGATATAAATGTCGCTGCACAGTATCGGCAAAAATGCCGTCAAATCCCAATCCCTATCCCAAAATAATAATTGGTAATTGTTACGTCTGGTAATTATGTATTTTGACTGTTCTAGTCTTATTAGATAATGGTAACTGAATACAAATGGGCGAAATGCTGAGAACATATATTGTACTAGACACAATGTAAAATGCAATTATGCTCCAAATTCAAGGCATATTTAACAAATGTATGTAATTTTTAAATGCAAAAATATATGAAGTATGATTTATTAATTAAAACGATGCTTTTGAAGTCATTTTAAGAGGTAAGTACACGTACAATTGTGTTCTACTGGTCCCTCACATACTGTGTTATTGATTTGGTGATACGAGTTTTGCCCCATAAATGTGTGTACTCTGTCATTATTACACGAAAACAAGCAAGGGTAACAAAATGGTACTCTGAACAAAAATACTATTGTTCCATTTCTCCACACAGCGACCTACTTGAGATCGCCATCAAGAAAACAGCACAACTGACAAGTACTTGTAATTGTTTCTCGACGTAAGCACCAGAGTGCTATAAACATCGTTTGTGTCTAGATGTCCACTCACCCGATTAGTGTGTTTCTTCATCTTCCTACCACTTTGTTGTGCTAGTTGCTGGCAGCAGCTGTCTTAATGATTTATAGAGGCTGCCCTTGAGATGGAATTTAATTGTTAGGGAAAAAAACACAGACAAATGGAGCCAGGTCGGGCGAGTAGGCAGTATGTGACAGTTGCCGAAATCCCAGAATGTTCATCTCCAACTGTGTTATGGCAGTGACGCATTGTTCCCAACAGTCCTAACAATCAGTCTATGGTCCTCATCAAAAGCTACTTTAATTGATGTCACAGTTATAAATAACACGGTTAGGTACGGTTAAAACAATCTGTGCGGTATGGGGGTATATAGCATGATCAAGGCTATCTGGTTGTTTGTATTTCAGCAGATTGTGGCTTGGATCTATGTGTAGAATACCGGTACAATCTCTCGGTTTATATCATAATCAAGGTTTGCAGATCTTTAATCTGAGCAGATGTAACATCAAATGACATTTAAACCCTGTAGTAGGGTGCCGTGGAGTTGCACATAAGAATAAATATTAAGTGGGAAACAATGACGAGTTGTATTATGTTTATTGTTATGCTAGTTAAAATTTAAACTTTTTACAAAAGGGGGTCGCCCGTGGCGTAGTGGTATAGTCGCCAATGTGTAACTCCTCTGACTGCTAAGCCTGTCACTGCGTAGGTTCGAGTCCCGTACGGAACGAAGCACTTAATGTGGGAAGGTATTTCAGCTGATTTGCAGTGCGCCGATGGTTCTATCCAGACATGTGTCTGGGGCGTTCCTCCACCAATAAGCTGGACGTTGCTATAGTGATCATAATTGGTCGATGCAATGTATTTTAAAACCAGAAACACTATATTCCCTGTTACTGTTCAGTTATGTGCATTAATACACGGACTGACACAATGTTATAACGGCGATTGTTCTTTTAACACTTTTAGTTGTGTTTTTTTTGTAGAAGTTTACTATTACATATTTGTACTATTAACCATAGAAAAAGAAAGAAAAATAGGGCAAGTTTGATTAGCATTTTTATTCATTAAGTATTAGTTTCGTCATTGAATGCAGATGGAGATCAGGAAATCATAGTCAGATAATTTTAAGTATTTCAGTTCATTATTACATGCTATTGCATTATTATCATTGATTTGGCATCGAATTATCATACTTGCTTTTTGTCATTTTTTACTAATAAAGTATGCATGCGGACGGTTTTAAGCCCACTGCCTTTCATTAAACATCCCTATCGTTTTTTGCAAAAAAAAATATTATTTTTATTTCTCTTCGCATTGTAATCATTTTTGTGCAAATATGATATAGTAGGATATATAGTAATTTAATATCGGGAATAAAATGAAATTTAAGACAAGAAATTTAACAAAATAAAGGCCTAGTTACCAAGTGCACATCCTACACTTGCTGCACCGATGCAATTGAGCACACTCCACACTTGCTTAAAGAACAGTATAGCTTGTAAAACACGCGTGTAAGGCAGTGTAAGGCGTGTAAGTAACTACCCTGGTTGTGTTGCTTCTCACTGCATGGGTTCTCGTCCCGTTCGGGGCAATAGACATTATTTGGGGAGGCTTTCCAGCTAACCTGTGTTGCGCCAGTGGTTCTACACAGACTTTTGTCTTGGGTCCTCCTCCAACAGCTGGACTTTAATGAAATAATCGTAGTTGAGCACTGCGATGAACCATATCCAAAACAAAAACAGGGCATTCATTTGTGTACGTTATTTCACCATTCATGTGGAAATCATTGTCCATTGTCATTTAGATAACACTTACTTTATTGTCAAACAGTCAAAGTGTGATTTGTTCTTTACGTGTCCCTATTTTGCAAGAATTGTTCATGTTTTTTTATTATGCTGCTCGACCGTGTGTAAGTAGAATATTTCAACCTCAAAGCATACAGCTGCTTCATCGGTGAATTATTGTGAAAATCAATTGCATTTTTATATTATTTTAGAAGTTGATTGACGACGAATTTATTTTGTGTGTTAATTTATAATATTGACATATATCTGAGATACCTATCACTCATCTGTTATGTGTGTGCTACATGCTGTGTCTGTATTTTCTGTGATAATCTGCAAGGAGAAGAAGAACTTGTGCATAAAAATGTGTAGATAAATAAAGATCTAGGTAAATATTTTTGATATGCATTTTTAAAATTTTAAATAAACTGGTTGTATTTTTACACATTAATCAGCATCAGAGATACCACGAGGTGAACATGTATCTGCACATTAATGTTGTAATATCCTGTTAATTAATTAATTAAAATAAATTAAAATTTAATCGTCAAAACATTTACATCCACCGTGATACTACCTTAGCCTATAAATAATAATAAAAATCAACTTGGCTGAAAACACTTCTTTTTTTAACACATAAGCATATTAATAACATTTAAAATCGACTTGGTTCAACACTAACAGCTACTGTTTAAACAGATTATGTCATAAATGATAAAAACAGACTTGATAACAGATTAGAATATTATTAATGAAACTAGACTTAATTTAACACGTACAGCTACAGTACGTGTTCATGTGACACTTGAGACTGAACGAAAAAAATTCTGCTGTGCAAGAAGAAGCAGCCAAGGACTCTGCAAGAGTTCCTGTCAATCCTTTACTCTGAAGCAGGGTCCCAAGTGACGTGAATGCGGCGTTCTTAAATGACAATATATTTGTCCACACCATGCAGGCCAGTGTCATTTGACCTGATTGACAAGTGTATCGAGCGGCTGGTCTGTTGTTATAACAGGACCCGGTTTGAGTTATCCAAGAGCATCTCTGATTTGTTCACGGAAATTGTTCCAGTGACAACTGAGTGAGTTTTATCCTAAAGGGAACAGCTATGGTTTGTTCGGACACTCTTATGTTTTGATGGACAGACCAGGCAGTGTTTTTCTCGCCATTTTCTTTCATTAGCTTTACCTTCAGCAGCCACTCATACTCGTCTGTCAGTCTGAGACGTGACAGAGATTCCTATTTGCGGTTGTCCTTGGGAGGAGAAGGGTTCTTCTCCTTGGAGTAAACAGGGGGGACATTAGTGTGCAAATCACTTTGATGTTCTCAAATTAGATTGGCTCTCGAGCTTCAGCTTGATATTCCGATGGTGTATGTTGGAATATGGAGATGCTGGGTCGGGTTCATAAATTGATGTACTCACAGTAGTTGAGGGGTAATTATGATAATTATGATGATACCAATGCCCTTTGAACTAAGGGTTATAGACTAGGGTAAAGTAGCTTTTGTTTTAGTCTCCTCTGTTTTACGTTTTGTCCATATAAATGAATAATGAACTCCTTCAACTTGGTGTCAAGCACATATACATTTGCATTTTAATTACTTCATTTAAATAAAATCACACACTTTCTTTCTTCTTTATGTGTAAAGTATGTCTAAAGGGCATCGCTTTTTACGTTTATTGTTATGCTATTTTTTGTGTGCACATGGCACATTAATTATATATATGTCAAAAAAAAACTTGTACATGTGTGCCTGTAATTGAGGTGTACTTCTGTCAAAATGACTACGCGTGTCATTTTTTCGCGTGACGTCATTAACTATGTATAAAATGCTTGGCCTGAAACTTTGTTGTGTTGTTCTTGTGTGAGCTATTTTAGGTGTAGGGTGGGCATTTACACGGCTGTAGTTACCACTATCTTGATAATGTGGCGATCATGACAAAATGCGTGTCAACTGTGATGCTTGTTTCAACAACTGAGATATTCGTATTACTTAAAGTATGCTGCCATTTATGCGACACTTCGCATTGAAATGTAGACCAATTTGACATTAACCAACCGTACCCGTGCAGTCCAACTTATTTTTTAACCCTGTCCATCGTTTTAAAAGTTGAGCTTTATTCAAAAGGAAATACAGGTGAATGAACTAACACTGTCATTGGATGATATAATATCTAGGTCAGTGTTTGATGGCATGAAAATTATGTCCTTAATAGCTTTTGTCGTTATCTGTTTTTATACTGAAAGCTGTCCTGTGTGTCTTTGCTTTCGGCACGGGTCAGTCGGGATGTCTGCTGTGCTGGCCTTTCACACGCATGTGCCCAGATAGCATGTCTGGTGTGATCGTAAACGGTAAGCCCATATCTGAGCAAGTCACCTCACTATACACGAAAATGTTAACAGTTCCACTCGGAATCTCTCGTTTAAACATGTCAATTTTAAATACCTATACATTATTTGCTTGTAACAAACGTAGATTTCTTTAACAGTTATTGCTTCAGTGCTTTAACAACGCTTGTTTTAAATAGATATTTTCTAATGACCGACGAAATCCAAATCCAAATAATAAATGAGGCTTTTTAAAAATTTGAGTGATCGACACAAATCATCTAAATAAACAAATCCCAGTTTCTAAAATTATCAGTAAAAAATGGTCCAAGTTAAAATCACAGGCTTCTAAAATTAAAATAATCTAAAAAAATATATCAAAATAAAAACAGATGCTTCTAAAATACTAATGACAGGCGAGAATTGATCCAAATAAAAAAAGAGGGACATGAAGACCCTTAATCACTCGCCTGAGGACACAGTCTATAAATAGGCTTATATCGGGCGTCAAGGAATTAAGAGTTATTTACTTTAAAAATCTTCGTTGAAAAGTGGACTAATACTGTGGCCACTAGGCTTATAACATTTTCTATTAATTTACCTAGTGACCTACTAAATCCAGGTGGCCCAACTCAAAACTTATCTAAGATTTCCTACTGACAAATATTCTAGCCGAGTTTGGTGGAAATTGTATCCTAAATGTGTTATCTTGTGTGTTCACAATTTTTTGGTTTTTGTTTTTTCTAAGAATTGACCTATTGACCTACGTTTCGACTTCACGTAAGCTAGTTACGGATAAGTCAAAGATTCCATGCAGACACACATTCTGACCAAGTTTGGTGAAGATTGGGTTATAAATATGGCCTCGTCTGCGTTCAAAAGCTTTTTCTATGATTTGAATAAGTGACCTAATTGTAGACCGCACGTGACGTAATAATGAAACCATCTAAGATAACATGAAGGCACACATTCTGAAGAAGTTTGGTGAAGGTTGGGCCATACATGGGGCCTTTAGTCTGTTCACAAGCTTTTTATAAAGTTTGATCTATTGACCTACCTTTTGACCGGGCGGGAGCCAATAACACACGTTTCCTAGTATTCAGGCAGACACTCGCTCAAACCAAATGTGATGAAGATTGAGCTACAGATGTGGCCTCTAGTGCGTTCACAAACGTTTTCTAAGATTTTACCACGTGACCTACTTCTTGATCCCAACTGACCCAGTTATGAATTCATTCACGATTTCATGCATGCAAACATTATGGTCACGTTTGAAAAAGATTAGTCTATAAATTGGGCCTATAGCGTGCTAAAGCTTTTGGTAAAATTTGACCTAGTGACCTTCTTTTTGACCCACCTGACATATGAACGAATTCCACCAAGATTTCATGTCGACAAACACGCTGACCAAGTTTGGTGAAGATATGGCAATAAATGTGGTCCTCAGTTTGTAAAAAAACTGTTATAAGATTTGACCCAGTGTCCTACCTAAGTTTTTTTCTAAGAGTTCTCCTAACGAACTATTTCTTGACACCACGTGACCATATATGAACTCCTCCAAGATTTCATGCACACAATTATTATGATCAAGTTGTATGAAGAATGGGCCATAAATGGGGCCTCTAATGTGTTCACAATTTGTTTTTTCTAAGATTTGACCTAGTGTCCTACGTTTTAACTCCACGTGATCTGGTTATGAACTCCTTCAAGAAGACATGCAGCCAAACATTCTGGCTAAGTTTGATGTACATTGGGTCATACATGTTAACAAGTTTTTAATAAAGTTCGACCTTTTTGTCCTAGTGTTTGACCCCAGTTGACCCAATAATGAACTCCTTCAAAATTCTACGCAGACAATTTTTCTGACCAAGTTTTATGAAGATTTGATAAAAAGTCTAGCCTGTAGCGTGTTCACAAGCTAACTTGTTTACGCCAGACGACGGACAACAGACGAAGGGGTAACAAAAAAGCTCACATAGAGCACGTTGTGCTCAGGTAATCTAAAAACACATGCCTAAACAATTCTGATAATCTGCGAAAAATGATCTAAATAAAAAAAAATAATCACATGCATCTAACATTCTAATAATCGGCTAAAATTTATCCAAATTACAAAATATCATGCTTCTAAACTTATAATGATCGACGAAAATGTATTGGATTTGAAAAAGAACATGCTTCTGAAATGATTAAGTCGGATTATTGTAATAGATGCCTTTGTCAGAGTAAGTTAATTTCAATTATTTTCTAAATACATTTCCCATTTTTTAAACAACATTACAGACTTTGATTACAATCGGTGGCAGAACTGTGGCATGAATATATAATATAAATACCATCATATCTAGAAAACATATTTAAGGTCCCCTGGTCTAACACCCAATCTATCAGGGTTTCAAGTTTAGATGCGTAAAAAATTAATCAGAAATGCCGTAGAACTATGTCGTTAACATAATATGACGAAAGATAACATATCGTATATTTTATAACTTAGTATTTCATAATTTATTAGTTTATAAGTTAGTAGTTTACAATTTAGCAGTTTATAAGTTAGGCTTACAGTGCAATAGTCTTACAAATCGTCTCAACGACCGACACTATTGCATATATATGACAATATTTTTTAAATAAAATCAACAACATAAAACCCCAATTTAACTAAAGAATGTCAATTAGCTTTTTATATTTTAATATTTATATGTGGTAGGAAGAAATAACACAAATACCCATTTTTTCTAAGGTATAATTTTCATATTATTGTATGAAGCATCCACCATATGTGTCTTTCCTATAAAACTACATCAATCCAGACACGCATGCATAACTGACAAGGTAGTACAAACAGTAAACTGTGAATGTATCCTTCTTATACATAGTAAATGGTCCCACAAAATGCACCAGTGCAGTTTAACTTCCATGTAAAATGTTGCCAAACATGACCTTGATTTGAAATAAGACGAACCTGTATCGTTTAATAATTAATTGTGAAACTTTACCTAAATAAAGAGATATGTATTTATATTTCTACCATTCAAAATACAGTAAGCTTTTATTTCGTGTTAAATTTCGTGACAAATAAAATTAACGTTATATAATCTGTGAAGATAACGTTTGAAATTGTTACTTTGTCAGAAAATAATTTGTCTTAGTTTTTGCAAACTTTTAATTGAGCTCTTGATAATTTGACATATGGAAATGTATATCCAATTGGTACATTGTTCAATCAAACAAGTATGCACACATTAAAAAAGAGTGTTGTATACATTTAATTGTACTTAAGCATGATTAAGCATGTATCGATATGACTCTAAATAATAACATTTTTCAATACATACGATATGCAATACTTTCAATACATATTATACAAACTAATTTTAATACATACGTTTTGAAAATACGTCAAATACATATGATTCAAAATACGTGCAAAACATATGATTAAAAAAATCCAATGCATGTGAAACAACATAATTCCAATTCATATGATTCCAAACACGTCCAATACATGTGAAGAAAAAATGTCAATACATATGATTCAAAATACGTCCAATACATATGATTCAAATTAATTCTAAAATATATAATTCAAACTAATTCCAATACATGTCAAACAAAACAATTCCAATACATATGATTCAAAATACGTCCAATGCATAAATACGTCTAATACATATGATTCGAAAATAATTATAATGCGTATGATTCGAAAATAGTTCCAATACATAGAATTCAAAATACTTCGAATGCATATGTTGCACAATATTCTACAGTACGAATCATTTATAATAATACAAAGAGAAAGAGTATACAATAATTATTTCATATGATTGGCGAAAATAGATCCAAACAAAAACACATGCTTCTAAAATTCCGATAATCGGCAATAAATTGATCCAAATTACAAAATCGCAAGCTTCTAAAATTGTAATTATCGGCGAAAATTGATCCAGATATCAAAATTACATATTTCAAAAATTACAATGATCGGCGAACATTGATCCAAATAACAAAATCAAATGCTTCTAACGCGATTAATTCTGATTATAGAGTTCGATAGCTTCGTTAGAGTAAATTAATTTCATGTATTGGCGTTACAGATAATACTAAAGAAATTATATTTTCTTTTATAAACATAATTGCATATTTTGATAATAGTCTGTTGCAGAACTATAGATGAATAAAATATAAATAAAATCATATTTAAGAAATAAATATTTCAGTTTCCGTGATCTAACGCACAATGTATCACGGTTTCGAGTTCAGATGCGTATTAATTTAATCACGAAGGCCGTAGAACTATGACATGACTATATGAACATAAAAATCCAATCAACAATAGAACAATTCACATTCAAATTACATAATTCTTGAGAAAAAAATGTATCGTGTTGTTGAATTCTCAAGATATATATTACTATCTAAGCACACTGTAAATTGAGCCCTTGACAAATTGACATCAGGATATTTATATATCAAATTGTACATTGTTAAAAAAAAAAACAAGTGAATGTATACATACTTTGAAATAAACAGTGCTTTTTGCAACCTTTCATACTAAAACATTATAAAATATGTATCGATAACAAAACCTCCCAATGTTGTTGATACACAATGCTTCCAATACATATGATTCAAAATACGTCCAATACATATAATACAAAATACGTCCAATACATATCATACAAAATACATAAGGGCATGAAACATTTATAATAACAAAAGTGCACAAGAAACTATGTATACACTTATTCTTATGAACAATATATCTGTATATATAGTCACAGTAAAACATACAACATGATAATGATGCAATGTGTAAGAATAATTTCTATATTTTATAGCCGCAACTTGTGTGAAAATACATCAGTAATTAAATTAAATTGCTAAGCAATTATTCTCAGCCAACAATAAAATGACGTCACAATAATTAGTGGAGCAATACTATGAATCACACATGTCTAACGGAGATAGATAACGAAAGCCGGACAGCTGTAATTTACTACAGACGCTTTTAAGTAGCCGTTTGTAGCTCAAAATCGTTTTGTTTGAATGTCCATAATACAATGACGTTATGTTTCATTTCAAAATAAACATATTAATCAACACTTTGTTTAGTTGATGTCATGTGAAGCGTGTACGAAAATGCCGTTTTGTTTTGATTGTAAATAATTGGACATATTGATGATGGTAAGTTATTAATTGCTTAAACAATATTATATTAATGTTATAGGTTAGTTATACGGACATTTACTTTAAATACACTTTGTTAGATGAGCACTTTTGTATGCACACACAGCAAACTTACACACGATCCCAGATGTATATGCATCACATTACACAAATGAGAAAAGCTACATATTGCTTTAGATATACTTTGGCGACATCCGAATCCGACAATCCTGGAAAGTCTATGTGGAAGATATACAAAAAGAGACTAAGTTTCAGGCCTAACCTAAGCTGGATTACTGTAAATACAGAACAAAGTGTTACTGTCGTTGCGAGGAGTTTATATGTAGTAATAACTGGAAAACTTCCAGGAATGACGTCTTTTTTCCGACCTCTTTTAATGCATTTATAGACACCTAATATGCGGCATCGATTTTACGTTGTCTATTTTAAGTTTCAAATCTGGGTTTTATTCTTGGGCAATTTCTAATGAATCACTTAGACAATTTGACCCCGCGTACTCGTACCTTTTTACATTTATTTTATATTCTTACACAAATTTATCATATTTTTCAAACATGAAAATCACATATGACAACTATAGTCCATATATTTTCCCACGCGTTCCTTGATATTGTATTTCCATTTTAACTATCTATCTTGTGTGGCTCGAAGAAGCCTGGACACATGCAGGTTATAAGAAATTGCAAAGGGTAACACTCTTTTTCCAAGCATTCCATTGGATAAGCAAAACTGGCATTTTTCATGACGCGGGTAGGGTGTGTGGTGGGTGCCGGGACGGTGACATGTTATTTAGACAAAATTTGATACAGTGGTGAACGGGACTTCTAGAATCACGTGGTTAGAATTTCAACGTCTCAAATAGGAGGCGTATAACGGTATCACGAGTAACGCCCACACACGCCAGAATGTTCGTACAAATTGTGTCAGCAATTAAAATTATATATTATAACATCATATTTCTTTTGTTTTGACCGTTTGTTATTAGGAAAGAAGTACAACTGAAAAGAAAGTAGACGTCAATCGTTGGTGCTTCCCGTTAGTGCTGCCATTATCTACATTTAGTAAAGTGATACATAAAATAAAACATCGCTTCCTTATACACCAAGCATGTGTAGCCATGGGTCAGAAAAAGGGCAATTCGAAATCATTTACACAACGTTCTAATACCCACTTATAGGCAGTATATAAAATGCATTATACATGATTACATGATATCTTTACAGATACAGTATGTTTAGAAATATTGTTTTATTCCTATCTATCTATCTATAATAAAATGATGATTAACAAGGGAATGACTTGGTTTGGTTAACTATAAATCATACATAAAAGAGGCCATTAATAGAGGAGCTGTTAGTTTTTAACACACGAATTTAAGAACACAACTCAGGAAAACAAACAATATTAAATCTCAGATCGTCCTGTTTGCAGGAGAATAACATTAGCATAGTGTTATTTATCTACATTTTAATTTCCGTCTACTCCTCTCATGTTACACATAAAACATAGAAAGTAAAGCATGAATTTGAAGCAGTTGTATGTATGTTTTCCTAAATCAACCCCAGAAATAAAAACGAATATAATTTGGGTTATATTGTTTGCGTTTTCAAACCATAACAAGCGATTGAAGCTCAGCGATGGATCCAGGGTCCTGGGGTCGGGTGGGGGGGTTGCATCCCACCCCCACCAACCAGGTAAAAGAGTAGGAGAAAAGCATACATACAAATATAATATTCAAAATATTAAGCTTTTAAAGTAAATTTTGTCTGTTGATTGCTTTATGTCGTAGTTAGGGTCCTTTATAGTGTGTTTGTGTGTGTGTATGTGTGTGTGTGTGTGTGTGTGTATTATTTACTGCTATAAAGTTGAAGCTTATTCCCTTAAATTTTCTCCGAATACAAACTATCTTTGAATATAAGTTGGACATGTTTATATCAGGCTAATCCTTACAAAACGATCAGCAGATTACAGATACAAAATTAACAAAGAAAGAAACATTGTTTACAATCAGCCAAGATAAAACCTACACACACACAGGCACACACACACACACACACACACACACACACACACACAAACACACACACACACACACACACACACACACACACACACATATATATATATATATATATATATATATATATATATATATAACCTAATAACTAGATTAATCTACCCCATTCATCATTTATACATTATCGACTTTAAGGCACACTGTTGAAGCCCTGGCTCTTATTCCCCATTCTCTCTAATGTATCGGCCCAGTATATGTGCTGCAACCGGCTTAAATCACTGAATAGGAATATATTGTTTTCAGACTATGCCTTACCATTATTACTGTAATCAATAAAACGTTATATATTCATTTAAGGTGTATTTACTATCTACCCTTTTACGATATGGTATCAAAGCACATTCCGCGGTCATGTGTCTGTATCAGCACATCATGTTTCTAAAGACTCGGCCAAAACGGTTTCGCTGTCGATGTCAACGTCTTCCATAGCCTTCTTTAGGGTGCCAATGGTTGTTTGTGATCCCTGTTTTGTCAGCCACAGGTTCAACATAGCGATTATTTCGCCGACTGCGTTCTTGGGGTTTTCCCGGGCTACGTGGTCCAGGTCAACGACAGAAAGACCCAACATTAAGCCAAGCTGTGAAAAGTCTTTTCCAATCTTACCAGATATCTTAACGATTTCTTGCTGTGTTGGACATCGGGCCAGGAGCTTGGGGTCGCTGAGGTCTCCTACAAGAAAACAGATAAGTTTAACTTAGCAAGTTTTATGTTATGTCTGTTTTCATTGCTGTTTACATAGAGGTTTCAAGGTGACTACTCTTTATAATAAGTACCTCCTAAAATTGAGCTATACGAATTAATAGAATTAATTGAATTGATCGTTCAAGTGAAATATGTATTAATAAATAAGAGATAAATTTCTACACGTTGTACATTTGGTTGAAATAAGGGCGAAAACTAATACATACGATTCCATCTTTCAACCTTCCATCTCGCGACAGCCTACTTATTATGTATTTTAACATTACCATTTACATAACTGAACCAAGCATATGCTGTTAAAACGGGGCATTTCGTTTGATTAGTTAATCAACAACTTGCGTGCATGTCCTTGTAAAATTTGTAGCGGGCAGAAGGAGATGAATCACTTAAGTCATGCTTAATTTTAATGCCATGCATATATACATTTTGCTCCATTTCTCTTTCTCTTTCTCACTCTTACTCCCTCTCCTTCTCTTTCTCTCTCTCTCCCTTACTGTCTCTCTCTCTCTCTCTCTCTTTCTCTCTCTCTCTCTCTGCTCTACCTGCACATTATAGAGCATATGTCACAACTGAGCAGAAAATGGATATTTAACTTGTTTGTAGGACAACACGTTTAATTATTATTTAACTGCCATGCACATCAACCACTTTAATCCTGCAAGCTATTGCCCTCTTAAAATAATACAGAACTCACGTGAACCAGGAATCCAGTGTCGAAGAACATCTTGTCTTAAATGGAGAGGAAACTTTTCACAGGTCGCATTAGAGCACAACATTTCTTCTGGAACGTGTCTGTTCCATTGTTTAATGTCTTTTGGCAAAGGAGGCACCTTGGTGCAAACACTGTCATTTACCAAGTACAAGTCAGCATTTGGACAACAGATGCGCACATCAACTGACGGCATGTCAGTACAGCTTAACTTTTCCATGCGCTGAATTAGAAAATTCAAGATACGCTGACAAACATCTGGGTCGATTTTGCTTGGTGTGGTCACCCAAACTTTGACAGTGTTGTCAACGTATAGCACTGTGAACACGTGTACTCCAACCTCAAAAGCTGCAGAACCGTTGTAGATGTGCTTCCGGTTGACTGGATATTTCCCTACGCACGAAGCAATTAATTTGTTGAAGAGTATCATTGGGAAGAATCTAGAAGGCATTTCCAGTTTCAAAACGGACGTTACATTTTGAGTATTTCGTGGACGTGGGTCAATTTGTCGTTTGGTTATGAAGCAAGGCACAAAGTAATGGTCACACTTCTGAAAAAAAAAAGTTATATGTCTTTATCATTATGACATCTAAGCAGTTGATAAAGTCAGTCAGAGTAGGACGAAACATAAATTACATATTGTGCAAAACCTCTGATAGAACGTCCCAAATTATCCATCACTACATAAGCTCGGTTATGTAGTATGTGATGCATGTTTTGGCACTCTTTATAAACGTAACATCTGTATGCCATTTGCATGCATGTTCAAGCAACAAACAATTAACTACAAGGTAACACAGTTTACTGTAAGCAGATATATTTCTGATACATTCTACAAGATTCAAATGTACATTCTTACGATGCGATATTATATCGTCTTAAAGTTGTTCTACCACATAGTATAGCAAATCTTAAAACAAATCAAGTGGAACTATTCTTTATATAGTATATCGACATGTTTATATAGATGGTTTGCTTAACGTAATTTCACTGTTGACTTTAACTCATATTGGTAGAGAAGGATCTTATAAAAATACACGATGAAAACATAAGCGTGGCGCATGTCGAGACCAATTAATTGTCAAAAGAATAGTTCTGATTTATTAAGACTCACAAGAGATTCAAAAATTGGCGACCCAAACACTTCACAAACGGCACATAAATACATCATTTGATGCTAGAATGAACAATTAATTAGATATCTTACCGGGTCATCGGGCCTAGCAATGAGGCCGAGACGTTCCATAATCAGCAAAAGAACATTCTTGTTTTCGATGAGCTCTTGCTGACGCCATACTGAATCTGATAATTAAATCAACATCTTAATTGTCAGTAAACATTGACTTAAAACGTCGTACGCACAAATACATCTAGAACAATAACATATGAGAAGCTCCTATGAGTATTTCAATATAAACTAATTATAAATACTAAGAAGACGGGATAAATACTAAAAATAAGTCGAAATAAAGTTTCATTAAAACAAACGAAAATGAGAAAGATGCAGTGATAATAGACATACACTGACAAACAGTACTTTATTTACGGTGCCATTGTCAGCTATTTTAGTATAAACTCCGAAAACAACTACTACTACTACTTTAATAGATAAACACACGCTATAATATAAATGTAATCCAAGAGAAACAACACGTCATTTACCAATGATATTCGTGGTGAGTTTTCCTGTCTCTTTCAACTGTTTCCAGTATTTTCTGACGTACCATTTGCACTTCACAAACTTTTCGGCTGTTATAATACTCTTCAGAGCATCAACCAACCACTGTGGGTCTAACAGAATGTAGTCGTTCAACGTCGGCTCACTAAACAAACAGAAACTGTGTAGTCAGGTAAACTGAGGTATTAATTAAAAGGGACTACACTGTATCGTTTATGCTTAATATGCTTCTTCTCTAACTCGTTATTTCAAAGATATTATTTTGTGAGTGTCCAAGGTACTATTCAAAGGATTTACATATATTGCTATGGTCAACAGATGGTTAAAGTGAAATCTTATAAATACCTACAATACATATATTGCTGCTTCTATTTTTGACGTCCTCGTTTCGAAGTACGAAACAATGAATGCAGCACTGATCTGTTTCTTTAATTTCTGTATTAGATTTATCAAACGTACAAATGTCTTTAGGACTAAGACCTGTAAGAAGGGTTCGTCTTTTATTTGTAGCATGCATATGGAAACTGTAAAGAACATGTCAATACCTTTTTCTGAACAGCTTTTTGACTAAATCAATAAGCTTAATGTGCAATAAAACTTTAATCTGGAGAATAGTAAGTAAACTTTTCGTTTAAAATGTGAAACACAGCATGCGATGGTATTATTGAATGCAATATTTAACACATAGAAGTCAATATTTATAAATATTTAAAGCATAGAAGCCAATATCGTATGGGCACAACAGTCGGTACACATGAACTTTACTAGAAATACATGTAGATATGTTTAACTATAACGCCTTAACTGACGTTTACACGTAACATATAGTTGCACACACACACACACCGTAAATACATACCATTTAGACAGATTTTGTAACGGTCAAATAGCATTGAGAATCATTTTAATGTGTTTATTTTTTATGTTGATGTATTATAAAAGACAACATACTCACACATTATGGCGTGTTAAAATGAGAAAAAAATGGTACGTTTGCATCAACTATTTACACTCTTTTAGCTCAAAGTATTTAAAGTACTAAACTGTACAACTGTAAAACGGGACAGGTAAAATATTACGTTATAAGTAGAGGACATATCAATAACATTGTTTACATCATATTAATATCAAAGCCATGCAGTCATGGTTTCCCGTGAAATATGTTTGTCTTTACTTTCCAAAAACTGTACTTTTCAAACATGTAATAAGGGGCATAAAACCAAAAATCGTAGGAAATGCACTTCGTATTGTCAAATCGTAAATTTACTTCATATTAGAAATTAGGATCCATGCATTCTGGAAAGTTATGTTGACGACAAGTTGAAAAAGGTGTAAGATAGTGTTATTGTACACTTTATTGTTTCTCATCACAAGTAATCGGTTTTCATATTTAAAAGTTTATATATTACACGATGGAAATGTTACCCTACGGGCAAGCATAATATGGGATCATTAGTAAACAAGGGACATGCATCAGTTATTCTTCTTGTTCTCCGCACTTTATGCTCAACTATTTGCCAGGAGTGACACGAATAAGACATATACTGCCAAGTTTATTATGGAAATATTTGAATTCAATAACAAACCTCGACTTTGAGTAATCGTCTGTCTAAAGTGCGCAAGTGTTAACACACGGTTAGAACAAATATCACAAACAACGATCTTAAATGTTACCTGAAGTAAATGAGTGTGCCTCGTTGATGGTGAAACCTCAAGAAGACATAAAGCTCTTCTGTTTCCTCGAGAGGAATTGACTGGAGCCTGTTTATGTTCTTCACTTCTTCCAGTGTCATTATCTGACAAAGAAACATTGTCGCAATGTATTATACAATGCAAAACACATATTTTATATAATAGTAATAATAATAATTAAAATAATAATAATAAAAAAAAAAAAAAAAAATAATAATAATAATAATAATAATAATAATAATAATAATAATAATAATAATAATAATAATAATAATAATAATAATAATAAATATAATAATAATAATAATAATAATAATAATAATAATAATAATAACAATAATAATAATAATAATAATAATAAGTAGCGGAAGTAGTGTAATAGTAGTAGTAGTACTACCAGTATAAAACGGATAACTAAATGAGGCGAATGAATAAGGCTTATAATATCAAAATAGTTTGGATTTAAAATTAGTATAGCATAATATAGTTTTGGCAATACATTACTCACAAAACTAAACCTACTTTTTTTCCTGACTTGCGTTTTTTTAAAAACTCATTTTCAAAAGTCAACCAACGGTTTGGATATTCTTCGTTCCAATAATCCTGTTCCGTCGCAACATCAAATATTGCCGACTTTAGTTTCTCTAATTGGGAATCTACACGAGTATTGTCAATGGCGAATTCCATGTCATCCACAATGTGCTCAGCAGTAACCTTGTCGTCAAATATGTCTCGAATTTTTTGAAAATGATTCTCGATGATAACCTCCTTTCTAGCCTAGAAGAATAAACAACAGATGTGTTACATTTCCAAATTTGGAAAACGTATAATACATTGATATAATAAAGTTGTCCTTGTTTGTATCTGAACATATACGTATCTGTTGGTTGTTTTAAATAACTTTCAGGCAACAATAAAGTTCATGCACAGCATACAACCAGCGCTCTGGAAAGCATTTCTTTATGCGGAAGATAGTGTAGCAGGCAAAAACAGGAACTCGCAGCTGTTTCTGTGAGACCTTTCCCAGAGAAAAGAAATGATTATTCCAGTATTAACTGTGTTGATTGCAGCAATAATGTGTAGCTTGTGTAGCAATTATACACAATAACTGGCAACTGGAAGTATTTGTTTAACAAAACAAACCTTGTATACCGTTGTAAGCAATACAGCTGGTACAGAAGTAGCAAGGAACAAGAAAAAAACAACCAAAGTAGCAACTTTTCTACTTTTCATCAATGTTATGGTTCATGTATGTCGAATGTTTGGGCAATTAATCGAACGTGTACACGAGCGTTTCGTTCCCAGGATAGTCATCTTCCAATTAAAAGCGCGTACACTCTACAATACATTGGATGTTTCATATAATTGCTCTTCCTTGTTTCTAAATGTTCACTTTAGTCATAGCAGTCTAAATAATGACATTGTCCTTAACAAACATGTGTTGCACAATTCAATCAAAGCACAATTCAGACTCATTTAAAAAAAAAAATATGAAGATAAAGTTAGAAGATACCAAATATGGTGTTCACTTTTGCATGGTATACACAGTTTTGCAGTTTTTGAATAGCTAGACTTACTTGGTCCACATTATCTGCATTCGTTGCCACTAATATAATGGGTGGTCCAGTTGTGTCCTTTTCTCCACAGAAATAACGAACAGAATTCGCCCAGAAATCAACGAAGTCTCGCACTTTAAAGTAAAAAGCAAAGTAAAAATTTAACACAAAATCCAACAGCCTTGGCGAGAAGGTAAATAAGTATGTAAAAATGCGAATGTATTACTTGAATTTATTATTTGGATCAGTAGGAGAGATTTATATGATAATATGTATTACGTTTCGCGTAATGATTACGATATACAACTCACCTTTAGTGCCACTTTTCTCTAAGGAACCTGTTTCAACATCTGGCACAACCTCATCGATATCTTGTTTCAGGCTGGTGACCAACAAAAATATTGTTTGGGGGGCAAGGAACACTTGATGGGTGTTGTAGAATATGGACTGCCCAGCAAAGTCCCAGAAGGACACTTTGGCAAATTTGCTGTCACGTAGATTATTACTAGCCTGTATTACCTCCTGTCATATAAAGAAGAACGGAACATAACAAGTGCTTCAAACAAGTCGGAGCATCCATCGGTAAAATAATTGGGACACTATATCTTAATAAAAACACATCTGATAAACAGCTTTAAAAATTAATCATATGCTTCAGATTGACAAAAACCCTTGAGACCCAGGTTATTGAAAAAAAGAAGGCAGGGTCATGATTAACTGAAACACGTTAGACGGAACAGTTTGACGAATACAGATCATTATGGTTTGGTCGATGTGTTATTGTGTCATTCAAAACAGTTCTGACACAATCATTCAATGTTATCCTTTGTCACAACACTTTAAAATCAACTAAATAGTGAAAACATTTTTAAAACAAATGTGTACAATGGCACAAGTTGCTTCTGTGAATAAAAGTTCTAGAAGATAACTCGACTAAAGTGACTAAAGAGGTTTACTTACAGTCGGAAGACGGCTTACGAAGGCGATACGAGTAGACTATCTCTAGCGTTATCAACACTTTCATTGACATCACGTTAAACCAAGATTTACTAAATGAAACTGAATGATATCGTTTTACGTTATAATACTGCAAAGTTAAGAATATTCAATCGTAGTCAAAAGACAACGAATACAGGGGCAACTATATGATTTTAATTATTGTGTCTATGAAAATGTTGCAGCACTATCGCATAAACGGCGTATAAAGAAATATTTATCTCTATTTGAGACCATGAAAATTATATAAAAGAGAAAATGTATACATTAACAAAGTATTGACATGTAAAGATACAAATCTGCAGACAATGGCCCAAATACAAAACACCAATAAGTAAGGACATATCAGACTGAAGTAAAAACAACTTAACCAATATCACACAAGTAAAATTCATTGTTAAGAATCCTCCATTTTGCTCCAAGACATCGGTAGTATTGAATGCAAAATCCGGAAATAATTAGATATGATGAACCAGCGTTTATGTATATGTGAATGAGAAATTAAGCAAATGGATGTTTTATTAATTATGAACTTAAAGCTGTAGCCATTTATTCATGTTTTCACATGAACGATTACACATTTCGTATTCGTTTACGAAAAACACGAACTACTCTCTCGTATCTTAATGACATAGAAATGGTTTGAAAGTAAGGTGTCACATCGGTCAACACTTCCTTTCTCATTTGATCAGTTCGAAGATTTTCTCTAAGAAGTTTACACATGAATATTTCAAGCCTGTCTGTTGTCTTTTAATCAAAAGGCATCGAAGCTTTTTTCAGGATTTAAGATCAGCAATAAATGTGTATCTTTGCCCTAGCAGTTCATAACATGTAAGAGATGTACGATTAACCAATGCTGTTTCGTATTATATGTTACTAACGTGTAGCTTTAAATAATATACTTATCTGGCAAAGTAGCTGCTGGTGATTTAAAGTTACCTTTAACGTCTGTGCTATTTGTGTCTCGTTGCCTTTTGCACTATCTTCGATAGAAGTCGAACTGCTGCCACATGCTGATGTTGGATTCCCTGTAAAAGGTACATCCGCATCAAACCACAATATACGTTTACCTCTCATGATGGACATAACAAACACATCCCGATAGACATAGACATTCGACCGCTAAATAAAATACCTATTACAGATTAAAATAGAACAGGCAAAACAAGTATTACAACTATGCGTTTTTTTTCTTTTTTATAGATCTGTGCATCTCGCTAACAAACTCACAGGTATTGGACAACTTGTATTATTTCGATCCAATGCGTTGAAGGGCTCAGTAGTTAACATAACAAGCATGTACAAATTGGAAATAGAATGACAGACGCAACAAATTTAAAATTTAAAATTGTGTATGATGTTTGACTCATATTTTAGGTCTGCCCTAGAGCAATATCTTGGCAAGAGTCATCACTTTAGTTACCACTTACATTTTTAGTCTGAAATGGATAATAAGAAGGGTGCCACTTAACACTAACATAACTATGCCATCTTTATTGTGAAGTTTCTAGAAGCATAAACATGAAATTTTACTTAATCGTACCTGATCTTGCCCCGACTTCAAGTTTTGCTTTCGCTGATAAGGGTTCATCTGTATCAGACTCAGTTCGAGAAGATACCTGTCAGAAAACAACAACATCAAGTTTGAAATATTTTGAAGACTTTTGATAATGCGTACATGTAGAAATCGATTTAAAGTGGCAGTTCATTAACAATTATATAATTACAATAAAACCTATAATTCAAGTATACATTTAGTCTGTCCCAAAGAGATACAATCACACTCTAGTGAAGTCAAAGATACAGTCATACTCAAATGAAATAAAAAATGCAGACATGATTAAGTGACGTCAAAGATACTGTGATATGTAAGTAAAGTCAAACATACAATCATACTTAAGTGAAGTCAAAGATGCGGTCCTGCATAAGTGAAGACAAAGATACAGTCCTACTTAAGTGAAGTCAAGTCAAGGTGTGTATTTTTATATAAATGTGTTACCATTTCTAATTTTATTGTTTACATTATGAACATACATTACTATTTACTGTTTACCGTTTACCTGTTTTTTCGAGAAAGTATAAGTACCAAGTAAACTTTTAGGCCATTTCTTGGTTGAAACTTTTGTAACGGTGAATCAACAATGCTTTTTAAAAGAATACTCCAGATACTGTAATTTTAGTTCAATCAATTGTTCTGATATAGTTTGCAAGAATTTATTATAGCCTTTTTCCTAGACCTTTCTTTTCTTACAAGAAGCTTAATTCCAAATGGAATGTTTGTATGATGACGACTCTAAAAAAGTCCACATGTTTAAGTACCGATTGATTGATACAAAACTTTAACATTCTAGAAAATATGCTATATTTTGTATTACTCAAATATGAATATAATAACGAAAAGGATCTATCCCAGAATATCGTTTGTAATGCAATAACTTTAGACGTGCATACATAACTCTTTTCTGACGATTATTTTCAAAATTAGGAAGTAATGTTTTCAAGTTTTGTTTCATGAAACTGGTTGTATGTGCGTGATTTTAAAATTAACATAAAGTTTGTTCATTGGGTTTATCGCCCCACCAACAGTATTTCAGATACCTGGAGACGGTATTTAGAGAAAGACCGGTGATTTGGGCATATACATAGTTTGAACATATGATGTAATGATGGATATGAAGCTACAATCATCTACATTTCCCCTTCGGTAATGCTTGTTCTAGGTTCAAATATTTAATTCTTTAAGCTAGAAATAATACTCCCCACATCAGCAAACCACAATGTTAACATTGTTATTTGTTATTGTTATCATCACCTTCTTCGTATTTGACTTATTGTTTTTAATTTGTCTTCTTTAATTTCTCTTTGTTTTCATATATTCTACTTTTTGATCCTCATATTCCATATTTTAACAATGTTATTATTACAGAAACAGTAGTAACAGTGGTAGTAATAGTAGTAGTAGTAGTAGTAGTAGTAGTAGTAGTAGTAGTAGTAGTAGTAGTAGTAGTAGTAGTAATGGTAGTAGTATTAGGAGTAGTAGTAATAGTAGTAGTAGTAGTAGTAGTAGTAGTAGTAGTAGTAGTAGTAGTAGTAGTAGCATTATTAGTAGCAGTAGTAGTAGTAGTTGTTGTAGTAATAGTAATAGTAGTAGTAGTAGTATATTGTTATTAGTAGTGGGTCGTAGGAGTGCAAATAGTAGTAGTTGTATTGTTAGTAGTAGTAGCAACAGCAGCAGTAGTGGAAGTTGTTGTTGTTATTGTTGTAGTGGTAGTAGTAAACGTATTCATGGCTTTAAGTATTAATTTTATGTAAAACTAAATATATTTTAAAAGCACTGAAACATAGGGTTCAACGACAGCGTAAGGTTACGCTAATAGTTAAATCACATAGGATAGCACTTGACGTTTCAACTCAATGCAATGTTTATCTTTGGGGACGTGACGTTGTTTTCATTCATTCGGAATTTTCGGAGGCGGACCCTTACGATGCATTGCTATATTGCTTGGAGACTGGCATCTTACTGGACTTGCTCTTCTGGTAGGAGATCGACTCTTCAAAATAAATGCTCCTCGACTTGCAAACCTGTTCGTGGTCTTGTTTTTTGTTTACACATGAACAGCTTTCTAGATTGTTTTACTAGCTTCTTTTGAGTTAATCGATTGCTCTAGTGGCTTCTTTGCTTGGTTTCAGCACACTTTCCATACCTGCTCCTCTGCTTGATACTTTCTACCCGCCTGACCATACGTTTGAGTGTAAACATCTACCGTGGCTGTCTGCTGTCTGACTGACGTCGATGATTATTTTTAGCGTGCTTGAGATTGTGGCTCTTAATTATCTGACTTCTCTGCCTGGGACAATGGTGGAGCGCTTATTGAATTCGCTGCTTGTGCTTGAGGTGGAACCTTTACTTACTGGAATCGCTGCGCTTATTGTGCTCAAGGATAGATATTTCACTTGTGTTGACTTTGCTGCCTTCCCTTAATGCTGGGCCTCTTTCTAAACTGTTCTTTTGTGTTTTGTTTTTTTTGTGTGGATTGTCTTTGATGGAATGCATCTTCATGGACCGGCTTTTACTGAATATTGTCGGTAAGCCCATTTTCAACCGTGATGTTTGAGTTTGGACCTGTTTCTGAAGAATGACGCCTTTTTTTAAAGATGTCTTATTAGAAAGCTGATACCTATACCTTCGTTTTGATTAAAATAGGAGTCTTTTAACAAAAAAGCTCTTTATGGTAGTTGGTTAAGCCAGGATATTCTTCTTGATCCAGAATAAACCTCCAATTTGTACATGTACACACATGCTTGTGTTGGGCATACATATTTCACTTGTGCATATCCAGAAGACACTTTTTTAGCAGGCGACATATAATTTTATAGGTTTTCTTCCCATTTTGTGCACAAGCAACATTGGTGTGATCATGAATACGCATATATGACAAAGTCCTATGACCATTGCAACATATGCCAAAATGTGAAAGGGCAAACGACAAAAGTATTCACATGCAAACTAAATGTAAATGTAAGAACACAAAGGTGCTGAGTCATTTAAAAAAAAGGGCTATGCCGCCTTGGAACGGTCAGTCGGCAATACGGACCGATACTCAAATCTTCAAAGAATAGAGTGACTTGCATATGATTTAAGCGATGGTAAATTTTATCAATAATAATAATACTGAAAATAACAATCAGCGAAAGTACATCTAGCAAATAGCATTTAGCACAAAACACATTCAAACAAACACTTAAATGTGAACAAGCAATATTTAACAACCTACCATAGTCAATATTAGGAATCACTTTTAATCAATAGGCAAGGATGCATCTACTGTATATTAAACCAATACAATGAAGTCATATATTTAGTTTAGATCTTCACAGTTGTTTCATTTAGTATTACATTTAAAAACATTAAGTATGTTTGTCAACGTATTGTTGTAAGAAAACACGCATCCAATATAGTTTGGTATACAACAAATATACAAATAGGTTAATAATTCAATTTAAGTCACTGTAATGATAGATGATATCTTCATCTTTCTAAAAGTGTTATTTTGCTATTCTTTAAGATGTTTAACATCGTAAACTGTTACTCACATTTTGCGTTTGTGTGTATGCAACCTCAGTATGATCACCTCTGCTTGTGCCGGGCTGTGGACCGGATTTCCGAACGGGTAATAGCACTGATTCGCCTGCTGCTACACTCAACATGGTAGCAGCTAAAACCGTATTGGGGTCTGGCCCTTCATCTGAACATCGCAATTAAATAATCACAGCTTCATCGTACATAAAAATAGACTTAACCCATGAAGTAACAATGTATACAATTTTACAAGATAAAAAAGGTGTAATTTAAAGAAAATGTTAACAGTATAAGATATTTTATTAAGTGAACGTTTATGAAACGTTTACTATGATTTTTTTGCAAAAGAAATAGCATTAACAAGTGTATGGACGTATAACCGTAGCTTTTAAATTAACATATAAAACAAAATTTAATTACACTGTAACTAAATGTTGCTAAAATAAAATAAAAATATTCACGTACAACATTTTGTACGCCAGTAAAAAAGGTTGTAAACAAACATTTAAATTGTAAGCATGCATATAATATTGTGTCTAATAGAAGTTAATTCGATTAAAATTATGCATAAGAACAACATATTGTTCTCTTGACAAACACGTGTCAAAAAAAACTACTTAAATATCCAAAGAAAAGAGAGAAGATCAATCTTAACGGCTTTCATTAAGTAAAACATAGATCACACGTGAAGATAATTTCCAACTCCAAAAAGTGTTTTGACACAGTCACTGTGAAGATATACAAAAAATGTTATCATTCTTTGGAGATCAAACAAATGGTTTGCAAGAAAGGATTCAAACAATGTTGTTGTTTTTTTCTAATAAATATAACAACGACGAGACTCAGATCAAATTATTCAACCATGGTTTACCAATTTTGATCGAAGCTACGGATAGCTTTCGTATTAATAAGTCATCTTTCAGAAAAAATATTCTCAGTAGTAGCTGTGATGTAAAGACGACATGGATATGGCTCTGAAGAGATTGCGATCAAATACATGCAGTCCTGAGCATTGTAAGTAAGAATTTGACATTGGACATGAGTTTCCTTTTTTTGCGTAGTTTTCATTCACGTTTATTTTTATTGTGTATGTAGTTGTTTTAATAATAAGAATAGATGGAGAAATCCTATGGTTATTGCAATACATACATTTTTTTGAAAAAGCACAGAAGATGGTGATTCATTTAACAAAAAGAGACAATCCAACAGTTACCTTGGAAAGGTCAGTCGGCAAAAGGGACCAACTGGTGTGCTTAAATCGGTTTTACAGAACTCTTAACTCGCAATTCCTAAGGCGTTTACCAAACGCAAACAATGAAAATAAATATATCTTTATAAATGAAACATATCCACATAGTATTTAGAGGAGAGAAGAAGTACACACACGTATTAATTGTAAATTAAACTATTTTCTTGAATCAAGAACAACATGATTTGAGAAGGGTAAACAGTTGTAGCATCCTGTCCATGTTAGGATAGAATTGAAGAACACAAGTCCAACGTCCATCAAATAAAATACATGTCACAACCCGTATAGGATTCGATTTATTAAATGACAACATAAATTACATCCAATAGGGCATTATTTATGACGCTACACTGCACAAGCAACATTGATGCTATCATGAATAAGTATATATGACAATCCTATGGACACTGCAACATGTTGTTAAACCAATACAGTGATAAACCTACTTAATGAATTCGAGTGTAAAACTGAAGGACACACACAGTAAAGAACGAAATCACAAATAGGACATCCTTTTAATTACTTAATATACAGTAAACGTATGATTGTCTAGTGATACAAAGTGACGCCTAATAGTGACTGTGGTAGGTTCTTATGTATTGCTAGTTCAGAATTACGTGTTTGTTTTTTTCTGAGACTTTTTGCTAACTGCTTTTTGGCTGATTGTTATTTGGACATATATGAACTCAACATCGCTAAGTGTCAAACACAAGCTCTTATGCTCTTGCGAGAGTAAAATATTGATTTATTTTATGTTGTGTTCTCAGTAGCAAACTCATCAAACTTACATTATTGAAGATTAAAACGCTCCATTAAACAAGTTTTAAGTAAATTTATTTCAGCAATAAAGGATAAAGGTATACTCATGTTTAAATATCAGACGTGAGTTTGGCAATGAAATAAATGACTTGAATAAAGTAATAAGGTCGAATAACTTATGACATACTAACATTTGATGATTTCGTTCGTATTTTTTACATTTCACATTTGACACGTTTGTCATATGACGACATTGCATTGTATGACGTCATTACATTGTTCATTGTTACATTATATGTCAGCGCTTGCCCTGTTTTATTTCAAATTTCCCTCTCATTTGTATTTTTTTAGGTTGTCGAGGCTTTTATCTACTGTGCAGGTACCTACTGTTAGTTGTTTCACTTTGACGGGATATTTTTATTTACACTGTTTGATAGAAAAAAAAAACACTTTAGGAAATGCGAGGTTGGAGCGCTCCACAAACCAGGTTTAAGCACATCAGTCGGTCCTTTTGCCGACTGACTGTTCCAAGACGGTAACTGATGTTGTTCCTTAGTGTGTCTCGTCTCTGTGTTTTGTTACATTAACATTTACCCTGTTTACCTCTGTCTAGAGGTAGATTAAATTTAAATTTCTTGTTTGACCTTTTCTTCTTCACCTAAGAAGTAGTTATGAAATATACATTGTCTTAATGTGCCCTTTGTATGTGGAATTGTTAGAACTTACAAAATACTGAAATAGCTGTGAAGGGTCGTGCATATGTATAAATTACGTACATTGCATTGTTAGGTTTTGAAGTTACCGGCATGAAGAACTAAGTAATAAATTCGCATTAATTGCGGCCATGAAGAAATTTACCGAAATAATATTAGGACGACCATGTATACAGCGCCTACATCAAGTTAACTTAAGCAAGGTTAAGCTTCGTACGGGACTTTATAAGACCATGTCAGTAACATTTATGCAATGTGCATGACGTATCAATACATTAACTTAAGTATTTATTTACTTTAATTTCTTAAAACTAAATGTCACAATGTGACAAATAAATCACAGTTAATATATACAATATGGCTGTAATACACTAGGCCTTACACCCCCCCCCCCCCCCCAAAAAAAAAAACGTTATAAATACGGCATAAACAAATCCAAGCCTATTATTAGTAGATCCTTTTAAAATGCATATTATGCAGGTATATAATTCGACCAAATAAAACTTTAAAAGAAAAAAAACATGTTTATTAAAAATAATATGAAAAGGCACATGACAAATAGAGTGACAATCAAGCCAAATGTTAAAGTAATAACAAATATGCGAAGAGACATTTAACATAAAGAGCAATTTCCCACAACTAGCGCTTTGGAAGTCTAAGGAAACATAACACTTTAGTATAAATATAACAATATATTCTTTAATCGCTAAAAAAAGAGTGATCATTTCCGTGTAAAACAAGCAATTACTTCTGAAAGCTGTGACGTCACGATAGGCATTTCCCAAACCAATTATAAATATAGGGTCTCCGTTTTACGAATCGTGTATCGTGCAACGCTACACATTATCCAGCTGAAGATGTTATTTAAGACGACGTGGAATGAATACAATTATTGAAACGTTTGCTTTCTACTTGGTAACGCTGACCGGACGTCTTCTGTGGATTTGTCATGTATCTATACAACAGAAGAAGCTGCATTTAAATGAATCTGTTTTGAGTTGCTTGCATCTCGCCCTTATCACATTTTTTGGCAAGACCACGATAGCTTGGAATGATTGGACACACACGTGTGCACCACTCATGAAGAACAGAGCATATTGTCGAAGTATTCGATTTTTTTAAAAACAGAAGTTGTATCGTTAATTTTGTGATTCTTAAATTCCTTTTCTTTTATAACGTTAAGTTTTCTAACATAGGTCGTTAAATGGAGATCAATGATAATTTGATTTAAGAAGATATCGGTGGATCCACGGGGGCACAACGGGGACTCGAGAAAATATACTAATTATAGCTAAATGAATGGGCTATAAATCAGTAAACTGTCACTTGTTGCTTTGCTTACATTATATAGATGCTCTGGATCCCATGCTTCTTATATATAGTTTTAATGATTGTAGCAAATTGTTGCTTAAATAGTTTAGGGAAAGAAGTTTTCATAGCTTTACTACATATCGCTCCTGGTAGCCATATATATGACCAATCAATTTTTCACCATCTTAATAGAGAGCTAAACAAAGAACTTGTATACCACCTATAAATGCTCTATATATTGTAGTTGTTGACAAGAAGACTTTCAAAGTTTTACCATAAAGTCATTATGGACTAAATTACCATATAGAGGAATTGCCGCGATACTGACTGCCATAGATTAAGCAGTATTACAATTTAGCAGTCTTGATAGAGGGCTACCTAGGGAATATGTGCACCAAATATTTCGGCAGTAGATCTTGTATTTTCGGACAAGACGGTTGTCAACGTTTGATATATAGCCATATATTGATTATTGACAATATCGCATTTCATTTGTGCTTGCTGAAGCAATAAACTATTACAAAGTAAATCACAGTTGCTCCGGTGATAATAACTGTATATTAAATATTACATTAATTTACGTTTAAAATTATTTCAAATTAGTCGGAACACTTTCCTGTCTGCATGTTGTGGCTGCTGGGACTTCTCAACCGGGATTGCGGACAAATTTGGCTGCACGTGTGCTGATAAAATGTTGAAGCACGCAATGACTACAGCTATAACGTCACAATTCAACAACATATCCGACCGATATTATTTTTTTCATATCATCTTTCGTTTCCAGACAGCATTTCGATTCAAATTGGCCAACTTAGCCAGGCTCTGCGAACTAAAATTCGTCAATCATTACGCCTATATGCTACATTTCGACAATGTATATAACTAAATAATTCAAATTATTTAGGACAAAAACTCCACGACGGCAATTAATACGGCCTTGTTACGTCAAGTCGATACTTTATGAAAAATTATGACTATGCTATTGTACCCAGTCTATTTCATACTGCGTGCTGCGTATAGTAAGGTAAACGCCTCACTGGGTAGTTAGGTACAAAATGCATGTACTCACACTCAGATTGCCTCTTTTATACCATCTTCCACAATTGTAGATGCATTATGAGTTTTCTTATATATTTGTGTTGTTATTGAAACTTAATAAACATTATTTAGAACACGATCTTGCCGTTCTATGCATAAAATCCAATACTGAACTGTACACGGCCTAATTACTCTATATTTGTAGGAGATACTGCTTATTAACTCGTTGTATATAACTCCATTCTTGCAGCCTATTAATTTCATGTCGCTAAACTGTAAGGCCTTATAACACAATGTTGCTTTTGTATAAGTTATACGGCTTACTTACCCCATTTCTTTTTTTTCATACACAAAGCAAAGTCAGTATATTCACACTGTACGAACTCTAATCGGTGATATATAATGCTAATAATGTCATGTATACATTCTTTGCGGCGTAATAAATACATGCCGCCAATGTATGTAGTTTTTCTATATAATGAATGTCTGCAAGCTGTTCAACAGAACAATCTCCATTTCGGCAATAAATAGGAATTAAAATCAATACCAGCATAAATATAACCGAAAAGTATGGCAAATTTTGACTTTTACTTTCTTGGCAGTGCTTATTTACAATTACCATCTTGATTTCAAGTCACTGACATAAACACTAAAATATTTATACAAAGTATTGTTTTTTTCTTGGTTCAAATGTTCGTGTTTTAACCTGTTTGCATATCCACTACTTGAAAGGAATTACAGACACAAATTAAGGCAAACAGTTACGACCTCACGCCAATTATTCTAATCTTTGGCGTCATTTACTAGACGTCATTTAGCACAGTTTTCTTGGAACGCATTCAGATAAACAGTTCAAAACCTAACCGATACAAACCTTCACAGAGCGTCCACTGGCCTGAGTCAATGTCTACCTTGCAAAGGTGTACGTGAACTTCGATCCCGTCAGTGCTTTCTCGCTTATCAATATCCACTTCTTGACCTAGCAACCTTTTCAGGATTGTTGTCTTTCCTACCCCACTATGACCTACGAGCATCACGCGGATATTGTGCACAACATGCTTGCCTTCTGAGAGTGCTTTCTCGAATATCTCAATCGATCGACTATCCATTCGTAGTATTTCGGCTGGTAGCTTGCTTTCTACAAGAGAAATAACACTTAACAAGTAATAAAAGCAGCTGTATTACACTAATGTTTGTTTGGCAGCAGTAGAAATAGAGCAGTGGTAGGGTATTAATATTGTAGTGATATCTGCGGTGATGGTGATAGTAGAAGTATACACGTGTATTTTCTCGAATTGTTTAAGAAAGTCACTGGAAAATGCGATACAGTTTTTCTAGTGTAAGCATACATCATATGAAGCAATTGTCCCCTTTTTGTTTTCTTTGGTTCACTTTACGCATACACTTGTAATTAGCAATATACTACACAGCTCGCATAAAACATATTCAGATTGCAAAGACATAAATGCAAATTGTAAATTGTATTGTACGTTTTAAGTTTAATTTTTAAAGATAATTAATATTTCGTAATAGTTAATTAAGGCTAGTTGTATTTGAACTGTTCTAACAAATTGTACATTTCCTTCTTAAATTGTAATTTTGAAACCTAAAGTGAAGATACTTATTCTAATACATCAACCTTTTGACAAGATTACGTTTATCATCTACTAGAAAATGTGTACATGTAAAACACGATACATAAAAGCTTCATAATACATATAATTTCAATAAATCTATAAAATACGTTCATATTTGTATAAAAGTGTACATTTTACTATTAACACCCTTGATTATGTTTCATAGGGACGTGAAATTTCTAGATAAACTTGAATCTAAGATTGTTGAATTTTCATAGAGACGTATTTGAATGAATGGTTTTGTTCAATCTCATCCTAGTGTTGGCTTTCACCTGAACACTGGATTATAACTTAGCATGGTAGCGCTAGTTATAAGAATATGCTTATATTTTCTTTACATTTTATTAAAACTCATCAGTACCATCTTGCATAAATAGCAAGTTATCAACAAGAGTTACCTGTATTATCATATTTTGACAGATATTTGCATTACTATACGTTCATAACAAAGTTTCATGGCGGTTGTCATGAATACCATTAGTTACGATATAGCTTTAGTGTTTTTTTAGGGACATCGGCGATTCATATTCTAATATCGGTTTATGGTGCTATTTTGTAATTTAAATTGAATGTATCACTCCCCATGTTCCCAAGATGTACATTTGTTAGCTTTTTATGAAGATTTGATTCGTGCATTTTAAACCAAATTTACGAAACACCTAATGTAAGGAAGACGCATTATGCACATTGGACATTTCACACCCATCCACAATATCCTCACACAGGCCTGTCTAGTTGAGTAACTATCCTTATAAAGTGAGCGCAAACATTAGGACTAGATCACTACTTATTAAGACTTTGCTATGTGGCCTACTTGGTTTGAATGCCGGGCCTTTAATTTCAAGAGACAGTGGTCTATATGTTGTATTAAAAAAGTCATATGCCCGTAACTAGTGTGATGTAATAGAATTTACCTGGAATGATCACATCATATACCGGAAAATGTGTTGGCATCATCTCTCTATGTTCGTTATACAGGCATTCTATGTATGAACAGAATATTATCTTGTCAACCTAAAAGTAGAAATGAGACAAACAGTTAAAAAATGAAAGCATGCCATAATTTACATTTTCAAGATATGCATGTTCCATTTGCCTGGATTTTGTCAACCTAAATTATATAGTTAAAGATAAAACATTGAAAAAGAAACACCACATAACATATTCAATATTCACGAATAAACGTTACGTTTCCAGTTTTCAAATGAACTGTTGCTTACACTCACGTATATGTACCAGCGGTCTGATCATAAGTTCATTAAATTATAAAGGTATATCGCCAATGTGACAATACTAGTGAAGGGAGAAAATAACTGTTTACTAATATATGCATAGCAGAAAAATATCATACAGCTTGTATTTTCATACTTTTCAACTCCATTTGCAGGATATTTCAGGAACTTAACAAGGCAAACTGGCTGTGCACACAATGCTTTATTTTATTTGCTATATAATATTATGACATTACTGTGTTACGTCATCATTGTGTTGCATGGAATTTCCATTTGTCATACCTCATATTATTGTATTGTTATTACTTACACTAAATCTTAAATAAAATAAAACATTGATATATCAGTCAGTTAGCGTAGCCACTCTCAGCAATATCCTTTCTTTGACATAGATCTATTGTGTTACGTACTTGTATCTTTGCTCAGAAATGATTGTATTTGGCCACGTTATATTATTGTAAGTTGAATACACTTGCAAAACCAGAATTTTATCTTCTATAAAGATATACTTTAATATGAATTTTCTTGAACTTGTTGGTAGTTTAACTCTTTCAAGTATCAAGTATCATCTGACATATACATACGTACGTTTTTCATAGTAAAGTAGTACTTACAATTGGGGAACACGAAACACAATTTGTATACATTTTAAACTTTAAAGGTTGCCTATATCAGATACGCATTGTTATATGGAACCAGTGCACTAATCGCGAAAAAGTCGCTCTGAATGTGTTCTCTTTTCAGCAGTATGAACAATTCGAAATTCCTCTATGCTAAAACATATATCGATGTCAGAGTGGATTACCCTAATGGCTGTATAACCTGATCTCAAAATATTGTTGTCACTTGTTTTAGTAAGTATAAAACTAGTTATCTCTACGCCGTGGCTCCGAAAGAAAATACATGTTTGCAATGAAGATGCGGGGATTTATGTTTGACTGTTCACACAGATCTAGGACGTCAATGGACATCATTGTCCAGGTCTTGTTAAGGTAACATTGGCTTATTTGGTTATTTGAGAAAATAAATTAGACACAACCTTTCGGATACCAGCTTTACGCCCTCCTATGACAAAAAACAAAACTAAACCTATATAGTATTGTCAAAATTAGGTCATGTTTTATGTGGTATTTATGCAAATAAAATTAGCATGCCTTTATCAAACCATTTAAATGAATGTACACATATTTTGCATAGCTTTAGTATGGATCTTTATAAAGAACTGGTTCTGCTAGATACGCTTGTCTTTGGAGCAGATGAAAATATGATGTTTCGACCGATTGTCCAGGCATGTGCCAGAATATAAAGACCAAGTCAGATTAGTCTAAACCACCATATTTCCAGTGATGATGAACCACCTTGTGTGATTATTATGTTTCGCCCAATTATCTAGGCATATGGTACGATATAAAGACCAAGTCAGATCTGTCTAAACCGCCCTATTTCCAGTGATGATTAACCACCTTGTATGGTATTGGCTTATTAGGTACCTAATCCATTACATTACCCACATACGTGTCTAGGTTCACTACGAGGCCGCGATACACCTAAGCCTTGTATAAATAACAATAGCGTCCGTTGCTCATACACAGGACCGATAGAAATAGTGTTAGTTAGGTGAGATGGGAAGATGTAATTATCAACAAACGAAGCAGTAAAAGCCAATTACATACATCGTATTTTGTATCATTCTTGTTATATTTTGATCGTTATATGCATACTGAAAAACTTTTTTAAGTAAAGAAAAATTACCAAGCCATATGCGCATTTAAATATGTACCAATATTTATTACAGCAGGCGACAAAGTTATTGACATGCGGGCAAAATAAACAACAAAGAACACATCTGTGATGAGTCATTAAGAATGGAACGGCCCAACAGTTACCGCCTGGCAATAGGGGTGTTTAAACCGGTTTTACAGAACTCAACCAGGCATTTCCAAAAATGTCTACGCGCTGTTTTTCTTTATTAACTTCTCAGTTACGACGTCTTTAGTGAAAATATAATATCCACATAGTATCTAGAATAGAAGAAACTATCATTTCCATTAGAAGAACTACACAATAGTGGTGATAGTAAAAATAGTTATTTTAATTAAGGCAAAACAATACCAGAAAATAAGTGTAAATTGTTGTAGCATGTTGTTTATGTGTAGATAAAATTGAGGAACCTAATACCAATGACCATCAAATAACAATATACGTAACAATCCTCATAAGGCAAATTAAGTGACAACATAAATTACATGCATGTACAACTACATCCACCAAAATGTGAACTATACATGAATAAATGAACGTGCTTGAAGGACTGTTGTGGTGGCGCAAATGTAAGACTCTAAGCAATTAATGGTATGCATATAATGTCGTGAGTCGAATTAACTCCCAGTTATTTATTTCGTCAACGTAACACCCCCGTGATCTTAATCTAAATTTCGATTGAACCACTTTTTTTCTGAACGTGTGTAGTACAGTTACGCTGAGCTGGTGAGATGACCCGAATGACCTCCACACAACCCGGTATAGAGTAGCAGATGGCAGAGTCACCGCATGAGATATAGCAAACAAATTGGCCGTGTAGATAATGAATACTCAGTGGAACACCAATTTTAACAGCAGTTTGTTTTTTCTGTGTGTCCCTTTCCTCTGATCACAGAATGAGGTTCCTACACGGCCTTGTTTATTTATAAATCTGGACTTCATGTAAACCTACATTGCACTATATTATCATTTGAAAATGGGGTTCATAAAATATTACCATATATTCCTGTTAGCATTTAGAGCATGTCTGTATACGATTGAAGCAGCTAGTCCGCTTCGATATGTTAACCATATTTATGTTACTGCACCATTTTACCCCAGACAAGCAGTAAGGCCATGCAGGGTCAACCCGTAGTGCGTGCGAATTTCAGATTTCTAAAAACTAGTGATGCTTTTGAAGTCGACACCACCAAAAGTAACATAGTTTGTCACGGTCGTTAATTAAATGCTATAGATATGCTGGTTAAAGGTGAACAAAAACTATACTTGTACTACAATTAATAGTTTGTCAAATCGTCGGTATGTTCTTAGATAGACAATCATTTTGATTATTGCAGGACAAATTTCGCGAAATCTGAGTCAGTTTATCAGAAAAGTGTTGTATCTGTTTCGTTTATCATTTGTGTAAAGGCAGGTAATGCGATAATATTTAAGGAATTTGAATTGCCTGTTAGGGAATACGACGCGATCATATTTAAAAAAAATGATTTTAAACCAAAGATAAGAAAACCTATGTTTTTTTTTTTGTTTGTTTTTTTGTGTGTTTTTGTCATGTGACTGATAGTGTCTAGTGTACATGATGTACGCAAGACAACAACGAGGCTACTGAATCGGACAGGAAAAATGTGCAGTAAAGTACAGAAATGTTAAATATACTTTATAAAGCTGATATCTCTTCTAGCCTTATCACTAAAAAAAAACACAAAAGAGATTTGTGTTAGTGTCATATGGGACAATTTTCCAGCCATCAAAATATACTCTTGAAGTCCGCTGTACAAAGTGATTTTTTTTTTCGAAATATTCCTACGATGCTACAAGAATTAGGAAAATATTAGAAAAAAGTCGTATCTCACGAGTTTAATAACAATTATAATACTTATAAAAGTGGCATAATTATAAGCCTGTACGGCTTACAATTTGTCGAAAGTAAAATAGACAATTGTTAAGAAAATGTACAGAAAGCACAGAAAGAATAAAGAATAATTAAAGCCCAGATTTGTCTGGATTTACTGTGCTTATTATGCTAACGTTGTGAAGTGTTAAACTTTTAAGTGTACTAACTTGCATATCTATAATTCATATTATTTGAAAGTTAAATATTTTAACCTCATATATGTTTTATATTTCTACTAACCTATTTGAATTCTTACCTGATTATATCCTATTTACATTAAACTTCATCATATTCGGCGCCGTATGATCTTTGAAGTGATTAATTGTCTGTGTGCCATTTAACCAAACAATAGCCTTTTTGTTCTAAAAAAGATATTCTTCACGTTATTGTTCTTTCTTTTAACTACTGTTTAAAATGGGTGAACAAAATAATTAAAGAATATCCCGGCGTTAATTCAGGTAAATATATGTTTAATAACACTACATTACTATACGAATGTTGAGTTTTACTAAAGAAAAGAGAAAGATACCGGGTATATTAATATTAATCAATAAAACTCATTTGCACCTTCATTAATAAAGTTCTTCAAATGTACTCAGAAGTGTAAACATAGACAAAACATATTGAATCATGTTGTGTGGTATCTACAGCGTGGCCGTCGTAAAGGCCACCCCGTATCCCCATATGTATTCTTTCTTTCTGCAGAGGTGCTGGCTATCATGTTACGAATAACCTTAATACTACAGGTGTTAAAAGTTCAAAATCCGAAATTAAAATCTCACAAATTGCTGATAATACCATTTTCTATATTGATGACTCTGAAAAACCTTTTTTCTGAACTCTTTTGAAACTTTAAAACTGTATGCTGACATTTCCGCCTTTGCATCTTGGCATTGCAAAGGTTGTATAGATAGGAACCTTTAAAATTACTGATTATAAGTTATTAACTCATTATAACCTACGTTGGAACACACAATTCACTTTTCTGTTGACCTTAACACAATAACTTAACTTAACCTTGAACAAACGATTATAGATATGGAACAATTATTCTTCTTATGATACAAATGCTCACTTCTTTAGGGGAAATCGTTGTCATAAAAATAAAGCTTTGCCGAAACCATATAACTCATGTCACATTACCTAACCCTGAAATAAAACAGACAATGATGTATGCTCTTTAAACTCCAGTGGGGTGGGAAACCGGATAAAATAAACGGTGACGTTACACAGAAAGATGATGAGGATGGAGCTTAAGAATGATAAACCTGGATCAGTTCATAGTTCCATTAAAACTACATGGATAAGAAACCTTATTATAGGGTCTTATAAACAGTTTGAAGAAATATCGCGTTTTAACAGGATTTTGTTCAAATATCGAAAGTTAGTTTCAGTAATGATCAAACAAGAACACAAGATAGGTGACATATTAGACCCCTTTTGAAAAAGTAATTAGCTGATATTACACATTTGGAAGTACAGTGGTCCCAAGTAACAATTATGAAGCAACACTTGAGTTTTCAAGCAAATAATATTCTTACAAAAGATGACACGTGCATTTCTGTTAAAGATATCATGGAAATGCATGGTAATGTTACACATCTTCTAGAATATACAGACCAAGTCACATCCATCAAAACACATTCAAAGTTAACATTGTTTAAAATTGAAATTACACATCCAATTTACCATTGATTTTTTTAATCTTAATATAAAAAACGAAATTATAGAGAAATATATATAATCGACTTTTACAAAACAATACTCGCAATCCAATTTCAACAGTAAATTGAATACTAGAACTAAGCACTGAGAAAAACATACAATACATAGACAAACTTTATAGGATGCCTTTCATTTGGTCCAAAGAAAATAAGCTCTCGTGGTTTCAGTCAAGTGTATGCCACCAAATTCCAGATACTGATTACCAACTGGAAAAACGAATCTAGTCATTAACAGTTTATCTTCCTACTGCACAGTAGAGAAAGGAACACTTTAACAGAGTCTTATCAACGATTGCAACAACAACAATTGTACATAAAGGTAACTACATACCATAAACCCAGATGTGATAGAAAACTGAATGAATTGTCACTTGACATGATAAGGTGACAACTTAATGCAAAGATTATGAATAATGTAAATGTGATTTGTTGTTTTGTGATCGATGCAATTTGCAGAAAGGATTTTATCCACGGGAAGCCAGAAACCCGGGTGTACAAATTAAGGAACTAAAGTGATCAAACTGGATTTCCAACGTTATGCAGACACCACTGTTAATAGAAATATGTACTGTTATTGGTATAAGCGTTATAAGCGTGTGAGCTTAATTACTAGCAATATAAATACTGTAAACTGGTCAAAATGGTAGACTTATACTAATTGTCTGGAGTTTTCTGATAGAAAGAGTGCTTATCTCTCTCAAAAATTTCACCGGACGTTATCTTTAAACACGTTCCTAATTTCTTTTTTGATGGTGTCATGACATTGTAAGATATTAAAAAAAAACTTTGAGAAACTTCTCAAGAACTGCTACGTTAGAGCTCAGTAAAACAAGATTAAGCACTACAGTTCGTTCGTTCTGCCGACTGACCGTTTCAAGGCGGTAACTGTTGCGTTTTCTATTCTTGTTTTATGACTCCACATAGTATTGTTAGAACTTTTTACATTTGACTTGCATGTGAATACATTTTCTGTCCATTTTTATATTTGATATGACTAAAACATGAATCATTAATCAATGATCATGCTGTAATGAATAACTAAACATCATCAATCAATGGTCATGATACATTGAATTACTAAACATCATCAATCAATGGTCATGATGGATTGAATAACTAAACATCATCAATCAATGTTCATGGTAAATTGAATAATTAACATCATCAATCAATGGTCATGATGGATTGAATATCTATACAACAGCAATCAATTGTCATGATGGATTGAATAACTAAACATCATCAATCAATTGTCATGATAAATTGAATTACTAAAACATCATTAATCAACGGTCATGTTAGATTGAATACCTAAACATCAATGAATGGTCATGATGGATTGAATAACTAAACATCATTAATCAACGGTCATGATGGATTGAATAACTAAACATTATACATCAAAGTTCATGATGAATTGAATTATTAGGATATCATCAATCAATGGTCATGATGGATTGAATAACTAAACATCATTAATCAACGGTCATGATAGATTGAATAACTGAACATCATCAATCAATGGTCATAATGGATTGAATAACTAAAACATCATCAAACAATGATCGCAATAACCATAGGTGCATGAGATTGTTGTTTTTTTTTTGTAATTGTTGAAGTAAGTTGAAATAGAATATAGCATACCAAATATCATCAATCAATATACATGATGGATTTAATAACTAAACATCATCAATCAATTATCATGATATATTGAATGACTAAACATCATCAATCAATTGTCATGATAAATTGAATTACTTAACATCATCAATCAATGGTCATGATATATTGAATAAATTAACATCATCAATAAATGTTTATGCTGAATTAAATAACTAAACATCTTTTATCAATGGTCATGATGGATTGAATAACTAAACATCATCAACCAATGGTCATAATGGATTGAATAACTAAAACATCATCAACCAATGATCGCAATAACTATAGGTGCATGAGATTGGTGTTCTTTGTAATTGTTGAAGTAAGTTGAAATAAAATATAGCATACCAAATTGTAGTTCTGCTCTAACCATGTTCTTACTGCTGACATGATGGTACCCGCTGCGTTTAAGAAATATTCACCTGTAAAAAATCAGTATGTCCAATGTGTGCTTAAATCATCTTCATGGAAGGGTGCGTATTAAAATACGCCGGAAACAGTGAAACATTAAAAAAAAAACACAATACAATAGCAAATAGCAAAATGTAAAACAAAAAAAAAAAAAAAAAAAAAAAAAAAATCAATGTTAAAGTATTGGATGTTTCCTTAATTGTCATTTGTCAGATTTGTAATATCTAAAATATTAGTAGTTAATCTTCAATATTGCCAGGGACGTTCACAGTATGTGGCATTTGTTTTCCGCTTTGGTTATGCATATAACACAAACTAATAACAAACGTGCGCAAAATGTTGAACGAGAATGCATGAGTTCTAAAAATGACGGGTACTAGCATCATAAACACAATCTAAAAAAGGGGTACAGCCACACAGACAGCACAGGATCTGATCACGTTATAGGTACGGGAAGCCGTATGAACTGCTATATACCGACGTGATCGTTGTGTAGCACCATTGCTAACGTTGACGTGAATATAACGGTAGCTCCATGGCTGGTTGGCCCTATGTCAGAATAATTTGAGTGGGTATGGTATTATGCTAATTGTTCCCCGAATGTTATACGCAGAGAAGACAGCACAATAAATGTTGTAATTGGCCACCCCGGGGCATGACCCCACTAACAATTCCGAAAAATACATAAAATAAGTAAATATTGACCCAGAAACTTCAGGTATTCCATGGCTAAGATAGCGTCGAAACATGACATTTCTTAATTTGAAATTTGTTTGAGAATGCGTTTAAATTGGTCGCATAGGATTTACGGAGAAAGTAAATAATCAATTGTTACTCCACTATAAAGGTACAGTCCCTGTAAGTATACATATATTCAGTCATAAGTGCATCTAGCTTGAAGAGTTAAAATGTCTCATTCAAACAAATATACATCCCATTTGTTGGATATATAAATTAACCATTTTAATTCGCAATACATTTAGTAGATTGCAACAGGTAAAATATAAATAAACGGAAGCTGTATGAATAAACAAATATGTAAATTTTTCACAAATAAAAATGACAAATTGTGCTCTCCATAAAAGATTGCTTAAAGCAATGACGAAGTATTAAATTGTCGACTGCTGATTTAAAGGGAACAATTCATGCAGTTATGGACCGTCGAACTTTGAATATTCGAAGTCGTTGGGGTCGCTGATTTACTTCGAACTATGCATTTGTTGGTTTAATCTAAAATGCCTTCACATACACGATTTTCCGACTGGGACTCCGCCATTTTAATAACGTAATTATGTGCGGTAATGTGTAAGGAGCAATGTTTATATTTCTTAATATTTTTAACAGTGAAGTAAAGGTATTCGTTTGAAAAACATGAGTAAAAGAATAGGCGGCATGCATTTTTGTATCTTTTCATAAAAATAATACATCAAATTGTATGTATACAGCATTGTTGAGTATACGTGAACATGTTATCATCATTAACAAACTGTAACATACACTATGTATTTGTTACACGCACATAGTGTTTATTTACATATTATTGAATTGTTATTGAACCGGATGTCCTCCAATTGCTTGGCCCTTCTCCAGACTGCTCAGCTAAAAAAACACGCGCTTTACCTACCTGTATTAATTGAGGTGATGTTGATATCTGTCAGGATTTATACCTACCCACCCTAATATTTTGTAATGCCGAAGTGAGACAAATTAAATACACGTCAATCTTAAATTGGATTATCACTCTGCTTAAATGATTGTTTATCGTAACTTATTATTAAACTTATCAACAAATAATATGCAGTTATTAACTTCAACCAACCAATAACGGAGGCAAACATCGATGTTACAGGAGCAACGTCCCTTCGCAATTTGACTTGTGTCAATACACAATGGCCAGCCTGTCGTTGGCGCGATCGGGCTTTGGAAAACATGTCAGGAGATAGAATTTAAACTGTACATTGAGAAGTAAAGTTGACTTCGAATAAAATCGAAACGTGAATTAATACAAATGAATAATCATTTAATCATAAATGGAAGAATCGGGACCGACCAATGACTTCGAATAATGCATGGCTTCCGGCAAACCGGGTTTGAATAGCCGAGCTTCGAGTGTCGTTAACTTATACAGATAAATATAATGCATACCTGTTCTTTGTTGAGGAGACGGAAAAAACATGCCATTTCGCTCTGGTTATAAGCAAGCGTGCACGAAGTCATCTGTTTACTTGTTTACGGTATGTTGTACACACACACACACGCACACACACACACACACACACACACACACACACACACACACACACACACACATATATATATATATATATATATATATATATATATATATATATATATATATATATATATATATATATATATATATATATATATATATATATATATATATTAACAGTATTTATAAAATGTAAGCATGTTCACAATGTATTCTTCTTTAAGATACGTGTTAAAATTGTCTTTGAAATTACATATTGTATAGATTTTGATATCTTTATAAGTCCGATTGTACTACACATTGTCATTGATTGGTTGATTCTAATGTTACAATTTCGATACAAGATAATTTACATACTGTACATAGGCAGCTTAAGTTAATGCATGTGTATTTGTGGCATGAGTGCAGATAAAAAATCATAGACAATAATATTTATGTCGGCCATGCAATGCTGGTTTGCCTTCATATAATACACACGTTTTAAGCTTGAAGCAAACTTGTCGAATATTTCAGGTCTGTTATCAAACAAGCAATCCGGACGAATGACCGTAGCTTCAACTACACACGGAAAAATGTATCAGATTAAAGTTTTCACATTTGAAGATTATACAATACACTTACCTTTAAGCAAAGTAACGAGATCAATAACCTGCAAAAGATTTAGAAGGACCATCAACAATAATAATGTAAGTTAGAGACTGACAACACTATTTTAATCATTGTAGAAGCTATTCAACTAAGTAAAAAGTGAATATTTGAAATGTGTTCATATTATGAACACGCCCATATTATGAACACGTCCATATCATGAACAATTGATAAGATCATTATATCATGCACCATATTCCGATACAATGTATTCATGCTAGTTAATAAGACAAGGACACAACATTTATGAAAAGACTTGAAATTGATATTGTCTGTAAAAGTGATGGCGCACTGTAAACGCCTGGTATTATGTCACCTAAAGACACATTTTCAGACGCAAGACTGACAATTGGTTGATTCCTAAATTGGAGCATTCTAAAGGCCTTTATCATTCCTTCTATGATTATGGTATGACGCTGCAAGAGAAACCTTGTGATGTTTACATATAAACCGTGCCCTTTATCAATTTAACGTCATTATATTCCCGGAAAACAATGTATTAGGCACAAAACAGGTCTCAACATGAATATTTCACATAACATTGACCGAACCAATAAAAATGACCCATAACTGACGCCTTCTTTAAGCCAAATCAACTGATAAGAGCCGTTTCATTTATCAATAATATAGAGTATGTTGAAATTTAAGTAAACAATGTATTATATAATGCAAAAATAACACAACTTCAAAAACAAACATGTTGTAAGGGTCCGTAGCACATTTTGTAGCGGCCTGGACTACAATTTAATAACTTGCTCCGTGCTTTCACATTATAAATACCAATTTTTGGACTCTACAAAAGTTACATACTAGTGTTTGATATAAATCACTAACACAAATCGAGGACATATCAATGCTTTTAAGCAATTAAGTTATTTCATAGCTCGTGATTAATTCCATGTTGGAGATAATGAAACAAAGTACAATAAAATATCTTCTTTCACCATTGCTAGCATACTAAACGCCTGTGAGTAATGTAGTCGATATGATGATTTATATTAATGCATAGTTTATTCATACTGTGTCTCCTTATTATGTTAATTCGAAATAAGAATAATTAAAATGTGACAAGTAGAACTGTGTTAACCATCATAAATTGAATTGTTCAAATTTGTCATCATATCAAAAGTAAAAAACGAAAAGTAATATTAAAGCCCATATTTAGCACGTTCGCTCTTTGTCGTTACGCTTCCCTTAACTATCTCATTGTACAACAAAGCCACTGAGGCACATGTACATGAACATGTTATCTGCCACTATACACGGTATTTAAGTCATAATACAATCACATTACTGGGTGTTTGCGCAATACACTGTCACCCTCTCTCACTTTCGTTTGTTTTATCGTTTGTGTGTGTACACGTTTTTAAACCTTTTCCTTTTTTTGTCTTTTTTTTTCCTTTAAATATTTTGACTATTGACTTAAATGAGTTGCAAAAGTAAGATGATTTTTATTCATAAGCTTTAATCATTTAGTTAAGCAAGGAGCACTACAACACCAACACGGTCCCTTTGGGACCGAGGATAGAATTCATAGTTCAAAAATAGATTTTCTAAGATATAACCTTATAAGAATATGATAAAACAAATAATCGGTATTGTAATGCTAAAATGCATTTGATGTCAAATTAAACCGTTATACGGCACAAAAGACAAAACAGCATACAGAATAACTACGTCTTGAATAATATGCGATGCATGTCGCTGCGTGTAGTACGTCCTGAACAGGTTGTAACTATGGACTTGATCAGAAAAAGGCAATAATATAGTGCATCATTATAATGTTTTAATTATTTGTCTATACATGTCTATTAAGAATATAAGACAATTCGGTTGACGTAAACCAAAAATTCCAAAGGCCAAAGGTATCCACATGCACATCAAATGTAAAAGTAAGACCGAATCTGCGGTGGGTTATTTAAAAAAAGAGCAAACCCAACAGTTGCCGCATTAGAACGGCCAGTCAGCAATAGGGACCGACTAAACTATAACATGTTAAGATAAAACCAAACTGTTAGATCAAACTTAAAACAAAATGTTCGCATTAAATTAATACAACGCCAGCTGTGTAACCTGTGCATGGATGTGCCTTGTTGAATGCCAGTGTCTGTCAACTATACTTAATAGTGGCGCCATGTTTCCGTAATGTCCTGTAGTGGATTTTTGTATGATTTCATCAAGATTTACTGAAACAGTTTAACCATACGAGAGCAGAGTACATTTTATGTTAGCAGTCTGTGCATCTAGTTTAAACAAGTCATAAATATTAATGTAAAATGTTATTACAACTTTAATAGCATACTATTGGAGTTAAATTCCTAATGTCGTTTCGCAGCCTATTATGGAAATACATAACACTACTTCTTGTCGTGATGGAAATAATGTAACCTGTTTAGGTCGTCTGCGTTAGCGTCAAGCAGTAAGATGGCTTTAACTGCAATGGATACAAGAAAGGAACGTACATTAAAGGGGATATCTAACAGTTCGCCAATAGTGGACACATACACTTTCTTACCCTTCTTTCAGTGAATATTGGCATAATTGTTGAATAAACTCACACTTAAGATAAATGATGTAGAAAACTACTTTAATTTATAGACAGGATTTGTTGTGAAGTTCAGTGTTGTAATTTGAATGCAGCAACAACCGAACTGTCGCCTTGAATAGTCACAGTATTAAAGATCATAGCAAATCGGATGCGGAACAATTTAAGTGCCGAATTAGCAGAGGAACAGGCTGGTTTCAGACCAGGGAAAGGAACCAAATCCTCCACCTAAAATTGATACTTAAGACGAACTGGGAGGTAGGAAAAGATGTTTATCTCTGTTTCATCGATTATAGACAAACAAAGAAGATGACACCAAAGAAGTAAGACGACGTATTGCAATGGCAAATATAACAATGATTGCACTAACCAATATCTGGAAAGACAGATCCATTTTACAAAGCACAAATAAACGACTTCTACAAGCATTGGTATTCGCAATATCAACATACGGAGTAGAATGTTGCAGAGGGAAAATTGCTGCTTTTTGAATTGTGGTGCTACCGTAGACTTCTTCGTGTAGGCTGGGTGGACAAACGTACACACGATAAGATTCTGGAAAAGATTGGACCATGCCTAAGACTACTGGGCAACATCAATGACAGAAAATTGCGATTTGGGTGTCATATGGCCAGAACAGACGGCCTAACAAAATATACAAAATATCAGACAACTTGAAGGACATCGCGGGCATTAGCATGGTTGAGTTGCTCAGAATGGCGCATAACCGGAGTCGTGAAGAGCGCGACGGCTGGTCAGTAATGACCATTCCCTCAAAGAGAGATAATTGCTCTTTCTAGTTCTATGAACATTGATGAAGAAATATTGTTATGGCGAGTTGGATGCTATTCTTTATATGCAGCATACAAGACACCATTAACAAAATTCGTGGAATGTTTCCAGTTAACGATAATTCATTTTTTGCTTTCTTAAAATGTGCTGTCGGACACCGTGGTTACAGTAAACTTTTGTTAATCGTTGTTAATCTACTTAATGAAAAATGCATATAATTGAAGTTCACTAGTATTTAGCAGCCCATGTTAACTGATAAAGTTAACGATGGTCAAAACAAAGAAGCTAAAAATTATAATAATGGGTAGGTCTAAGGAGTGGTTATACATTTACTAATTAAAAAAGAAAATGGTCGAAATTCGAAATAGCAAATGTGCAACAAGCGTGTACATGTTTTTATTCTTGAAGATGTAACTATGTCGGTAATACTGAAAGTCTCACACCGCATTGAACTATATAATTCTAATTTATATGGACTTACATTCACAAACAAAAGACACGGACCATAACTGATACATTTATATTATCTATTGTTTTTTATTAGAGGAAACTTACATGTTCCTGTAAGTATTGTAACATATATCAAACAATAAAAAGGCACAAGACACTGGTACTCACATACCAGTCAAATATTTGGGTGACATCACAACTGTTGCGAGACATTATTTATACAAAACTCAACAGTTACCGCCTTGAAACTGGGCTGCTTAAAGCAGCTGTATAGAGCTCTAAATTTAGACTTCCTTAGGGGTTTCGTAAATGTAAGCAATGAAACGAATACGAGAAATGAATCAAAACTGTCCAACTTATGAGTATTCTTAAAGATAAGTATTTACGCCATTTAAAAGTTCATAAGTAATTATAAATAATGCCCACTTTGTATATGTATGAGGGTACAAGGATCAACTCTATTAGAACAATAACACACAATTCGTGATTGTAAAATAATTAAATCTTAAGAGTTTTTAATTTGGGAGATATATTATATTAGTTATGGTTTGTATGCCAGTGTATTTATGAAACTGTATATACGGACATGGGCACATGGGGAAACTACTTTATCAAACAATACGTCAGCGTTTGGACATTTATGCAAATTGATCGGTTTACTTTTCACTGCTCAAATTTGAGAAAGACATAAGGTAGTGCGAAGAGCTCTGTAAAACAAGTTTAAGCACCCAAGTCGGTTAATAGCGCCGACTAACCGTTCAAAGGCGATAACTGTCGGGTTTACTCTTGCTGTTAAATGACTCATCACAGACTTGTTCTTACTTTTACATTTAGCTTGCATGTGAAAACCGTTGTCATTTTTAAACTTCTGTATATGCTGCAATGACTTTGTCATATAAAGTCTTATTGATTACGTGATTCCCTTTAGTAACAGCATTCAGCAATTTGTATTGATATTTACAAAGTATAATCAATACATACGGCTGAAATATTGTCACTTGCGGGTTCCTCCTTCTTATGACTAATTGTTGAATAGTGTTGACACCATAAATAGTACGTACTGATGAAGAGAACCATATTGCGGATTTGTTTTAACAATAATATCAGTGCAACAGCTTTAAAAAATAATGATCAGAAGACTAATTATGGAAAGTCTTATATACTAATTGCTAACGAGACTAACCAGCTTACGTAACACTAAAAATAAATGAGTTTTGTTTGGTTTATTAATTGCATGTGAAAAAATGTGAAATACAGTTCATACACAATACTATGAACTAGTGAGCTGTTGTTTTTTGTTGTTTTTTTTTCAATCTGAATGGCTCATCCAGAGAACGTGACTGCTTGTGGTATCTCGTTGAAATGCAGTTTCTATATTATCATAAATAAATATGACCGCACTTCTTTTTTGATGTTGCTATTAAATCACGAATAATTGTCTACACGAATGATAATACGGGGAAAGGAAATTCAGTTATTCAAAATTTCTGAATAGTTCTATTTGTTTAAACGCTGCAAGTTAATGTTAGTGAGTTTAAAAAATAAGCTAACTAAATTGCATACACGATCACAATTTTAATCAAGTTTTCAAATTATAATAAAGACTCTGTTTTCTCAACCACAAAGTAGAGAAGCAGTGTTTTCGCACATATAACAGTCCACCTATACACTTTCATAATCCCGACCTATACTCTAATAGGACTACAGTAGCATGCCCGCTTATCGAGGAGATGTACACAATGTGAATAATATTCCTATTAAGTACTAAAAGTCTACCAAAACATTAAAAAAGGATTTTTACAATACAAATATTGCTGCTTTATCGATACAATATTGTCTTTCGCGATATGGGAAATTTGCATAATCCCACTCATTACTACCAGTAGACAGCATTATGAACCGATATGAAGTTGTTTAATACACATTAAAATCGGGTCATTTCGTACCTGTCGGTAGTTGAAAAGACTCTGTGATTTTTGAAATGTTGGTGTATGTTGCATTTCTCATAGGACTTTGTCGTATACTCTTATTAATGATCACAACTATGTTACTTGTGCAGTGTTGCGGTCGTAAAACATCTCCCTTTGCATGTTAAATATGTTGTTAATTAATTCATTCTATAAGGATTGTTACGTGTCTTTCCTGTCATGGTCATTGTTTCCTCAATTCCATCTTCACAGGAAGAGGAAGCTACAACCATTTACTCTTCTCTGTTCATTTTGGTTTCTTGGTTCAAAAAGTAAATTTCATTTAGAATAAAGGATTTTGTGTGTGTGTAATTCTTCTAGTCGAAATAATACCCTTCTCTCTTCTAAGCACTATGTGGACACTCTTTATCAATAACGTCACTACTTTCCTCATAAGTTGTTAAAGAAAACGTCAGCGCTTGGACATTCATTATTCATATAGATCGGTTTTATTTTTAATGCATGCATTACCGAAACTCATCAGGAAGTGTGAGGATAGAACTCTCTCAAACCATATTGCCGACTGGCCGTTCCAAACCGGTTAATTTGGGTTTGCTATTTTTGTTAAATAACTCATCACAGGTGTGTTCTTACTTTTACATTTGACTTGCATGTGAATACCTTTGCATTGTGCTTTTCGAAATTTTGCTATATGTTGCACTGCTCATAAGAATGTATCGTATATTCTTATGCATAGTTTAAAAATCGGTATATATATGCAGTTTTAAATTCATGGAAATATTAAGCACGCGTTTGATATCATTTTTTGTTAATATTGTCTAAGAAACGTTTAGTAAATACAAATGAAAATGTTGTAATAATAAGGCTTTACTGTTAATTTTGTAGGCCTTTTCCTAGTATGAAGCGGCTGTTGACTAACATCTAAATTGACCATAATTCTGTGTTTAGACAAATCCTATGTAAGAGAATTGTGGTTTAACGCGCAAAATACCCATACATGATATTTCTTCATACTTGCATACCTGTGTATGTGCATAATGTGTGTAATGTGCATAATGTGTTTGACGTGCGTTATGTGTATATAATGAGTGTAATGTGAGTAACGTGTGTAATGTAGGTACTATGTGTACTATGTATGATATGTTTTATAAGTTTATTGTGTGTATTGTGTTTATACTGTGTGTAACGTATGTTACTTGTGAATTGCGTACACCGTGTGTACTGTTTTCACGCGTGCATAATGTTTTAAGTTTGTATAATGTGTGTTATGTGTGCAGTGCATATACTGTGTGTATTGAGTGTCACGTATGTACTGTGGGAAATATGTGTAACGTGAGTAAAGTGTGTAACGTGTTTAACAAGTGTAATGTGAGTAACGTGTGTATTGTGTATAATACAGGTTTTACGTATAACGTGTGTAATAAAAGTAATGCTTCTAATGTGTGTAATGCGTTTAACAAGTATATTGTGTGCAACACGTGCCGTGTGTGATGAATATTGAATGTATGATGTGTGTAACATCTGCAATATGTGCACTATGTATAATGTCTATAACGCGTGTAATGTATGTTACGAGTGTGATGTTTGCAACGTTTGTAATGTGTGTACGGTGTGTCACGTGTGTAATAAGTGCAATATGTGTAACGTGTCTAGTGTTTCCAATATATGTAGATTCTGAAATCTGTGCAACGTGTGTAACTTTTGTAGCAAGTTTAATGTGTTTAACGTGTGTATTATATGTAACGTGTGTAATTCTGTTTTTTTGTGTAACTTGTATAATGTGTGTAACACGTTTAATATGCATACATTTTTAGCGCATTTACTGTGTATTCTATAACTTAAGTGTGCAAATTGTGCAATTTGTTTATTGTAAGTAACTTGCGTGAACTATGTGTAACGTGGGTAATGTGCATAACATATGTTATACGTTAAATGGCTGTAATTAGCGTTACATGTGTAATGTGTTTATTGTGTGTAATGTATAAACTTTTGCTGTGTAAAATGCGTAATGTTTATGATGTGTATTATGTGTGTAATGTGTATGATATTTGTAACACACACAACGTGTGCACTGTGTCTCAAATGTATAATGTCTTTAATATGCGTAATCTGTTTAACGTGTATAATTTGTGAAAGTGTGTAATGTGTGTAATTGTGTAGCAAGTGTAATGTATCTAGTGTCTATTCACTTTATCTTTTTGTCTTAAAAGGAGATGACAGCAATAAAGTATGCCTTAGTTGATTTATACCCAGAGTGTTTCTTAGACGTAAATGTATCAAACATTTATTATCATTGTACATATCGTGTACGTAACAGCTTTATATGTTAACAACTTTTTTTTTCTATCATCAATTTCCTTTCAAGTTTGACATAAGTCTTCCAAAATATCCTACCAACTTATGCAACAATGATGGGAAGTAACCTTTGTCCGTATTGTCGTATAGACCGAACATGTATAAATATATTCTACTCGGTTGAAGAATGTATTGATGAGATGTTTAGTATGTCAGTTGTCGGTGTAATTCTTTCAGAAACAAGGACAATACCCTTGCATAATAATCTTAACAGCCTCACAATATTCTGCTTCAACCACTACACTTAAGAGAAATTCATTGTACGGAGGAATTTACGTGTCATCGTGAAGTCGTAGATTCTGTGTTTTGTAGGAAGCAGATGCACATCAGAAGATCTAAACTATATCTATAGTTATAATTAGTACACTCACATTATATGTTCATAGTATGCCCAACGTACTTACCAAGGATCTGCATCCCGACTGTGTAGCTAAGGTAAGGAATTCAATAACAGTGCCCTCATCAATGTGCCTTTTTAGTAGGTCATATCTATCTGTAAATAAAGGGATATATAGGCAAAGGTCCAGGAGACTGTTCAGGAAAATGTTAACGCTATTTAAATAACTATGAAAACGACATCTTTTACAATTGTGATTCTTCAATACTTCCTTTATGATGCTAGGATGTAGGTTACTTTAATACAGTCATTTAAAAATGCCGATTTATGACGATAAAATTGTTAACGACGCTTTTGTTAACCATACATCACAGTATGAAGGTTTTCGAGGTAAAAGCACAGTTGATCTCGTGATTATAACACGGAAAATAAAGAAAAATGGATAAACGGATGAATATTGACATACGCCTTCCCGTGTGTATGCTAATGATGCTGTTTTTAAGGTGTTTACAAACGTATAATTAAATAAAAACAAGGTATACAATATCAAGTAATGTATCGTGTGGCGAATGGTATATTAACATTTTGTTGCAGTTTATAGAGTACTTATTTATACCTATTATACGGACATTTTCCAGTCAATTGCCTTACCGCTAACCAGCTGGCATGCTGTTTATGCCATATAACTTACAGGCTGGAAAAATACTACTTAGTATACACAGGTTAAGAGTTAAAGTTTCAGCTCGATATCCTGAATTCACGACATGTGGCACAACATTTAAAAGAAACTAAGTGTGATTGTCGTAATGACACTACATTCGACGCAACATTCAGCATGATTTCTAAAGGCTAAGTTTGAATATTGTCCTTGAAAAACAATCGACACTATATTCACCTCGAAAAATCAAGGTTAGAGAAAGTATCGTGCTGGCACATTTGGCATAACAATCAGATTCAAATTCCCCGATACAAAGTTTGTATGTCGTGCTAGCACATGTTTAGGCATGACATTCAGTCGGGCTGGCGCAACATTCAGCATGACATTCAGCTCCCGACAATCAAGTGCGAATGTTGTGCTAGGACAACATTTGCTCGATTTTACAACACTAATTTTAAATGTCGTTTTTGTGTGACAATCGATAAGATAATTAGCTTAACATTCAATGTCATTAACTTTACATGTGGTGCTGACACACACAGAATTATGCTTGTCATTAATCACGATATTCGAAACCACTAAGTGTGAATGTCATGGTTACATCTGACCTGGTTATTTTTCCTTGCTAAACTGTACTATATTCACATGTTTTTCTCATATCCAGCTTGACAATATGATGCATCGCGATCGAAGCATATTTTCATACAAACAAATAGGGAGCACGGCCATATATAACATATATTTGTTTTATTTATCTTAAAGGATTACCCATTTGAATACATTTTTTCTGTGAAAGCCTGAACTTTCAGCATAGCGTAAAACCTAGTAAAAGTTGTCTTTGCGAACGAGGCTAGTAAGCCACCTACCAACTATTTAAAGTTAATTGTAAGCAATGCAATGTATTTTGCCTTGTATGCTTAAGTATATGTTACATAACATTTACAACACATCTTTAAAATTAGTGTAATTTGGCTTATTGTTAAATGTGTTCTTTTTAAAGAAACGAGAAAAACAGAATACGTACAGTTGACAGGTAATCGCCACTCTGTAAATAAACAAAATAAAACTATACTAGCACTATGCATATTCCATGTAATATATATTTTATAATAAATTACCAGTATTCAAGGTAGGTCCTTTGGTATACAAGACATGGCATTCTTTCAAAGAATTGTACTTTTATACTTCTTTATTCATGATACTGAAGGATTCCGCCCATTTAGGGAATGTGAGTGTTTTTCAAACCACCATGATATGTTGATTTATGTTGAAAAAGCTAAGCAATGAAAGATGGATGCCATACATACGAGTATTTGACATGACCCCTATGCATATTGATGATCTCGACAATAAAATGCCCCGCACAAACCTGAAATATGTTTTCACACACTTTCAAACTATGTTTTAAGTTATCTTTGAACATTTGGATATATTTCAAGTTGAAATAACAACATTAATATGAAGTTGTTTGATCGTTTAAGTATGTTCTTTCATAAAACATAAAAAGGATATATAAATTCATGTTAACCTTGCTTTTTCATTTACTGCATACATTAAATTAAAATATATACAGCAGAGATGTAGATGTCAAACCATACTTATACATAATTCTGTAAGTTTTATAAGTTCTAGACTGCAAGTTTGCACTTGGTAAATCATAATCATACTTTTGTATGTGTTTAGTGTGTCATACACCATACTGGCTCCTATCGCGAAGTTAACGTTTTTCAGTGACAAACTAGTCAGGCAAATGTTTAGTCAACGTAAGACAAGTAATGCACGACAAGATCGTTGCTGACATGACATTTTCTTCGACCGTAACTCGAAGAACCTATAGGAGGGTCTCTACTTCAGTTGATAAAATACATAGGCAATAACGTTTAGTTAATACATCGTGCTTGCTTGCCAAGAACGACATTACTTAAGGTCGAGCTCATCCATCGGTCTGTATTGTGACTCCGTCATGTTGCCAAATTATGATCATTAAGTCATACACCAAATTGTGCTCACCACCAAGTACGTAATATCAGATACCGAAAAAAAGTGATTAATATTATTTAATATTGATATAATTGCGTCTGGAATTCGCTTTCTAACATTTTAGATACACATTTACTATATAGTATTACGGGTATTCCTGTACTTCTTATTCACACGCGATCACGGTCACAGGACCTGTCGTACAAGTTTGCATTCTTTCTATGTACATATTTTATGCAAGAAGCAGAAGTATCTGGCTCATTTTTTAGACAAATGGACCTAAAACAATTAGTTAACATAAACCTATGCGAAATATAATGTGGCACAATGCCATTTGGGAAATACAGGGATGATAAATGTGTACTGTCATTTATACAAGTTATATCAAAATTAAACTATCACTCTGATGGATGTATACATGCAAGTTAGATAAAACCTTAAATGAACCCAATAATAATAATACAAGTAATGCAAGTTGTAAAATACTAATATAAAGTATTACTGTTTTACTCTGGTACAAGTGTTAATTACATAGTGTCAATTGAAGATGTGTCGGTGGAGATACCTTTTACATCCCTATACAGATACAGTAACATATAGCATACAAAAGTATGCAAACTAACGAATAAAGAAGAGCCATGGTCCGTGCAGTACAATGAGATGACAAGTATATACTAATATGTATTATCTTCCGGTTAATGGCGTTGTTCGAACGTGTTCTTTTAGCGTAGTGTCAATGGTGTTTTATTTTTCTTTCCAGTGTCTAAGGCTTTATATACCGAGAGGCGGCATAAGAGGGAAATGTCAGCTCTAGCTGATCTATGGATATGGACACCAGAGCATTTGCAAGGTAAGACAATGAAGACGTGTATGTGTATTATATTATAGTGTCCTTCAAGACCTAAGGAATGAGCAAAAAAAAAAAAAGGCACTGAGCTCACTAATCTGATGGGTCATGTAATGGAAAAAAACGTGTATCGGTAACATTAAAAGCGTGCTGTTCGAACAAGAGCAGCAATTAAATACACTTAAATACAAGGCCACTGATTTACAGGCAAGAAGCAGAATAAAGAATTATATATTCTGGGCAGTCACAGAAAACACCAGACATTCATGTGCATTTTTGTTCGCAAACTGTATCCGGGACAAACTTGATATAGATGCTACTTATATATCTACTGATAAGGTTCATCGTCTAGGACCAATTAAACATCAAAATCAATCCAGCTACCCAAAACGACCAATATTCTACGTTTCCTCGACTAAGCTGACTCTGAGCAAATACTACGAAATGCGTACAAATTAAAGAGGACGCCATTCGGTGTAGATCTTGATTACCCCAAAGAAATAGCAAAGACAAAACAGCATTTGTACACTTCAGCAGGCAAGGGAATCTCGTGCAAGAAGAGCATACGTATAAATTAAATTCCACGCGCGCCTATTCATTGACAAACGACTAGTACCTGACATAATGTTTGTTTGGTTCAACCAAACAACCGTATACCTCATAACAAAACATACAGTGCTAACTCACGTGACACAGAAAGTAACAGTGAATCAGAATCTGCCGGTAAACTAGGCGACAATCTGCACGTGAATTTAGACATAAATACGAGCAACAGGAATAGCGATGGTAAACTCACCGGATCACTTGACCAATCAGCAACTAGAAATGAGTCACGTTACAATATAAGAAAGTACAGCGTAATGGTCAGTCTTATTAAAAAACGTCGACATGGGCGAGACAACCAGGAGCGCAGAGAAGGGCTGGAAGCCAAATCGCAATAAATCGATCAGGAAAGGAAATTAGAACATGCGCCATTGACAGACGGTAAAGAAACCGAGAGCTTATATTTTATCAAAAGAAAACAACATTATTAGCCGCATAAGCACAGACTGTGTAACTGCAGTTGACACGACAAATTGTGTGGTGACTGATGCAGCACATCTCTAGGATCCATCCAGGCATACATTTCTTTCTTCTTAATGTACAGGGCTTAATAGGGAAGACCTCCAACAAACTAGACTCTGGATAAATGTATACATTATTTGAAAAAAACAACGCAACACATTATTATTCAGCGAGACATGGAGCAGTAATATATTTAAAAATGATAAGGTTGGATTTAAACATGGTATATTAAACAGAGAAGTGAAACATAAAACGCACGAGGGAGTGGTGGGTTGATAATATTTATGTCGCTGATACTTAATATCATAATGACGTACATGTTAAATATATTGATGAGTGTATATTACTTGTAAAGATCAAAGGACTGGGCATAGGTTTTCAAGATGATGTTTACATATCCCTATGTTATAATATTTCGACTGGTAGCAGCAGGGAAATAACTATTGATCACGATATATTCCATTTATTAACTGAAGAAATTATTTTACTAGAAAATGAATTGTCAAACCCAAAAGAAGAACAGGAGATTTTAATACACGCGCAGGTCAGCAAAATGAATATAGAAAGCGGTTTTCTCAATCAAGATATGTTACCAGAAGATTATACTATAGACACTGCTTATACAAATACAGCCAGGATAGAATAACAAACAACCACGGTATTAATATGTTGTTTTTTGAAAACAGACTGGTTCAGAAGTATAAATTGTAAGTTTTTTGATGATAAGAGTGTGGGGGCGTTTACTTGTATTAAGTCAGCGGGTTGAAATGCAATTGACTATGTATTATGTAAAAAATAATTAATGCAATATCTTACCCACTTTGCGGTTCATGAACCGAACATTCTATCTGATCATTGTGTCGTGAGCTTTTCAATTAATGACAATGACAACTTTAAAAGACCACATTTAACACAGGAAATGACAATTCCTGACCAGACAGGAACGAATATAAATATAATTGGGATTCAGATAGCTAAAGCATGTATACATATTTATCCTTAACAAAGCTGATAACATATAACAATTATACTCCCTAACTACAAACATAGAATAAATATCAGACACCAGTGGAGTTGATGACAATATCAATGCTTTCTATGATTTTCTGACACATGTTGTAGACCCATTATTAAACAAGCATTTGATAGTATTGCGGCCAATACAGTAGTCCCCTACCGGTCCCTCAAAAAGTTATGGGCCGGACACGATTTTGCTGCGATTTTGACATTGACCTTCAAGGTATCGACCCAAATGTTGTTCGCGACACGTCATCTCAGTATGGTGATCATTTATGTGAAATAGTTGTAAAATCTGACTTCAAGTATAAAAGTTATGGGGCGGACAGGATTTTGCTGCAAGGTCATGCTGTGACCTTGACCTTCAAGGTATCGACCCAAATGTTGTTCGCTACACGTCATCTCAATATGGTGATCATTTCTGTGAAATAGTTTTAAAATTCGACTTCAAATAACGAAGTTATGGGGCGGACAACATTTTGCTTCAAGGTCATGTTGTGACCTTGACCTTCAAAGTAGCGACCCAAATTTTGTGCATGCATATTGTACACATTGCTACCTATTAACATACCATGTTTCATGCGCCTAGCTTTAATAATTTTTAAGTTATCAAAGGATCCAGACAGACAGACAGACTGACTGACTGACGGACTGACGGACGAAGGGTAAACACCGGTAGGGGACTTAAAAATAACCAAAATAGTACAGAACAAAAAGTAGAAATAAAGAATATATTATGCAGGAATCTTAAAACGTACAAAAAAGAGAAACTTCATCTCTACAGACGCAATATGATAGAGACGAGAAGTCAATTTAAGACACACATAAGGAAAACACAGTATAACTATATGAAAGATAACACAGTGATTTTTTTTTTTTTAAATTGATATATACAAATGCCAAATAATATTGGAAAATGTTAAACAGTGTATCATCTGGGCAGTCACACACTTATATCGCAAATAATGATTTCTACACATATTTCATAGCAAATAACGATCCGGAATCACAATTTTTCAAGCAGACGACATAATATATTTTAATGAAAGATATGTAAATAAAGAAATACAAGATATATTTGTTATACCAATGCATATAAAAGAATTTTTTTAATCTATTGGATAATTACAGAGGCATACCTTTGCATACCTTTAATTAGTCATTTTCGAAAACTGTTCACATGTATCCCAAATAACAGAATAACCACATAGGCAAGAAAACTATAATGTATGCGTGGAAGAACAAGCTGGTTTTCGCAAAGGTGTGAGAACTGTTAATAATATATTCATTTTAAATGCAGCCGTAAAGCACATGTTAAATTCAAATAAAAAACAACTTTCCGTAGCAATGGTACATCTATAGCAAAGCGTACGATAATGTAGTACGAGATGTATTATGGTATAAACTAATAAGATATGGTGTAAAAGGCAACATACTAAACATTTTACAATATATGTACAACTCCTTAAAAACGACTGTACGAACTAACGGCGAACGTAGTGAAAGTTACGCAAATGTACTCTAGGTAGGTCATGGTTAGTGTTGATCATCATTCCAGTTTTCCATCTACATAAATGACCGGGAAGAAACGCTAGAATTAAAGGGACACACCTGAGTAACAAACACGGGAAAACTGGGAATAAAGCATATATGTTTAAAGATGAATTATTAATTCATAATTACATATATAACACATTTGCTTATTTGTTTAAAGGATATATTGCACAAAAATGTAGTTTATTGAAGTCCGTAGGGCAGCTAATGTAAACAAATTAATTCGGAAAATTAATTAGCCTTACCGCACCGGACAAACGTGAGGTCCCGAAGTTTCACGAGAACAATGGTCATTGGAGTCGCTGGAGACCGTAAGTAACTAGTATAATGCATTAAATAGTTGTTAGTTTTACATGATTATACACGAATTCTAGTTATTTTAAGTGTGTTTTATATTTGCGGACGAGGACAGAGAAAGCAAGTGTCGAATGCTTATTTTTAGTCAGTAATCATGAAAAAGTCGGCTTTATTAACAGATGTTCATGATTAGGGGGAATCTCAAAACACACATTTGCTAAAACTATTGTTTTATAATATCGTATTTGTACAGGCAACGACCAGAATTATTTAGCATTGTTTTTAACATTTTTAGATTTTGATGTATTATATATATATTCGCGTGATGTGTCGCTCTTACTTGGTGCGCGCTATTCATAAACTCGGGTTTTGTGGATTTGGCTTCGATGCTCTTAATAAAGGTGCGATTATATATGCAAATTCAACGTGTTTTGTACATTTAAGTATTGCGGAATCATGAAGAATGTGTAAATTCTAAAGAAAATAATATCAATATCAGAAATATTCGATTTAAAATAGTTGCGTTGTACCAATACTGTCATTATTATATTGTTGCCATTATTTATGGAATGATAAGCATAATGATTCATGAGGCAAACATGCAAACTGAAGCACCCCAGTCCATTTGAAGATAGTACCCCTCTCTCCTTTATAAACACTGTGGACATTATGTTTTTAATGACGTCACTATTGTTGTCATATCTCATCAAAGGAAACGTCAGCGCTTGTACATTTTTTTATTCAAATAGATAGGTTGTCTTTTTATTTCCTGCATATGAGAAACCCATCAGGAAGTGCGAGGTTACAGTTCTATAAAACTGGTTCAAGGCCCCCAGACGGTCCATATTACTGACTGACCGTTCCAAGAAGGTAACTGTCGGTCACATCACAGATATGTTCTTAAATTTATATTTGGCTTCCATGTGAATACCATTGTCCGGCGCCTATTCAAATTTTGGTATATGTTGCAGTGCTCATCGGGCAGGATTTCTTTGGTAAACTGTTTTTGTGTCAGAAGATATATGTGCAAGCTCATGTTTCTGAGACTTTGAGACCACATGCACACGTCTGTATTTCGTAGTCAAGATTAATTAACTTGATTTCTTTCTACATGATATGCATTGTCCGGTCTGATACGACATGGATGAACATTTTTTCTGACCAAGAGGTTGGTATTTTACCTCGATTCTAAGAATGGTCAATGCCCAGTCGTAACCTGGCAGCTCTTACGTCATTCAATACACACACATTTGCATCATGTAAGAATGTGAACAAGTGGTCATGCTCGCCATGAAATCTTAATTGTCAGGACTCCAGTCGGGGTGTTCTAGATATCACTCAACTAATATTGGTCGCGTTGCATTTAAATGTATTTTAATAATGTTTTCATATTTATTAAACTGAGTAAATAAGGCATGATATATGTTGGTTTTGTCAGAGTCACGCATAAGTGCAAACAAGGTAACTTCAATAAGCTTGACAATGTATTATGTATTTGCTCTAAATTCCTAGGCAGTTCTGATTTATGTAACTCAGATGCAAACTGAATACATATACCATCAGCTTTTTACTTTAATTCTACATCAGGAATTGATTCGTTCCTTAACGTATTTGAAATCTACAATTCTGCATGTGTTTTTACTAATGATGGTTAGACAATTTAAAGAGAGTTTTCAGATTAGGTATTCAGCATGGCGTAAATAACTTAATCCATGCTTTGTGCATGAGCCTTTATGCCAATACCCACATATTTGTGCATTATATTAGTGAATTACGATTCCCAGTTTGATGGGTATAGGTAGCAGCTGGGTTTCCGACAAGGTCCACGTCTATCTAATAGTGGCAGTAGTTGTGGTGATTATAAACGTACACATAACATTGATTTAGTGAACTAGTGTTAAAAAGGAGCAATGATTCTTGCTATCAACATCTAATCAGTTCTTACATATCAAACATAAATACTATCAAAGACAAACGGTTAAAAATAATTCACAAAGAAGATACAAATCAAAAGAAACTGACTAAATAATAAAATCGTACCGAGATATTTTGTGATGACAAACCATATTAAATTGCAAACAACAACACGCAAATGCGTAACAAAGATTAAATACAAAAGCTTCATACCAGACCATGTTTGTAAGATAAATTGTACATGAATGTATACTTGGAAAAATTCTACATGTATTAATATATAAGGACTTTAGTATTAAACTGCAAATGCACATCAGGCACTCGATACTTTTCTCCATGCAAACACTCGAGTCAAAGTAAATATGTTTGAAAATACATAACATAAACAAGAAAAATAATGTATTTTGTAATATTTGTCCTTTAAATTCGTATCCGGTGAACCGATAGTTCATGTCTTTGGAAGACATTAAACTGAGTGATAAATGCTGGTAAAATGGTTTGTTGTTGTTGTTTTCAAAAGGTAGAAACCCACTTTACTCAACTAGTATTATCAAGTCATTTGGTGCAGTGTCTTACATGAAAGTATGTATTTTCCAAATTAGTTAAAAAAAAACGAATTGTATAACAAGGGCTTTCTGTATTCAAACAGAAGTCCAATTAAAACATTTGGTTAATTCTGAATTTAAGCGCCTTAACAATGCTTAAACTCGAATGCTTGATTTAGACACAAGAGGGGACTAATAATCTTAGTTAAAGTATTACCTCCCTCGATAAAGAAATGTTCAATATGTCCAACTTGAAGGCGGTCTAAGTCGTCTAAAGATATCGCTGGAATAAAAAGATAATCAGTAGAATAGAATAAATAATTGGTTTCTTTTATTTTACACACTTTGTTTCGTCAGCATGAACAAACGTTAATGGGAACGAACAGTATGATATCTGCTTGATGAACCAACTTACTTATAGTGTTTGTTGCTACTTCAAGTTTTAAGCTTCTGATATTGTAAGACTATATACCAAAAGCTGGGATGAATACTTATACACAACCACATGTTGTCAGTAAGAGATTTTCTTATCGTTTTAACAGTGACTGAACGATTTGGATATACTTTTTTCTTTTTCAACACAATGGGAAATACACGCATTTCCACATTAGTTCAACCATCTATAATCCCAATTCATGGGTATCCCAACGACTTGTTGCATTGTAAAAAACACACTGAGTTCGTCTTGCTCGTGTATACGTTGATAAGTGATAAGAGAAATAATTTAATGGAATATTTCTGTTTTGAATTGCTGACACATTTAATACAAACTGCACTAACATTAAAATATTGTGTGTATTGCAACCTCGGCCTTTTCTTGTAGGACTCTATAGACTTATAACCGAGGGGAACAATAGTACCACACCATGCATACATGTTCTTAATGGAATGTTACAACTTGGCTGAACATAGGGAAACATTATCCTTCTAGATTTGTTTACGAAATACAAAACACATTATTTTACTTGAGTATTGACCCCTAATCGATACCGTAAATGAATTATATCGTTTTTATGACGTCCGTACAATACAATGCATAGACTTACACTCAAACAATCTCATCTCTACTAAAGCATCACATTCTATGACCTCTGGGTTCCCATTCCACATGGCCACTCTCTTGCTTATCTCAAAGGCGATACGTATATCCTCTTTAGAGTTGGTACCAACATCTGTAAAAAAAGATCGTCATCTTTCCTTAAAAGATTTACCACGAACAAGTATTAAAAGATGGTACCAGTAACCAGAATTATTAGATGTTACTATCACAAATTGTTAAACATGTTACAAGTACGTATTACTTCTTATCAATACTTTGCAATGCGTAGCATAACTAAAATCCACATTGACCAACAATAAAAACAGATACCATAACTTATCATAATCAAAAGTTGCATATCGCTAGAAAAGCTTAATCGTGTCATTTACTTTAATAAGAGTTAAAACAACCAAGTAGTGTCCAATGTAATCGTTATAAACCATAAGCAATATTGGCAGATATTTAAGATAATCAGAAATAACCGTTTACATTGATATCAGAAGGTAATTTCTATTACAACCACGTTAACTTGTGCCACTACCCATGTATTAATAGAAAATACAAATACCCATTAGTACATGAAATAACCATTACTCTTACTCGTTATTATCAAAAGTACAAACAAGTACTTACCCCTATAAACAGTGGTAATTGTTTGCCCAAAAGACTGAAACTTCCAGTTCAGCAATCATTACGACATATTACCATTACCTAGCATTACCAAAACGTACTTATCACTACCGGAAGTTAGTATTACCAAGCATTGCCCAAACATTTACATAGCCATAGTTAACGGAAGTTACTATTACCAAGAACTACTGAAACTTACAAATAGCTATAATTACCAGAAGCTAGTATTACCAAACATTGTCTAAACTTAAACATACATAATGAGAAAATTAATTAAATGTCTCCTCTGAAAAATCCCTAAATGCAAGTAGGTTCCTTTATTTTGCTCGTTTTTATGCTTGTGCTCTTTTGAGTCTATGTTGAATTATCTGCCTTGTTTGTGATACACAGGAAACGAAACTTACACACAGCGATAATTATAAATTGCTATTACCAAGCATTGACCTAACGTACACATAGTAATTATTACCGAAAATTGCTTTTCACAAAGCATTGTCAAAGCTTATGCATAACCATATATACCAGAAGATACTATTATAAAGCATTGTACAAAGTTACACATAGCCATTATTACCAGACGTCAGTATTACAAAAGATTGTCCAGATTTAAACATAGCCTTAACTAACAGAAGTAAGTATTACCAAGCAGTGTCCTAACATAAACATAGCCATAATTACTCGAAGTCAGTATTACCGAGCATTGTTTAAACTTGCAAATAGCCATACTTATCGAAAGTTAGTATTACCAAGCATTGCCCAGACTTACACATAGTACTGATCTCCTACAAGCAGTTTTACTATGAATTACCAAAACTACTCATGCCCATATATAATAGCATCAGTAGACAGTGGCCAAAACTTACACATAGCCATAATTACCGGACGTTAGTACTACCAAGCATTGCCCAAACTTACACATAGCCATAATTACCAGAAGTTCCTATTACCAAACAGTACCCACCCTTAATCGTACTCATCGTTACCAGATATGAGGGTTAATTGATAAGTTATGAGCCTTAAATGTAAGGATTTGACTTTTTGCGGACACATAACATTCTTTATCAAATAATTATTTTCAGTTCCTATACACGTTTGCCAGTGTTTTGCCATGTTTAAGTGCCTCAATTAAGCTTTTAAGAGCTCCTTTTCCTGGCCGTTCACAAAGTCCTCCACCGCATGTATGGCATCATTATCTGACCGAAAGAAGGTGCCGAAATTGGCCCTTTTAAATTTTGTAAATATATGAATGTCAGATGGAGCGAGGTCAGGCGATTAAGGCGGATGCTCAATTCAAAGCCATACTCGTTAATGGCATCGCTGGCAAAGACAAACGTGTGAACAGGGTTGGACAACTCACCTTTACTTCGGCGGCGCCAGAGTTTAATATGTGTGATGACTGCCTCAGAAGTGACGAATACTAGGTGCATTTTAATGTTTATCCCGTTTACAGATTATATACCATTAGAACACCATCTGTATTGTATTCCAAAATACCGAGGCTATAACCTGTCCAGCTGATGAAACAGCCCTTACCGTCTTTAGCAGGGCTGATGTAGGTTGCTTCCATCTAGGGTTAAGTGATACACTCACGTTTCATCTATATTCACCAGCGTCTCCTGGTAGTTAGCAGGATCTGCCTCTAAATAATTCAGATCAACACCCGACAATATCCGCCTGGTGAGCGTTTGACCTACTGTTAGAAGTCTTGGTACCAAAAAGGGCCGAAAGCTTGGTCATTGCAAAATGTTCTGTTATAATGGCACCTACTCTTTTCTGTTTAATGTCAAATGTATTTTCTATATATCCCTCGGTCACAATCCGGTCAGGTTTAAGAATGTCATGTAGGTTATTGACAATTTCTAGATATGCAATACTGAAAAACCTTAAATGATGAACGTTCAAAAAGCTCTGCGTGTCAGTCTTAAATTCTGCCGCTCACTTTCCTACTGTAGCATATGAAGGGGCATCATTCCCCATTATGGATATCCTTAGCTGCTAGACCTTTCTTGTGCAAATATTGTATCACTGCAGATTAGCGATGTTGTCTATTTTGCAAAACACACTTGTCTTGTTTACTTCAGAAGATACCTATTAGACATAAACTGACCAAATGACACCAGTCTTAGAGTACATAGCCTTAAATAATCAGGAAATAGTATGGCTGAAACATTGTATCACTGCTACATTCATTTATTACAAGTTAACTTAGCAATCAGACATCGTATGTTAATGCATTTATCAACCATCACTAGAAGAGTAAACGTAACCATCGTAACCGTACGTTAAAATTACCCAGCAATACAAAAGGTTCCCATTGGCTAGCAATACTAATAGATACACATCGAAAACAGACACTACACTGACCTATCGCATCCAGATGTTAGCATTACTCATCATACAAACAGTTACAATTAGTCACCATTTCCATATGTTACTTTTGCTTTCCTGATTTTACAATTACCAAGCATTGCCCAAAATAACTATTGCAAAAACCATCCATTTGGTTATAATATTGATTGCACTTCATAAACTGCCAATATAGCATAAAGGACAATAGCTTCATTAAGATTAGGAGTTTAAAATAGAAATTAAATTATTTACAATGACTGCCTATATCTTGAAGACGTGTTTTCCTTGTAAGCGACATATTTGCATCAATGAGTTTTGCTACAATACAGTAGTAAAGTTAGGTCTTCTAGCCGTTGAGGATCTAGTATATTTGAATTGATATCATGTCTTGCAAACAACAAAACCACTGTTCAAAAAAGCTTGAAATAGGTAAGATGAGTCACATTATGCAGGAGTTGTGTTTTTTTTTTATTCATTAGTAAGTTAAGCCTGCATAATGACGTTATCAGTATACCAATATTACACTATCTCGACCTAGAAATTGTCATCCTTAATTGTTATCATTAACACAAAATAAACCACTATCGTCACATAAATACAATGGTGGTTTAAGTACAGATTTAAACGTATGGAATATGGTTGAATACGTTCATGTCAAGTTAGGCTGGGCTACTACAACCAAAATCTATTCAAATTCCATTTTCAAAACAACACCATTTCTTTATCTGAACTTGCAATGCAGAGGAAACGTCGTTTATGGAAACGAGTAGGTAGAGGGACAACAGAGGGATCAGGAACAGCAAAACATAGTTGCAGCATGTAGTTTAAATTTCTGGTTATTCTTTCTTTAAAAAAAAATGTCGATGTTGATATAAATCGTATGTTATAGTTTTCTATGCTGTCAGTGTAAACAAGATAAATAAGAAATCGTCGGGAATTGAAAAATCAGCAATATCTGCCGTATTATGGTAACAAACATTATGTGATGTGTGAATTGCGCAATGCAATGCATTGCTACTTTTGGACAGACGAATAACATGGCACCTCTGAACTTAATTTGAGTGTCATACAACTTGGTGATGTAAGTAGGCCTTCTCTGACCAAAACTAAATTAAATAATTGGTCAGATTTATATCACTACGAACAAAATATACCTAATAAATGTGTACTAACTTTAGCTATATTACAAATATGTTGTTTGATTTTGTACACAGATTAGGTCATTTTACTATCATTTCCGATCCATACATTTAAATAATGTTGTTAAAGAACGAACATGTTACACGAGATATTGTTTACTTACTTCCATAGATTTTATACTTGCAAACTAAAAGGTAAAATCAACAGCATTTTTAACTTGTATTCCCGACTAAGCGGCCTAAGTGACTATCACATATTAATATCAAAAGCTCGTAGGACTGCTGCTTTCTTTTATGCAACTGTTCGCATTACAAGCATCAATAATAGATGCACACAGAGAGGTTTGAGAAACATACCTGTTATCCGATTATCTTGGGGACATGTTTGTTGCCAATCTAAAACTTTCTCCAGCGGTACATATGTCCTACACTTATACAGTTGTCTCCGATCAGTCCGTGGTAGTTGGATAATTCTTCCTACAATACGTTATGTGTTCATGTCCGATTTGGGCAAAACTCATTTGTAACATAATATTCATATAAAAATATTTTCAAAACTCCATTCACCATTATTATTCATTTACATTTTCTCATTAAACGTAATCCCTTTAAGATATAGAAACACGGCTTTGACATCCCAAAATCATATTGCACTTATAATATTGTTAATATCTTATAAGATAGCTTAATTTCAAAATAAAACTTTAAGCAAATTGTTGTTGTTTTTTTTTAATTTCACGTTGTATATCCCTAGTAATTAAATGGCCCTCATTTGTATAACATCAGAAACATTTAAATGCCAGTTTTTGTATGAATGGGCTTTAGATATTAAAATTAACAGTGTTATTCCAGAGTTATTCATATTAAAATATAATTGTTTTATCTTTAACTGTCAAAGTATATTTTGTCTAATATATTTTTAAACAGTTTAGAATAGTAAAATTAAATAGTGTTAATTCACACTTTTATGCATTTTAAAATAGAACTTTTACTATCGTATCTGTCCAAGTATATTTTGTCATAACAGGGCTTCCCCATATCCCCGAAAAATTATTGGCTACTACAATTTAATAAGAGTATAAGTGAGCAAACATTGTATGATACCCTACAAATATATTCATATTTCAACATATGTAAGTTGCTTATTTTCTATCCTGTCTGACAATGATAAATATAAGTTTTTGTCCATGTGTTTCACAGATTACTTTGTCTTTCAACTAAAACCTTTTATTTATGTCTGAAAATATAATGACTGTGAGCATTTCATACATACTTTCTAACAAGGTAACTTACCGTGCAGATCTGACCATTCTTCCTTCGAAAATCTCTTTGCAGATTTGTCCTTTTTTTCCAGATCTCTGATGATGTTCGACAGTTTATTGTCTTGTGACATTGTGATGTGCTTTTACGAGCTGCAAACGGCTAATGTGAGATACTATTCAGAGCACTGTAATTGAAACATAAATGATTCTGAATATTCTTAGATCTAAACTAAACTTAAATTGCAACATATACAATAAGTAACGAAAAACATAAACATATATTAAGTAATTAATAATATCATAAACTTATTGCAATAAATAAAAATATATTTTATCATTAAATGTCTACATATACTGCTGCCTTTTTTCTGGGACAGAATAAAGTTATGATCGAAAACACCACTGTGCTAGATTTTGAGTGTAGCTTGATATTATTTGAAACAGGAAAAGGTTAAGTAAAGACGTCTTCCATTTAGTATCTGAACTATTGTAGTTTTATGGAACCTAAGGTACCAAAAAATCCTATTTCAAGAAATATTGTGAAATTTCCTGTTTTGACGGCTTTCTATTAACTGGTAGTAGTTTTGAGATTAGATAAGTAACAGTGGAACCCTTAGGTCTTATGTCTGTATATTCAACAACAGCGATAATCATGCCCTACTTCAGAGTAAAATCAGAAGTAAAGTTTATATCTCACTGAATTTCTTTCTGTTGTTTTAGCGCCTTTAACATCACACTGGTTGGGCCTGTCGACTGTCAGTTCTGTTTATTCTGGACCATGCGTTGATCCAAATCACGCCTTGAATTTTCCTACAAAACACATGAGCCTTGACAAACGTGAACAAATACCAACACGCTATACAAAGGTCCATATCTTAGGATAATATGTGCCAGGTAAATAAAGAGTACCTTAACGTATGGTTAATACATAATATTCTCAGTGTCACTCAACTCACCAATTAGCGAAAAAACACTTTCTGGCCTATCATTGTATAGGCAGAGCATGCTATTGGCAACACATTTCTCTACAATAAATGAGCAATATGGAAAAGAAAAAAAACAACAGAAAATAAGAGGGTGAGGAAAAGTTTTCTGCGAATCTCAAAGAGTGTTAAAAAATAACAATGTAGGAAACTTGGTCTAGATAGTTTTGAAGATACTGTGTTAAAATTTAACATGTGTAATATTTGGAAACAACGTTTTTATGCACCGGATACATAATGCAGTTTTTAGGTAGGTCTTGAATACAAAGTGTAAACTCCAGCATAAGATTAACTTTTTTGTAAAAATAACAAAGCGACGGCTTCCGACACACCGAAACAACAGCTCGCATCGAGATCAACAGAGTATGAAGAATCGCCGCGGGTCTATTAGTAAGTGTATAACGGAATTCTAAATTTACATCTGTTTATCAAATTATATGGGATCAATCGAACAATACCCACTTTGGTGTACCATTTAATATATATGGAATTTCAGATACTATATGTCTGGATAAGAAAGACATTGCTTTATAGGTTCAAATAGTGTCTAACATAAAAAGGCAATAAGTCAACTATCGTCAATCCGGAAATCGGATGAATACTTTGACTTAAATTGAGCCGAAGATTTGATCGAACTATAGGCCTTCACATGGACATAATATATCCTGCCCTATTTGTATTGCGTATTGTCTAAATGTAGAAAACCTTTCATTAAATAACGTAACTAATCTTTTAATAAATTCATTTTAGCCAAGTACAAATAACCATTATTTAAACCCTCGTATAGCACTACTTACAAGAGAGGATACAAACTTGTCTCAACATCCCGAATTTTTCTACGAATAGTCTTGTCCGAATACCGCTCTGCCGAGGATTTAGTAATGGCATGATGACTACAATTACAGCACATTGCCAACGCATTCCATTGGTGTTACTTTTGCTACGTGTATTAAATTAACTGCACCAGCATGATAAGGTCGCGAACAGTAATCATGCAATCTATCTTATAGGTAGTTGAAGTTAGAATTCATAATACCGGTTAAAATATCTTATACCGGTTATGAGTACTCTTTAAGTAGAAATCATTTAGGAGACAAGATCTGACTACCCTACATATGTTCACTTTACTCCATGATGGTTCGAATTATGCGACCACCCAATAGTTTCATAGTTTAAATTTACGTAGGATTTAATACAAGGTCACACTTGAATACACTTTGCAGCTGTACTGAAATGGTTACTTGTGTTAACGCATTGCTTAATGAGTATATCCAGAGTGGCATTTACAACAGGATTATGTCTTATATCTCTGTATCACTAAGATACATGACCTTTTATGGGTTTCGCAAAAGGTCACTACCCCAGCGTTGTTGTTGTTCACCCTTTTGTGAATAGGTCCGAGCCCGGTCAGATTGTGAAAGTTTGGGATATAAAATCGTACATCATCAAAATTGTAAAAAAAGCAGATGACGCGACAGCAGTCATTGTTTTAATGTTAATCAACGATATCGTAATGGAGCGCGGTGTCTCTTATGGATTGCATTTTTACATTCGAGTCATCTTTGAACGGCCAAAATATTTACAATCAATCCCCAGTTTTTAGATCGCATTTTATTTTGTGTCCACCATTATGAATATATATCAAGGTGGGATTTTATTTCGAAATTAAACGTAATTTCAGTGTTAATAAAGCACATATGTACACGTTTGTGCAGAGCATTCCTTTCTAGAATGGATTTTACAATGGGTTGTCAGTTACGTTGGGATGTTTACTTGTGGTAATTACTTTTGTAAATGTGTACCAGCCTTAGCTGCATCAGGCAAGTATATGTGACAACTCGGATCGCGCGCATTGATATTTAGCTTCGGTTGTGCTTAAACGTTATAAGTTCATAGGTTTTAAGTGGGGCTATGCATTCGAACTAGAAAAGATGACACATCTTAATGTCATTGGAGTGATACTCTAGCATAACACCAATCAGCTGTATCACGCTTCTGATTGGATCGTGGCATATGTCTTAGCCATAAGCATCATGGCTCGTAACATAATTGATTTTGAAATTGTTTTTAGAGAATGTGGGATGCACTCAGGCTTGGGACAAAAGGTAAATAACTTGGGCAGTTGTGAAGGGTCTGGTCAAGATAGTCTACAGAATAACGCCGTAAGCATTATTTAAAAATACACTAGTCCAACATTTCTTTATTATTTACTTAAATGTTAAACATATTACATTAACTGTGTAAACACACGGACCCGGTTATACGAAACAACTTAAGAACGTTCTCATGCTCAAATCTGAGCAACGTGCTCAAATCCTTGCTCCACAATGAGTAATAAATTTGAGTTTCGTTTCACAAATGTTCTCATACCCAATGACGTTTTGAAGTATCGGTGTTGAGCACGCAATTTTAAGACTGATATGATGCATTCTGAATGCATTTAAGAATGATCAAATATGGCTGATTTCGAACGCCGCAGTCACTCGATTGTTTTAGTACCACGGGTCATACCCGATAGTTTTGATCCCCACGAAGTTCTGTGTGCATCAGAAATGATAGAAAGATATCGATTTTTTTTTTCTGAATTTAATTCTGTTTATTGGTAGTCTACTAAATTTGACCATTGTAAGTGAGACACTTCCCTCATCACCCCTCCCACAACTGTTCTGTACATGTTGCAATTGTATGCAAGTTGATGCCATTATATCATCATTGTCGACAGGCTTTGGTGTTTATATGTCGCGCGATAAGAAGAGAGCATTCGCTCTCTGCGAACATGTCCGCCAGATGTTGAAATGGCAATAAAGTGCCGATACAAACACCCTTAAAGCTCAGTTCTTCAACATTGCCGTTAAGCACACTTTTATAACCGTAAAGCACACTTTTGTAAACACGCACATAAATTCTGTGAAGTATGTATGGAATAAGGGAAGTAAACACTAAAAATAGTGGTAAACAGGTCTTACGGTGTACGTATACGAGCATTGCTCGTGGTTAGAAATAGAAGTACGCTGTACGTCGGGCAGCAGTGAAAGGGTTAATTCATAAATGTGCAGATTAAAAAAGCAGTGAAGTATTTCCGCTATAACACCACCGTATATTGTTTTAAAATAGTTATAGAAATGATAAATATTCATATAAAATATTTTGTGACTTACGTTGTATTGCCAATGATACTGAATTAATGGTTATAGATAATTTACTAAATCGTCTTAACTTAAAAACAACCGTACCTCTGAAGCGTAATCATTTTAAAATACCTAAATGTAGTAGTTTATTTCTTGACATGTATTTGAAAAGGGAAATAGTGTCGGACATCACCTTTACATGGAGCCTGTACTAATAAGCTACGGATTTGGACACTACCAGTTTTTACAAAAATGAACATGTATACGTTTTTAGCATTCTATAAACATGTAGACAGATCCTCTCATGTTGAAAAGGGTCCAGTTTGTTTTCCTGTAAAAAATCTCGCTTCGTGGATGAAACTTTAGCACACTTTTAAATATATATGGGAAATAAATACTTCCCTCTTCCTGCTTCAATTTAAATATCAGTCTCGGTAACAAAATAGATCTACCCATGCTAACTTCCTGTTGAGATAACTTCCTGTTGCATTAAAGCTATGTTTTGATTTATTTTTTTTGGTTTCTCTAATTTAAGAACGATTGAAATATTTCCATATGTTGTTTGTTTATAGGATAATGTATGAATGTATCTATGTCATAGATTCAATCAAGTCTAGAATCACTTAGCTTATTAATTATAGGGTTGATATTTATAATATTTTATAATAAATTAATTTCATTAATGCTGTCAATATTTATTTGTATTACTTTTATATAACACGAGCTTTTTGCCAGCTGGCCTCCTTTCCGCAGATATCTGTGTCAGGTGACCGTGTTAAGGCGGGAAAGTGGTAGGGAAGAAGTGGTTGCGCGTGGTAATAGAATACAACAGGATGATCGAGTTTGATACTAAATTTAGCATACTATTTCATTTCAAAGTTCAAAATGTGCAATTTATACGGTTAGCCGGTTAGCAAATGGATAACCGGATACATGTGCGATATCCGGCTATCCAGTTATCCGGTTAACAACCCTTAACAGTAATAAAGTATTGCTAAATCTATAAGCATCCGCTTTTACTATACTGAATTAAAACCCGCGGAGGATCGTCCACTTTCAAGCACCGATTTTAGCAATAGTACAACCGGTACTGTTGGTGGGACGATAAACCCAATAAACAAACAATCAACCAGTACATCCCCGGTTTGGTTGATGCCTCCAGCTGTCAGGTGTGTATACATACAGCTGTCCCCGTTGTCTACCAAATACATGCGCGCACAAACACACAGTCACATACACATACCATATTCTGTCTGGTAGGTGTTTAAACCAGGTAAATATGAACGTAGGCATTGAAAGTGTATATTATTGATGGTACAGATCTGGCACTGTTGTCCGAAACGTAACATAGCATAAAGTCACATAACAAGCAGGGAGACGGACAAAAGCCCCTCCCCGCCGGACCAAAGCCCCTCCCCACCGGAAAAAAGCATAATTGTTGAAAAATGACTAGGTGGACTAAAAAGACAACTTAATAATGTTTAAAGGTAGGACAAAGGCCACCTCTCAAATATTTATAATAGCTGCATTTTAATGTTTCTTTTTTTAATTCACTTCACTGCCAGCATTTAACAGAATGATAGACTGAAAATAGTTTTAAACTTAAACTAGTATACGCTGGGAGTGTATCATGCGTAAAACTTTTGACTGCAAAGGGTCTTTGACTACAGATTTAAATGTAAGTTATAATGTTTAGCAAATTAATTTGGCATACACATGTAATGAAGAGATTATATTTCATTGTAGATCATGGTTTGAATTGGTATGAAATATGTATCATAAATTATCGATTTATGGATTTCAAAGGCAGATCTTGAGTGAACAGTTTATTTAATTGTTTTAATTATTATTTCAGCTTACTGAGGCCAAGTCTGAGACCACACACTCTCATGAGGAGGTGCGGAGTGAAATTATGCCGGCTGCAGATGCAAACCGGGCAAACCTGCCCAGATTAAAACAGACAGACTGGCAACAGTGCCAACAGAGGTATTGTATTGATTTTTTTTTTATTGATTCATTCATTTATTAATACGTACACGTCTTTAAGAAAAATGTACAATTGCTATTTGACATATATTTATGTTTTGTTAGAAAACATTTTTTTTTCTGACACCAATCTTTTAACAGACAACTACAGGTACCATCGGAATGGAGAGGAGTTCCTTATCTGTGACAAAGATGAAACAACTGACAGAATTTGGATGTTTGCCACTGATGATGGACTGCAACAACGTGGAGCTTCAGGGGCATGGTTCATGGATGAACACACTCCACATCACCTCCACAATTGTGTCAGTTATTCTGTATTCAGGTCCATTTGGGAGAAACCTGCATTAATGTTGCATACGTTTTCCTGCCATCCAAGCAGGAGAGCGCATATAAAGAGTGCCGGGTAGCTCTTTTTGATGCCTGCGTTCATAGATACATCCGCCCATCACCAGATCAAATCATAGCTGACTACGATACACAATGCCGTCTAGAGTCATCTTGCCAAACATTAACATTCAGGTATATATGTTATTTTGTATTTTCTTGCCATAAATCAGCCAAAATAAATATGTAATGCAATGATGATGGGAGGACTAACTTATTGTTACCTACAGGTGTGTAATGCCCCGCTAATTGGAGCTCTTGTGTATGTACTATCTAAGCTAAAACATAATGAAGATGATATCAAGTTACTAGTCATGCTTATTAAAAACAATAACAATAATGATATGATAGATTAACAAAATTAATTTAAAACATAAAAATAATAAAAACATTTGGCTGTTTCTATCACATGACCCAGTCAACATTTATACGTTTCCAGGCAGATGGTCTGCACGGGGTCTACAAGACAGATGAAAGCCTCAGAACTTTCTACGGAATGTTAGGTGCCCTGGCTTTCCTTCGAGTACAAAAGGTAGCAGATGGCATGCAGGCCATACGGGAAGCAGCATTAGAAGGCACTGACGTGGAATGTCAGACAAGCAACAATTATTTCAAGCACCTGGTTGACCACAGCAATCCATCGCTGTCGACTGTTATAAGCTTTCTACATAAGGATGCAGCAATGCCAGAAACGAGCACTCACCGCTATGAACAAGGCCAGCAATTTCCAACATGGGTGAAAATGAATACCGTCGGCCACCAGAAACGCATCAAGACAGTGTGTATTCAGCACGAAAGTGGGGAGAAAACATTGGCAGAGTTTCTCTATGCAATGGGACAATACATAAGACTATTAAAATGACGTGATAGTTAGTTTTTTTTGTAAAAAATGTGCTTATAACTGCAAAACATTAGGGGTGATCAACACCAGGTTTAGGTAATTTTAAAGATAAGTTCCTACACTCGAAGAAACCACATTGTATTGTCAACATAACGTAATATAGTGCGTTTGATTAGGGATGGGATAATTATATCATTATAGCACAGGTGCACTTATGAGGTGCCAAGGTCCATTATACTGACACCAACGAGTAAGGCGTAATGGTGTCACTTAGACCCGAGCGTTAGGAAGGAATACACTACTACCAACTTTAATGTCTTTGGTTTGACCCGGCTGGGGTTTGGACCCACGACTTTCCGATCAGCAAGCCGACGCTTTGCTACTTGAGCTATTGCTGCCGGTCGCGTCTGATTAGACGGTGGTGGCGTAACGAAACGTATCGTATGGTAACAGAATAGGAATTATATTGTGCCGTCACACAACCATTCTTTAATACATTTATATTTATTGTGTGACATTGTTGTAATAATATTATCATGCTCATACAATGGTTCATCGTACATCTAAATACCATAAAACATGCTATGCAAATACAAAAAAAGTGTATTATTGCAAACCCAAACTTAACTATATATTACATTTCCGGTACATCAATAGTGTTGGTGAGAATGTTTTGTATTTGTTAATTTTGCGCACCTTTTCGTATGTATTACTTGAGTCCGTAGAGACATGCAGCTAGAAACTAGATATAACACAACCTTGCTCTATGTCAGGTTACGTAAAACCTGGTTATTTAAAGGAGGTTTATCTTAAATATGTGATTCGAATGATACGGCTTATGTGCAATGGATGGTGTTAGTAAAAACTTGAGACCACGTGGAATCTAACATTCCGACGAGTTAGTTAATTGTAAAGCTCGCTTACCTTTGTCATCGCTGGGCACAATCAACACTGTTCTAGTCTGTTCTCCCAATTATTGTAAACGCGTATTTTATTTACAAATATATGCTAATTTAAACAAACTTAAAACACCTAAGTGTTTATAGGAAATTCAACAAAAATGTACGTTCACACGTTTAGAAAACACACTAATATTAAGCCAGTAATCTTCTAAGGTGGAAATGTGATCAAACGTTTAAGGTGCGCATGTGTTTGCCAAAACAATACTTGTAGTATATATAGAAGTTATTTAATTTCCTGATTAGGTGGACATGTATCTGTTCTCTCGGTTTATGTTTTTGGGGTCGAGTAAACATTTAACATCATGCGCGCAAGTTCAGTACAATTTCTCGCCCTCTTAATCAAGTACTCGTGTGTTAATTTCAATTACTTGTTGGCACTTTGAAGACACCACTTACCTTAAAGTAAGTAGGATTTTCACCCGTTCGTTATGTTAACTGGTTTTATCCCAACGTGTCAGGCGTTGACCGGCGGTGTCAATTGTTCTGTTTTAAATAAATTTCCTCTTATAACGAAATGGTCCTTAGTCAGTATTTTTAGGATAACAAAGCCATTTACGTAATCTCCTTATACCACAATAAATATTTCACTAGCGCAGATGAGCATGTACATTGCCGTACTGAAAATAATATTTCTGAGTTAACTATGGACAATTATACAATATTTAATCAATCCAAAGTAAAGCAAGCCACTCGATCTGTATATATGGAATTTGTCGTATGAAACAGTGTCTATGGTAGGTAAGAAAACATAAATCTAGCACAAAGTAATACATTTTAATCTGACATTTTAAATGCCTTAGAAACTTTACAATCTATCATGGGAAATGCTGCGAGAAATATACAGTTTTAATACAACTATCAAAAATGAGCTTAGTACATTTATAAAACTGGTGTGGTTACAAAGCCATGCAGGAATATCAGGCAATAAAATAGCAGATAAACTGGCATCATCTATATATCATACCCCATTGAAAATTGGACAAAGCCTCAGAGAGACCTATAAATTCATCAAATCACATTTCAAAAAGAAGGCAGTAAATAAATCTACGCATAACATCAAATATTGAGGTAGAAACTCTATGGTCAAATGTGCAGACACCGTACAGTTAAACATAGTTTTCTACACGCAATTTAGACAAGGCGCAAGCTACATTGGTAAAGAATGAGAGGTCAGCCCTAGGAACTGCCCCCACTGTGACATAGAGGAATCATTAAACTCCTTGCTGTTTTGGTGCAGGCAGCACACAATATCAAGAGATAAGCATCCAAGAACTCTATTATTCACAGGCGACTCGCTTCGGTGAATACCATGTCGTTGCTCTTTTTTACAAGCGGAAACAATCACACGTCATAAAATTGCAAAATATAAGTACATGGAAAACTTTAAATACAAAGTATGTACTTAAATATATGTTATATACTAAACCAGTTGAATAACCAACACAAGCTTAACTTTTTACTTACTTTTCCCATACTTACGTTCCACTTTAAAACAATCGCGTAAGCAGGACGTCTTTAAAATATTCACATGGCACATTGGAACTGGTTTATTTCAAGTTTAGTGAGAAATACAATTGAAAATTACTTTAAAGCGATACTACCGAGTAAATCTTAGAACCTGATTTAAATATAGTTAAACGTAAAAGATATGGAAAAGTATGCCTAATCCGAATCCCTGGCGTCTCTTCTTCTAAATAAGCTAATAAAACACTAAAATGATAACTTTTGGTGATGAATACATTTCCTCCAATCATCACCAGAGCCATAAGAACAATCATGAACCTTAAAAATACCATGTAGCACATGACTGATGAACGGATATTCATGCATTTGTGAAGCCGTAAAACAACAACTATAAGCCCGCCCGCCCTTTAATACCCATTCTAAGAAATAGTAAATTCAGTTATATCAAATTACATGTAAAACTAAGGACATGACTGATTAACGGAGGACCTTTGGTGAGCCGTAGAGTAATAGTACCTATAAATCTGCCGGCCATTTATCTATATCTAAAAACAACCAAAGTTAGGACCACATTAAAAAGAATAGCGTTTGTGGTCCACGATACTGAAGTTTGGAATTCCCCCATTCCTAGTTGTATGCACATGTCTTTACCAAGATAGAGGGTTGTTTTATTAAACAATTGCTGTTTGTTGTTATAGTTTGTTTTTATATGTTTTACATTAGCAAACCTGAAGCTGAAATAAGAACTAAAGAACCGGAAATATAATACTACTCTTGATTAAAATGAATAAATTAAAATGTATTAATGATAACGTTGCACATCCTGACGTATTTAATCGCGATCCCGTCATGTTGCCCAGTTAGGACTTAACAATTTGTAATCAAAAAGCCGCAAGGGGGCTCCCATAAGGTTAACACTTACAACACCTACATGCTAAAAATGCAAACCTTAGCAAGTTTTGTCTTTAAAAAAATGTGCATATTAATGCTTGTGAATTTCACTGCCTAACATTACAACAACATTCACCTAATTGTTTTAAATTATAGGTGTTAAACATTGTATTATTTGTAAGTGTTATGACTTCGGCCGACCTCTTTCCCTTTAATAAACGAAAGGTGGATTTGGGATTTGGAGGGGTCGGCCTATGGCTGCTTCCTTTTGAATTCACTGAATTCAATGTAGTTAACTTCCTCCAGAGGGGCGAACATAAATTTCCCCATGATCACAGCCTTTTCCGCAAGCTTGAATATCAAAGACACTATATGTATTAAAGATGCACCTGCTTTTATAATACGGAATATAATAAGATCGTCTCCTTTTGCATGTTATCCATACCTGAATACTACGTAATCAAATGATTCTTCACTGTTATAATGTAGGTAGTCTCGCGGTCTAGCTATTTATTATTTACCTAGCTCATATTCTGAAACGCGTGTAGATCTTATCACAGCAAGCGTTGTTATGATATAATTTGACCTTGAGGTTTACGATCATGGGTCGTAAAATAGTCCGTTTATGTACGCACGTCAAACAATAAATAATCCACGTGAACATGTCGTAAACTAGTTAAACGTAACAGAGCGATCTACAAAGCATTTGCTTGAACAGTTTTGGGGGACTTTCTTTTAATTAAGATATTCGTTATTGACTACTGCTTAGTTGTTCTTTACTGGTCGATACATTGACGTGTTAACACTTAACTGCTGATCTGATACACTTGGAAATACATGACTGTTGTTTGGACAATAGCTTGTTAGGACTTCGCAAAAAATTGCAAGTTCCTAGTCTTACCACTGCAATATAACTTGTTCATATACGGTATGTTCCTTTCACGTACAGTTCATACATCATGATACTTTCAGATTAATTGTTCACATTATAATCTTTATTTGTATTTCTATTTTAATATATTTAATGTGTTTAGAACTCCTACATGTGTATTTATTACAATATTAGCATAACTGGGTATACTTTGAGTACACTTTTTGTTTCTATTAACTTAAATTAATTACCAAACTGTGACGTCGCCTGTTCCGGATATAGCTGTTTACTTTATTTTCCTGTCACTGCAATATCAATTCGTGTGACCGGTGTGACTCATTGCTGTTCCTGATTAAGTGTGATGACAAAATTGTTTAGAAGTGTTGTGTTTGCTCTTGTGTGTTTGTTTCTTTTTGTAAACTATATGTTAATTTACTCTTTATCAGAAAAATAAGGGAATGTGTCATTTGAACGATTAAAAACATAGTCTTCTGTTAAATAATTGCTAATCCAGTGGATTAATGTTTAAAGAGGCCAACTTATTTCCCGGACCTGTCATCGATTCTTTAACGTCTGGAATGTCCAGCACACGTCTAATTTTCTGCCACCTGGTAGATTGTGTTTAATCAAGTACGATTCCAAGTAATTGATAGCCAACAACGTGTAAAAATCGTCCGTCTCACGCGATGTCACTTGAAGTGAAACTCCACAGGAGTAGATGTTATACAGTTAGAAGAAGAGGTGTGCATCGGCCGTGAATTATGCCATCTGAAACTAAGCTACGTGTGCGAAGCATTTTAGTCGAACGAGATGTACCATGTACAGTGACAGGTTAGCTTAACCGGAAGGTCGTAACCGGTAAATCGTTTCAACATATGTATTGTTGTACTTGATCTACTGTATGATGCTCTCTCCGTCAACGTGTTTTCTTATACAAACAACTAAAAATGTATGTAATAACGACGTTTTGGTAGTATGGCTCGTTTAATGCAATTATGAAAATTTATTTTAAAATGATATCCGACAGTTTGACCATCTATTTTTTTTCTCAAACTACAAATAAATTATTGCGACCCCGAAAAAACTATTTCAAACTTTCATACTGATTGAATCAGATTGATGTCCTTCTATGTGAAGCAAATAACCCCACTCTTGACTACAAAAGCGTATTTCTGTCTGAGCCATGCGGTCAGTAAGCTATCTTTAATCAGAAAACCACGTGACCACTTAAGTTTCAAAACAACATTAATATCATCCAGGTAATCAGCTTCGATGGCGTTGTCTTTTTTTTACTTAAATCTCCACCATGCTTATATAAAGATTTGATAAGAATGAACATTTAGAGTGATTTGTTACAAGATTTGGATCCATTAACAATAAATTTAGTGTTTTGAGTGCCTTCTTTTTTTAGACTCATTTTTGTTGTTGTTATTGTTTGTGTGTTTTCGTTTGTTGTTTGTTTGTTTGTTTGTGTGTTGTTGTTTTTTGCAGATAATTAGCCCAAATTTCCCCAAACAAGTGTAAGATCTTGTAGCATGTAATTGATATAGGCAAATAAGCAGATTGTTGGATGACACATTTATCGGCTACATTAAGGTAATGGTGGTCGAACGATGTATAATAAGGAAGTATTTTGCCGTTTAAACCACACGAAGGTTTAGTCTGAGTGTCGGGTGTCGTTGCGTTATTCTCTTCCTTGTTATGCGGAAAGCATTGCCATGTATGATTAGTTTCGAATTGCTGGTTATCTTTTAGGTGCTGACAGCATAATCGTATTCTATGTTCTAACTCATCCACCCTATTGTTAAAACACTGACTTAATAACGTGATTATAAAAGAATAAGACGAATACCCAACATACATCGTATGTTAAGTATATACACACAAAGTCAAGATGTAGTAACATCGGCCACCAAATGTATGCTGGTGTTATTGTGCTATTGCTCGTCATTCACTCTCAAGCAAATATAAGGGTAGTTCCACGACTGGTTGGCCCCTTGTCAGGATAATGTGACTGGGTGTTGTGTCATGCCTGGTGTTTATGCCATGCTTTACACAGTGAAGGCAGCACTGTATCTGCTTCAAGTGATTAACGTCTCCAGATAACTGAAATACTGTTGATGGGACGATAAACCCAACAAACATTTACTTGGAAAATGTTAAGATCAATCGATATCTTAACACAACAATCGACTAAAATCTCAAAAATTGATGCAGCGACTCTCACATAATCTACAACACTTAAACAATCGTTAGCACAGCACTTAAATGATCAACTTGGAATGTACCATTCAACATATAGATGTCAAAGATAAAGCACATTTTTACCAAAATTATTAGCTCTGTCAATTTCATTGTTTCTGAAAGTCTTATTAAAGTTTACTGCTGGCATAATTTCTAACCCCAAATATACAATACAGATAATAAACAGGTATGCAATCAAATATATTTCTAGTTGTTGTATTAATATCCCCAGCTAAATACGACGTAACATTTGGATATTCAGAGACAATTAGCTAAAATGTCAATATACGAAATATATGATTAATATAAGTATTGAAAACATTAAATGCTGTGTACAGGTATGCAGATGCAAATTTCAAATGAATGGTTGTTGAGCATGCTCTCTTTAGCATAATTTGAAATTAAAACAAAAAAATCCCGTCACTTCAATGTAAACTCATAGATCCGCAATTGTGTTAAATTTTAATTTTATTATTTCATACAATATGCATGTGTTACGACTGTTTTCTTTTTCTTTGTTTTACAGACAAACAGAGGTATAGCAGTTCTCGCAATTACCGCGTCATTGCTGGGGCCGTGTCATTGCTAGTACTGTGTCATTGCTGGTATCGCGTCATAGCTAGTACCGCGCCATTTTCTGTTTTTGCGTCATTGGTGGTACCGTGTCATTGCTGTCACTGCGTCATTGCTGGTATTGCGGCATTACTGGTATCGTACTATTGCTGGTATCGCGCAATTGCTAGTATTGCATCATTGTTAATATCGCTCCATTGCTGGATCCGCATCAGTGCTGGGCTCGCGTCATTGATGGTATCGCGTCATTGCTGGATCCGCATCAGTGCTGGGCTCGCGTCATTGCTGGCATCGCGCCATTGCTGGATCTGCATCAGTGCTGGGCTCGCGTCATTGCTGGCATCGCGCCATTGCTTGATCCGCATCAGTGCTGTGCTCGCGTCATTGCTGGCATCGCGCCGTTGCTAGTATTGCGTCATTGTTTGTATCGCATCATTGCTGACATCGCGCCACTGCTGGATCCGCATCAGTGCTGGGCTCGCGTCATTGATGGTATCGCATCATTGCTAGTATTGCGTCATTGTTTGTATCGCATCATTGCTGACATCGCGCCACTGCTGGATCCGCATCAGTGCTGGGCTCGCGTCATTGCTGGCATCGCGCCATTTCTGGATCCGCATCAGTGCTGGGCTCGCGTCATTGATGGCATCGCGCCATTGCTAGTATTGCATCATTGCTGGTATCGCTCCATTGCTGGATCCGCATCAGTGCTGGGCTCGCGTCATTGATGGTATCGCGTCATTGCTAGTATTGTGTCATTGTTTGTATCGCATCATTGCTGGCATCGCGCCATTGCTGAGAGTACGTCATCGCTGGTAAAACCTCATCACTCATACCGTGTCATTGCTAGTATCGCATCATTGCTAGTATCTCGGCATTGCTGGTATCGTGCCATTTCTGTTTTCACGTAGTTGCTATTATCTCGTCATTGCTGGGACCAAGGCATTGCATATATCGCATGATTGCTAGTATCGTAGCATTTCTGGGACCACATCATTGCTGGACTCGAGTCATTGCTGGAATCGGGTCATTGCTTATATAGCATCATGGCTAGTATCGTGACATTGCAAGTATCATACCATTGATGGGACAGAGCCATTGCTAGTATGGCGTCATTGCTGGCACTGCCTCATTGCTGGCACCGCATCATTGCTGGCACCGCATCATTGCTGGCACCGCATCATTGCTGGCACCGCATCATTGCTGGTATCAAGTCATCGCTCATACGGCGTCATTACTAGTATCGCGACATTGCTGGGACCACGTCATTGTGAGTATTTCATCATTGCTGGTATCGCATCATTGCTGGCATCGTATCATTGCTAGTATTGCGTCATTGCTAGTATCGTGTCATTGCTGGCAATGCATCATTGCTGGCACCGCATCATTGCTGGCACCGCATCATTGCTGGTATCAAGTCATTGCTCATACGGCGTCATTACTAGCATCGCGACATTGCTGGGACCACGTCATTGTTAGTATTGCATCATTGCTGGTATCGCATCATTGCTGGCATCGCATCATTGCTAGTATGGCGTCATTGCTGGTATCGTGTCATTGCTGGTATCACGTCATCGTTCATTCCGCGTCATTGTAAGTATCGCATAAATACTAGTATCGCGTCGTTGCTGGTATCGCGTCATTGCTGGTATTGTGTCATTGCTAGGACCACATCAATACAAGTATTGCATCATTGCCTGAATCGACTCATTGGCGTCATCAGGTAATTTCTAGTCTCGAATCATTACTAGTATCGTGATACTGTTGTGACCGCGTCATCTCTCGGACCGCGTCATTGCTTGTATTGCGTCATTGCTAGTATATCGTCATTGATGGTATCGTGTCATTGCCGGTATCACATCATTGCTCGTATCGTGTCATTGCTGGCATCGTGTCATTGCTGGTATCGCTTCATTGCTGGTATCGCGTCATTGTTGGCATCGCGTCATTGCTGGCACCGCGTCATTGCATGTATCACGCCATTGCTAGTACTGTGTCATTGCTGGTTTCGCGTCATTGATGGAACCGTGTCATTGCCAGTATCGCGCCATTGCATGGATGGCGTCATGGCTAGTACTGTGGCATTGCTTGTATCGCGTTATTGCTGGCACCGCGTCATTGCTGGCACCGCGTCATTGCAGGCACTGCGTCGTTGTAGGAAATTAAACAAATCCCATATAACTGTATATGTATACAAAACGCGATCTGTTGACTGTTTACACCGTTTGACGTAGATAAATATTTAAAGAAGAAACTTTTATTTCTAGTTTGCTAAGAGGAAAATACTTAAAATGGCAGTTATTCTGGTTATGTAGAATATGAATAAGAACGCGGTTTAATATTTTTGTGTGTGTGGCACTGTTAACTACCTCGGTACCAGCACGTACCCTCCAATATATATCAATGTACCTATTTATGTATAATATTAAATTGTAACAGCACTTGCAGCACTGTAGCGTCACTGGTGTAAAAAGTATTTAAATTTTAAATCAAAAAAGGAAATTGTAAAGTAAACGTATGCTTAATCCGCAAAATATATGCCACAAAGAAATCAAGGAGGTATTATAACTCAATAATAATAAAAAAAAATATGCTACAATACCAGCTATCGAATCTAATCTGTCCTTCGTCAAGTCGTACAGTTCTGGAAGCGTAACAGTTGTCACACGATACGATTTACGTACGGTACGATTATGTTCGATGTACGATGAGCGTATTTTACACGATACCATACACGTTACGGTTCGATACCATACCCGATATGCATTACGATAGAAAATCTACACGTTACGATGCGACAAGGTGTACGCTTCGATACAACATACAGTACAGTTTCCGTTTACGTCCCGTTACACGAAATACCATGGCAAATGCGGCACATTGTTTAAGTAACAGTTCAACTCAGCCTCCTTATACTTTACCAACTCGGTTTAGTCCAAATCGTTCTGCCTCAATCGGCCTACTTCCAGCGCATGTAGCCGGTAATGAGTTCACACCTTTCAAATGAGACAATACAACTATTTCCGTCTAAATGGTAAAATGTTTAGGCATATGGAAAGTAAGTGAAGCCAATATGATACCTTGCTAATACCTTTAACAAGTGTGTAAACATGTACCATGCTAAGATATATTAATTTTAATCTGTAATTTACTAACATTCTCACACCACTCTTCTATGCACGTACATTCCAATTTTCTATCCCTATTTCCCGCATCCGAATTTGCGTTTTACTGAAGTGAAATTTCATAGCAAGACGATGTATGCTGGGATCTTCATATGACATTATTTTAAGACTGGATGCAGGTATTGTGCACTACAGCTAATTGACCACATACGTTAACACTGCCCGTCTAATTTGAATAAAAACGTGGTGTCATAAAAGTGGCAATCTGTGTGGGGGCTTATACATATTGAAATAAATATATATCATCTTTCTTTTTTGAAAGGTGGTACTTGACACGTTGCCTATGTCAAATATATGCAACAATATATGACCTCTGTTTGTGGTATTCGGGCATAATTTATGCAGAAAAATCATACATCAGACTACGCTTAAACGATTATAAACAGTATCTCCAATTTAGGGCAGTAAACAATAAATTCTAATATGTTCATTTTTTTTTTCAAACCTATAAATAAGAACAATTGGAATTCCTGCTAAATATAGATATCGACGTCAGAGCAGATGACGTGGATGAGCTGAAACATGAGTGGCCACGTGGCTTTCCTAGTTTACAAATAGCTTACTGTGCAGCGTGGTTCAGATAGGAAATTTATTTTTAAATGTCGATTGTGAGGTTGTGGTTTACTTTTATTCGCAGGTTTGTGACATCAATAAACATTTTTTGAGATCTGTTCAGGTAACAATGATTTTAGATAACATATCTTTGTCCAAACTGTCGGATACCACCTTTGAACGGGTATATTAACTAGGTACCCACTAATGGCCCAATTAAGAACAATCTTCAGACACATAACCTTTACGCCATGCAGGGGTAACATGGCAGCGTCATGAGAAAATCCGAAAGGATGTGCTGACCCTCATTAAACTAGTTCCAACCTACCGACAGACTTATAGTTGTTGCTGTTTATGGTTCTTCAAAGGAGTTATGTTAATAATACTAATGCTATTTTTAAGTTCCTATCATGGCTTGATGATGATTTTAGGAAATTTGCTCGGCGCCCAAAGTTGCGATTTTAGTGTATTTATTTGCTTATTTAGAAGAATAGACTCCATGGATACGGAGTATGTATATTTTTTTCCATAATTTAACGTTTAACTACATTTGAATTAGGAACTAAGACTTACACGGTAGTATCGCTTTAAGGTACTTGTCAATTGTATTTCACGCCAAATTTGAAATCAAGTTCGGACGCGCCATAGGATTATTTTAAAGTCGTACTAGTTATGAGGATGATTTGAAGTGAAAAAGTTCGGGAAAAATGTGTAAGTAGTTAAGCTTGGGTTGGTAATACAGTTAGATTAGTACATAGTATATAATATATATTTTAGTAGAGAATTAAATGTGTGTAAGGTATTTAGGTGTTGTATGTTTTTTTATTAAATCTGCCCTTTTTCTGCTGGTACAAAAAGCAAGACATTGTATTTACCGAAACGAGTTGTGTGTGAATAATAGAGCTCTTGGTAGATAATCACTTGGAATTGTGAGCTGCCTTAACCAAAACAGAACGGGGTTAAAGGATCTATCTATGTCAAAGTAAGGACAGTTCCAATTGGTGAAATTGAACTTGCATTCTTTACAAAGGAAGCTTGCTCATAGTTTAATTGCGTGTAAAAAACTATCCTAAACTAACTATTTTGTTGCAGTAAGTATTGACCTTAGAGTCCTACCATCATGTCTGAAGTTATGCGTTGAGTTACTTTGCATTCAGACAAAAATGATTGACTTTTTTGTAATTTGCAATGATGAAATTAAAGCTCTTTCTGCATGGCCTGGTATCCACCCTTGTTTAATAAAGGTATTGAGCATATTTGTTGACAGTAGACTGTATCATGTGCACTTAGCGTGTCTGCCGACTTGCTTGATTTTGCATTGATTAAATAGTATAACATTTTCCATTTTTGACCCAACGGTATTCTTTTATCTATACTGCCATCAAGGTACATTTCGATTTGCGCTAGTAATTTTAGGAGAGTATGTAAATGGCTTCATTATCCTTAAAATACTTACAAAGTATCATTTCGTTATAAGACGAAATCGATTGAGAGACAGACCAATTAACACCTCCGGTCAGCACGTTAGGGATCAAATAAATCAACATAACGAACGGCTAAAAATCATACTTCTTTTAAAATTAGTGGGGTCATAAAAGTGTCACCAACTACTTTGAATTAACACACGCACACGTGATTGGCAGGTCGGGAAAATGTAGGTAAATTAAGAGGGCATGATGTCATATGTTTACTTTTATTTATTATTCAAGCACATTGTTTTGAGAATTACAATAACAGCTTAAACATTTGATCACATCTCTGGCAGAAGAAATGTGGCTTTATATTAGTTTGATTGCTTCACTTGTGAAGGTACTATTATTAAATTTCCGTCGAGCCGTTAATGTCTTTCAAGTTTATTTAAATTTGCAATAATGTGTATTAAATTTAACAGTTAAAACATCATCACACTAGAATAATCTTATTCTCTTTCCATATCTTATATGTGGCAGAATCGTGATTTTAAATGTTATCAAAACAGCTATTGACAATGTGTTTTACTGAGATTAAATCACTAGATTAAGACTTTAAAATAACCACTTACTAGAACTTTTATTCGAGTACTTAACATATCGATTTATATCAAATATTATATGGAAAATGAAGCATGTGCTGTTGTTATAATTATAACTATGAATACTTTATATTAAGTACAAATTATGTGAACTAACTTTCAAAACTCAGTTGGCCTTATTTCCCTTAAAATGTCGTGCGCTGCATAATCATTGTCTGCATATTTAAATACACCATTTCAATCTAAGTCAAATATTCTGAATGTTTCGACAATGTCATAAATACATGTTGAGAAACAGATCCTGCCGGGGGTCAACTAATATGCTGAAAAATCTACAACCGTCTCTGATGGCTACCAAATATGGCGACTCATAGATTGTTGTAATCAAGTGTAAGTTTTGATCTAGTTAGAGCTGTTGCTCATTTTGGTTAAAAAATGAAGAATGCGTACATATTTTAAAGTCAACTAAAGTAATATAATTTACTCCAAAATAAAATAAGATAGAATAAAGTGCAGTGAAACATATTGCACAAGGAAGTTAAATAAAAATGTTCTTGAAGGTCTGTTATTTACTTGTAGTCAAATTTGTTTGAGATAAGATTACTGATTCATTAAAAAGAGGTTTCAAGGTTAGGTCACTTGATAATAAGGAACTATTTCTAAAATTGAAAACTTCCAAGTGAAGCAGGAATGTAAAACTAATGTTTAGTGTTGTTTGACATATTAATATCTAGGTTGCTTATTGTTTCTATGTAGCAAAGTAAAACCAATGTAATGTTTATATATCGCTGACTGTATTATTGTTACTTTTAAAATGTTAAATCGTTTGTGTCGTATCGTAACATGGTGTGTTCGCCATGAATCAGCACACGAGAAAGAATTAACGATTCTAATTCATTTTATATTTCTACTAAATAATATATAACTAATTATCAAACCTTTGCCGCGCTGGAAATAAATAATAGTCATAATTTCATTCTTAGGAAGATTTACTTAATATTTAACCATTCACAGATTAAATTTCTTCTGCAAAACGGACGACTATTACAACTGTAAGATACTAGTAAATTTGTCACCGAAAGTATGTCTGTAATGGAGCAAATGTACAGGTTAAACAAGTTACGACTGTATGACTTAATGGAGAAATGGAATTTAAAAAGTGTCCATATTAAAACTAAAAGGCCCATAAATCTCATTCTAATAATGCTGACCAGAACTTTATGATCAATGTATATGCACCAGCATTTGTAAATAGTAATGACTATAATCTGAGTTATCGTTCAATCTCCCCTCCTTTTAATGGATCAATAGTATATGAAGTACACACAAGGCTCGATTATAAAGAGAATAACAATTGAAACGGAATACAGAAATACTCATCTGGTTATCAAGCTAAATGAAAAAGTTAGAAAGTTTTGCGATTTAGACAAAAGCTTTATCAAACCACTTCATGAAAAGTTATATATTTAAAACGTGTTAATAAAATATGAATATACAAAGAGAGAGTAAACACAATTGAAATTGCGAGACTCGGATTATATCTATCAAGAATTAGAGAGAGTATCTACCTTTATCCAGCTATACAAATACGTTAAGATTTTAAGAAAGTGAAAACAGTACATGTTTTGTGTAATGCACTGGCAGCTCCAGAGTGGAACCGCAAAAAATCTCCCGACACTAATTAGAGGCAGGTAAAACCAGTAGCAACTTTGGTGTATCAATACTGTATATAGAACTTCTGATACTGTATGTTTGCACATGAAAAAGCAACAACTTTGTTTTAAAGCCTCAAATGGCATCCAATACAAAATGACATTACGTTTATCAACGATAACACCAACATCTGATTGGAATCTTTTGACTTCACGTGGACACATCATATGCTGCACCATTTGTATTGTGCATTGTCTAAATTTGTCAAACAATTCATTAAATAAAGCAACTAATATTTCAAGAAATTAACATGACTAACCAGGACCTGACTACCTTGACCTTGCATATTTTCAGACTACGCTATGAAGGTTCGAAATATGCGACCACACAACAGCTACATAGTTTAAATATTCATGAGATTTAACACTAGATCACAAATGAGTAAACTATGCAGCTGTTCTGAGAGTGTTACTTATGATAACGCATTTCTTAAATAATATGTCATGGGTTAACAACAGGTTTATCTCTTATATCTCTGCGAGCTCTGCTAGGCTGTGACAAAGGTCGCTTGCTCTTGTTTATAATGTTTTTTTTCGAACGGGTCCGAGTCCGGACTGATTGGGAATTTTGGAGTCTTGAAATCATGTAAATTGTAAGAAAGTGATTTATTTTTATCTCTTACTTTTAATAACTACTGCTTCTACTCCGCACACATGCGCGAACACGCACACACGCACTCTCACACACACAAATGCACAGATGCACGCAAAAACACACACTTATATTTCAGCACCTCACCTAATGTCACCATAAGAATACAAAATACTGAACGTGTATTTGTCGTATAGTGGCCTCCGGCCAAAAAATACAAATACACATGTCAACATATGAAATTCAAGAGTTGCGATTCACTAATAAGTTATCTATGTCCCAAAATACAGATAGATATGTCATTATCAATTACTTGCTATTACTTCTGCTACTACTACTACTACTTCTACTACTACTACTACTACTACTACTACTACTACTACCACTACGACTACTACTTCTACTACTACTACTACTACTACTACTACTACTACTACTTGTACTACTTCTACTACTGCTACCCCTACTACTTCTACTAGTACTACTACTACTACTGCTACTACTACTACTACTACTACTACTACTACTACTACTACTACTACTTCTACCACTACTACTACTACTACTACTACTATTACAACTAATACCACTTCTGCTACTACTACTACTATTATTACTTCTGCTACTGCTACTATTACTACCACTTCTACTAATGATACTACTACTACTTCTACTACTACTATTTATTGCTGTTTCCGCTGCTGCTGCTAAGGTTGATTTTTTATAAGAGGAACCAACCTCCTGGTCATTTAAAAAAAAATGTATAAATAATTCCAGTTTTCGGGGATTTTAGTGTGCTTGCTAGAAAAAGAAGCATGATAAAAATATAAATAGCGATTTTATCGAATCACTTATCTAAGACCACCACAGTTTTTATCATACGAAATTTTGGATATGTTAAACTATAAAATATACGCTTTATATCATTAGAAAGGTAATTTAATATGGATTCTTAATAATATACAATATTTAATAGGTAGCATGTGATATAAAACTGTTATGGACTTTCAAAAATATAAACAACGTTGAAAAAAAAACACTTTATTAATCCTTTGGTATTTCACTCCTACACAAATTTGAATATTTCTAAGAAGAAAACTCTGTAAGTTACTGTCAAGGGGAGTTATTCCTGTCATACTTTTATAGGAAATTAGCAATGCTGTCAACACTTAAAATAGTGGTAAACAAGTGATACGGTGCACGTATACGAGCATTGCTAGTGGTAAGAAATAGAAGTACGCTGTACGTCGAGCTGCAGTGAAAGGGTTGATTAATAAATGTGTAGATTTAAAAAGCACTGAATTATTCCCGCTATCACACCACCATATATTGTTTAAAAATAGTTAAGGAATTGATAAACATTCATATTAACTAGTTTGTGACTGAAGTAATGCTTATAGATAATTTACTAAATCGTCTTAACTTAAACACGACAGAAATTCTGAAGCGTAATCATTCTAAAATACCTAAAGGTAGTATTTTATTTCTTGACATGTATTTGAAAATGGAAATATTGTCGGACATCACCTTTACATGGACCCTGTACTAATAAGCGACGGATTCGGACACAACCAGTTTTTACAAAAATGAACATGTATACATTTTAGCATTCTATGGACACGTAGGCAGATCATCTCATGTTGAAAAGTGTCCAATTTGTTTCTCTGTAAAATATCTCGGCTCGTGGATGGAACTTAAGCACATGTTTGCATATATACGGGAAATAAATACTCCCCTCTTCTTTGAAGATAAGTTTCAGTTACCAAATACACATGTTAACTTCCTTTTTAGATAATGTCCTGTTGCATTAAAACTATGTTTCGATTTGTTTTTGGTGTGTCTTACTTAAGAGCAAGTGAAAAATATTGTCATATTTTGTTTGTGTATAAGATAATGTAGTCTATGTCAAAGATCTTATCTTGTCCATCCTCGCTTAGCTTATGTATTTATAGAGTTGACCTTTGCTTTTATTGTATGATAAATTTTGTTCATTAATGCTGTCAATAATTGTTTGTGTTATTTTTATATAACACATGACACACGTGTTTTTTGCCAGCTGGTCATCCTTTCCGCAGATAGATGTGACAGGTGACCGTGTCATGGCGGAAAAACGGGTAGGGAAGAAGTGGTTGTGCGTGGTGATATAATACAACAGGGTGAGGGGTGCGATACTAAATTTATCATACTATTTGTTTCCAAATTTTAAAGTTTAAAATGTGCATTTTATACGGTTAGCCGGTTAGCAAATTGATAACCGGCTACATGTGCGATATCCCGTTATCTAGTTAGACGTTGACAGTCCTAAACAGTAATAAAGTATTTCTACATCTATCAGCATCCGCTTTTACTATTACTGTTACTATATTACGTGCTTGATCACTGCAATAATAGTACTAGGTTCTGTTTCTGTATGCGATTGTTTAAAGTATAACGTATAAACGGGGACATTACGGTGGCTTTATGTGAGTATGAATGTTTAAAACTGTACGTGTAAATGGCTACCTGGGGAAAAATGTGTATGTCGTTTAGAAGAAACTAAAGATAAACGGGTTCGAGAGTGTATGAGAAATGCCATGTTCACTTTGGCTGTGTATAGTATGGTCGGTATAAATGGGATGAATTGGGGACATGCAGCGATTTCCGCGAATTTCACATATGTTCTTTGCAGCACCGCACAAACTCACAGATTCACACTCATACCATGTTTTGTCTGGTAGGCGTTTAAACCAGGTAAATATGACCGTATGCATTGAAAGTTTATATTCTTGATGGTACAGTTCTGGCACCGTACCAGTTCGAAACGAAATATAGCGTTCCGTATAACGTAATGAGCCTAGCATAAAGTCACATAACCAACAGAGAGACGGACAAAAGCCCCTTCCCACCGGACAAAAGCTCTCTCGTTGAAAAATGACTTGGTGGACAAAAATACCCCCAAAAGTTTTTAAAGGTAGGACAAAAGCCCCCTGTCAAATATTTATAAAAGCTGTATTTTAATGTTTCTTTTTTTCAATTCACTGCACTGCCAGCATATAACATAATGTTAGACTGAACACATTTTGAAACTAAATCTTTTATACGCTGGGAGTGTATCATGCGTAAAGCTTTTGACTGTAAAGGGTCTTTGACTACAGATTTAAATGTAAGTTATAATGTTTAGCAAATTAATTTGGCACACATGTAATGAAGACATTATTTTTCATTGTTAATCATGGTTTGAATTGACATGAAATATGTTTCATAAATGATCGATTTATGTTTTTCAAAGGCAGATCTTGAGTCTACATTTTTTCAATTGTTTTAGTTATTATTTCAGCTTACTGATGCCAAATCTGAGACGCCACACTCTCATGAGGAGTAAACTTTTAAGGCGGAAGCGTTGAAGGTTCGGAGCGAAATTATGTCGGCGGCAGATACTAACCGGGGCAAACCTGGGCAGATTATAACGGACAAACTGGCAACAATGCCAACAGAGGTATTGCATTGCTTTATCTTGTTTTTGTTTATTCTTTCCTTCAATTATTAAAATGTACATTTAAACAAGTTTTTTAATAAAAATGTACAATTGCTATTTGACAATTATGTATGTATTGTTAGAAAGCATGATTTTTTCTTAAACCAATCCTTTAACAGACAACTACAGGTAGCATCGGAATGGAGAGGAGTTCCTTATCTGTGACAAGGGTGAAACAACTGACAGAATGTTGATGTTTGCCACTGATGATGGACTGCAACAACGTGGAGCTGCAGGGACATGGTTCATGGATGAACACACTCCACATCACCTCCACAATTGTGTCAGTTGTTCTGTATTCGGGTCCAGTTGGGAAAAACCTGCATTAAAGTTGCATACGCTTTTCTGCCATCCAAGCAGGAGAGAGCCTATAAAGAGTGCCTGGCAGCTGTATTTGAAGCCTGCGTTCACAGATACATCCGCCCAGCACTAGATCGAATCATAGCTGAATACCAGATGGGGATACACAATGCCGTTTAGAGTCATCTCGCCAAACAGTTGTATTTGCTTACCATAAATCAGCAAACATAAATATGTAATGCAATGATGATGAGAGGACTAACTATTTGTTATCTACGGGTGTATAATGCCCCGCTCATTGGAGCTCTTGTGTATGTACTATCCAAGCAAAAACATAATGACGCTGTTATCAAGTTACTAGTCATGCTGATTAAAAACAATAAAAAAATGATATGATAGATTTACACAATTAAATAAAACATAAATATAATTAAAAAAATGGCTGTTTCTATCACATGACCCAGTCAAATTTATACGTTTCCAGGCAAATGGTCTGCACGGGGTCTACAAGTCAGATGAAAGCCTCAGAACTGTATGCGGGATGTTAGGTGCCCTGGCTTTTCTTCCAGTATACAAGGTAGCAGATGGCATGCAGGCCATACGGGAAGCAGCACTAGAAGACACTGACGTGGAATGTCAGACAAGCAACAATTCTTTCAAGCACCTGTTTGACCACAGCAATCCAGCGCTGTCGACTGTTATAAGCTTTCTACATAAGGATGCAGCAATGACAGAAACGAGCACTCACCGCTATGAACAAGGCCAGCAATTTCCAACGAGGGTGAAAATGAATACCGTCGGCCACCAGAAACGCATCAAGCCAGTGTGTATTCAGCATGAAAATGGGGAGAAATCATTGGCAGAGTTTCTCCATTCAATGGGACAATGCATAAGACTAGTAAAATGACGTGATACTGAGATTTTGTAAAAACACGTGTTTATAACTGCAAAACATTAGGGATGATTAACACCTGTTTTAAGTAATATTATAGATAAGGTGGGGGTGGGGGGGGGTCTTTTGTCCTCCTTTTAGAAATTATTGAATGGGGTTGTTTTGTCCTACCTAAAATCATGGGCTTTTGTCCACCAAGTCATTTTTAACTAGAAGGCTTTTGTCCGGGGGACTTTTGTCCTGCACTCGAACAAGCCACATTGTATTGTCATCATAACTTTATATAGCGCGTTTGATTAGGGATGGGATGGAATGGCATTTTTGCCGATATTGTGCAGCGACATTTCTATCATTATAGCACAGGGGCACTAATGAGGTGCCCAGGGACTGAACCCGGGCGGTCCATTTTACTGACACCGACGAGTCAGGCGTAATGCTGTCGCATTAGCCCAGAGCGTTAGGAGGGAAGCCACTACTACCAACTTTAAAATCTTTGGTTTGACCCTGCCGGGGTTTGAACCCACGTCCTCCCGATCCGCAAGCCGACGCTCTACTATCTGAGTTTTTGCGGCCGGTCGCGTCTGATTAGACGGTGGTGTCGTAACGAAACGTATCGTATGGTAACATAATGGGAATTGTATTGTGTCGTCACAAAGCCCTTATTTGATACATTTATATTAATTATGTGACATTGTTATAAAAATATTACCATGCTCATACAATAGTTCATCGTACATCTAGGTACCATAAAACATTTTATGCAAATAAAAAAAGTTTATTATTGTAAACCCAAACTAAATTATATATTACATTTCCGGTACATCCATAGTGTTGATGATAATTTTTTTACACGCAAATTAAATTTGCACACCTGTTCGGGTGTATTACTTGAGTCCGTAGATTGGATATCAATGTACGTTTAGGAATAGAATCATTGAAACTAGAAAAATGGTTTTGGTTCTGGTTATTTACCTACGCTTGTTTATTGAAACGAAAGAGCAGTTACACATAGCTGGAATAAACATACAGCTGGAAACTAGATATAAACAACCTTGCTCTAGATAAGGTTATGTAAAACCTGGTTATTTAAAAGAGGTTTATCTTAAATATGTGATTCGAATGATACGGCTCATGTGCAATGTATATTGTTAATAAAAACATGAGACCACGTGGAATCTAATATTCCGACGAGTTAATTGTAAAATTCGCTTACCTGTGTCATCGCTGGGCACAATCAACACTGGTCTAGTCTGTTCTCCCAATTATTGTAAACGCGTATTTTGTGTACAAATATATGCTAATTTAAATAAACTTAAAACAAGTAAATGCTCAATGGAAATTCAACAAAAAGTACGTTCACACATTTAGAAAACACACTAATATTAAGCCCCTAATCTTCTAAGAGTGATGTGATCAAACGTTTAAGGTGTGCATGTGTTTGCCAAAAACAGTGTATGTAGTATATATAGAAGTTATTTAATTTCCTGATTAGGTGGACATGTATTTGTTCTGTCGGTTTATGTTTTTGGGGTCGAGTGAACATTTGACATCATGCCCGCAACTTCACTTCAAATTCTCGCCCGGCTAATCAAGTATACGTGTGTTAATTCCAATTACTAGTGGGCACTTTTAAGACACCACTTATCTTAAATTAAGTAGGATTTTCACCCGTTCGTTATGTTGACTGGTTTTATCCCTACGTGTCAAGCGTTGACCGGCGGTGTCAATTGTTCTGTTTTAAATAGATTTCTTCTTAAAACGAAATGGTCCTTAGTAGGTATTTGTAGGATAATGAAGCCACTTACCTAATCTCCATATATCACATAAATATTTCACTAGCGCACATGTGCATGTACATTGACGTACTGAAAAGAATATTCCTGAGTAAACTATGGACAATTGTATAATATTTAATCATTCCAAAGTCAAGCAAGCCACCCGATCTGTATATATGGAATATATGAAACAGTCTCTGTGGTTGGTTAGAGAACATAAATTTAGCACAAATAATAAATTTGAATCTGACCTTTTAAATGCCCTAGAAACCTTACAGTTTATCATGGGAAATGCTCCAAGAAACATACAGTTGTAAGATAACTATAAAGAAATGAGCACAGTACATTAATGAAACTAGTGTAGATACCAAACCATGCAGGAACATCAGGCAGTGAAATAGCAAATAAATCTATATATTATACCCCATTGAACATTGGACATAGCCTCAGAAAGACTTATAAATTCACCAAATCACATTTCAAAACGAAGGCAGTAAATAAATCTACGCATAACATCAAATATTGTAGTAGGAACTCTATGGTCAAAATGTGCAAACACCATACAGTTAGGCAAAGTTTTCTACACGCAATTTAGACTTGGCGCAAGCTACATTGATAAATAATGAGAGTTCAACCCTAGGAACTGCCCCCACTGTGACATAGAGGAATCCTTAAACTCCTTGCTCTTTTGTTGCAGGCAGCACACAATATCAAGAGATAAACTTCAAAGAGCACTATCATTCACAGGCGACTCGCTTTGGTGAATAACATGTCGTTGCTCTTTTTTACAAGTGGAAACAATCACGCGTCATAACATTGCAACATATAAGTACATGGAAAGCTTTCAATACAAAGTATGTACTTAAATCGATATTATATAGTAAACTAATTGAATAACCAACACAAGCTTAACTTTTTACTCACTTTTCCCATACTTGTGTTCCACTTTAAAACAATCGCGTAATCAGGGCGCCTTTAAAATAAACATATGGCACATCGGAACTGGCTTATTTCAGGTTTAGTGGGAAATAAAATTGAAAGATACTTTAAAGCGATACTACCGAGTAAATCTTAGAACCTGATTTAAATATAGTTAAAGATATGGAAAAAAATATAATCAGAATCCCTGGCGTTTCTTTTTCAAAATTAGCTAATACAACACTAAAATTATAACTTTTGGCGATGAATAAATTTCCTCCAATCATTACCAGAGCCATAAGAACAATTGTGAACCTTAAAAATACCATGTAGCATATGATTGATGAGCGGATCATCATGCATTTGTGAAGCCGAAAAACAACAACTATAAGCCTGTCGGCCATTTATTACCCATTCTTACACTCATAAATAGTAAATTCAGCTATATCAAATTACATGTAGAATTTAGGTCATGCCTGATTAACGGAGGACCTTTGATGAGCCGTACAATATTAGTACCTATAAATATGCCGGCCATTGATCTATATCTTAAAGCAACCAAAGTTAGGACTACATTAAAAAGAATAGCGCCTGTGGTCCACGATACTTAAAATGGAATTCCCCCCCCCCATTCTTAGTTGTATGCACAGGGCTTTACCAAGATAGAGGGTTGTTTTAATAGACGATTGATGTTTGTTGTTATAGTTTATTTTATATGTTTTACATGAGCAATCCTCAAGCTGAAGTAAGAACTAAAAAACAGGAAATATATTACTATTCTTATGATTAAAATGATTAAATTACAATTTATTAATGAAATTAATGGTTACGCCACGTACAACAAAACAAGCAAATCTATATATTGTTGCACATCCTGTCGTATTTAATCGCGACCCTGTCATGCTGCCCAGTTAGAACTTAACAATTTGTAATCAAAGTGCCGAACCCATCTGGTAAACACTTACAACACCTTCGTGCTAAAAATGCAACACAATAACTTAGCAAGTTTTGTCCTTAAAGAAGGTGAATGCTAATGTTTGTGAATTTCACTGCCTAATATTACAACTAAATTCACCTGATTGTTTTAAAACAGTAGCTGTTAAACATTGTATTATTTTTAAGTGTTATGACTTCCGCCGACCTCTTTCCCTTGAAAAAACGAAATGTGGATTTGAAGGGTTAGGCCTATGGCTGCTTCTTTTTGATTTGTGAGTTCAGAATGTTTTAAGAACAAAGGTCCTGTGAAGTGTATTTACCACAAAACGATGATGTTAGGCGCCAAAATGTATTGTGCAGAGCGTTTTCATTAGCTTCTTGTATTGTGATGACACGGATCCAGAATTAAGGTTTTAAAATGTTAGAAGAAGTATTGCTTTAAAGTGGTTTACACCTTATTGCTGCCCCATTTTTGTTTTTATTCAATGCAGTTGCGTGGTAGGATTACGTTAAAATCGTTCTCATATGGCATTTTTATGTTGAAAATGCATGCACAATGTTGTAAAGCAAGTTTTGAGTTGGAAATTCAATTGGATTCCCGTTTTTGATATGGTTAATGCTTTTAAGGTACTTGGCAAAACCGGATTTGGCTAATTCTGATATGTACTCTGGCACAACTAGAAAAGTGATGTCAATGTACTTGAAGTTTATTAAATGAATTCAATGTAAATAACTTCCTCCAGAGGGGCGAAAATAAATTTCCCCATGATCACAGCTTTTTCCAGAAGCTCGAAAAGTAAAGACACTGTATGTAATAATGATACACCTGCGTTTATAAGAAGGAATTTAATTAGTTCAAGTCTTCCTGTTGCATGTTATCCATACCTAAATACTACGTGATTAAATGATTCTTCACTGTTACAATGTGGGCAGTTTCTCGGTCTAGCTGTTTATTATTTTCTTAGGTACCTAGCTCATATTCTTAACCGCGTTTAGATCTTATCATATCAAGCGTTGTTATGGTATATTTTGACCTTGGGGTTTTAAGATCATGAGTCAGAAAATAGTCCGTTCATGTACACATGTCACTAAATAAATAATCCACGTGAACATGTCGTAAACTAGTTAAACGTAACACAATAATCATTTGCTCGAACAATTTTGGGGGACTATTTTGGAATTTAAATATTCGTTCTTGACTACTGCTATGTTGTTCTTTACTGTTCGATGCATTGATACGTTTACACTTACCTGCTACTCTGATTTACTTGGAAATACATGACTGTTGTTTGAACAATAGCTTGTTAGGACTTCGCAAAATAATTGCAAGTTCCTAGTTTTACCACTGCAATACAACTTGTCCATATCCGGTATGTTCCTTTTATGGACACTTCATGTATCTTGATTTAAGAAGTCTGATTTTCCCCACAAATAATCCACACATATCCATACATGTAACAGGTTACAATTTTAGAAGGGATGCTAACGGTTACTCAAATTACAATCGGTTAACTTTCAGAGTAATTGTTCACAGTTTAACATTTATTTTTATATAAGTTTTAATATAATAATGTTTTTAGAACTCCTACATGCGGTTTAATGCATTATTAGCATAACAAGGTATACTTTGTGTATATGTAAATTACCAAAGTGTAAACGATTAAAAATATTCTACTGATAAATAACTGCTAATCAAATGAATGAATGATTAAAGAGACCAACCTATTTACAGCACGTGTCATTGAATCTTCAACGTCCAGAATGTCCAGCACACGTCTAATTATCTGCCACCTGGTAGATTGTGTGTCATCAAGTACGATTCCAATTAATCAAAAGTCAACAGCGTTTAAAAGTCAACAACATCACAATCAACTAGGACAGAGGTAATGTTGTTTGGGACTAATTGTCATGAATCGTCCGTCTTACGCGATGTCACCTGAAGCGAAACTCCACAGGAGTACATTTTATACAGCTAGGAGTAGAGGTGTACATGGGCTGTGAAATATGCCATTTGAAACTAAGCGTTTTAGTCGAATGAGATAGATCATGGACATTGACTTGTTTGCCTAACCGGAAAATTGTAACCGGTTAATAGTTTCAACATCATTAATATATTATTTATGCTGTAATTACTTTGGATTGATGAAGATAATTTAAACAATACAGGTATTACATTATTGACATTGAAGAAATGCTCGATTGTAAGAATGTATAAATCAAACCCGTTTGGGATCAAAGCCAGAACATATTTAAAGTTGTACTTGATTTTCTATAGGATGCTCTCTCCGTCAAAGTGTTTTCTTCTACAAACAACTAAAACTTTATGTAGTTACGACGTTTTTATAATAAGGCTCGTTTTTCTCCAAATATGTCGGTTCCAACGATGGTATGGTTTTTGGTCGAAATTGTGTAAATAATCAGTTACGGAATTAATAATTTATATAATATTTGTTTTTAAATCTAAAAAAAACATTTTGTGTATTTAACAGTGACTATGGGTTTCTGAAATGAAATGCAATTATGAAAATTTATTTTAAAATGATATCCGACATTTATTTTTTTCTCAAACTACAAATACATTATTGCTAGTCCAAAAAAATATCACGAGATTATATGCTGATTGAATCAGATTGATGTCCTACATCTATGTGAAGCAAATAACCCCACTTTTGATTACAAAAGCGTATTTCCTATCTGAGCCAAGCGGCACAATAAGCTATGTTTACTCAGAAATCCGAGTGACCACTTCAGTTTAAGAACAACGTTAATATCATCCAGGTACTCAGCTGCTTATTTACAGATTTGGTAACAATGAACCTTTAGATCGATTTGTTTCACGATTTGTATTCACTAACAATTCATTTAGTGTTTAGAATGGCTTCTTTTCTTAGACTTATGTTTTGTTGTTGTTGTTGTTTGTTTGTGTGTGTGTTTGTGTGCGTGTATGTGTTTGTGTGTGTGTGTGTGTGTGTGTGTGTGTGTGTGTGTGTGTGTGTGTGTGTGTGTGTGTTTGTGGTGCAGATAATTAGCCCCAATTTCCCCAAACAAGGGTAAGATCTTGTAACACGTAATTAATATAAGAAAATAGGCAAATTGCTGGATAACACCTTTATCGGCTACATTAAGATAATGCTGGTCAAAAGAAGTATGATAAGGAAGTATTTGCCGTTTAAATTACATAAAGGTCTAGTCTGTGGGCAGGGCGTTTGGACGTTATTCTCTTCCTTGTTATGTGGAAAACATTGCAATTTAATCCATGTACGATTAGTTTCGAATTGCTGGTTACCTTTTCAGGTGCTGACAGTATAATCGTATTCTATGTTCTATCTCATCCATCCCATGGTTAAAATACGGACTTAATAAAGTGATTATATAAGAATAAGATAAATACCCATCATACATCGTATGTTAAGTGTATACCCACAAATGCAAGATGTAGTAACGTCGGCCACCAAATGTATGCGGGTGTTATTGTGTTAGTGCTCGTCATTTCCTCTCAAGGAAATATAAGGGTAGTTCCACGACTGGTTGGTCCCTTGTCAGGATAATGTGACTGGGTGTTGTGTCATCCCAGGTATTCAAGGCATGATATACATAATGAAGACAGCACTATATCGGCTTCAAGTGAATACCGTCTCCAGATAACTGTAATAATGTTGGTTGAACGATAAACCCAACAAACATTTAATTGGAAAACAATCGATATCTAAACACAACTATCGATTAAAATTTCAAAAATTGATGCAGAGACGATCATGTAATCTACCATACTTAAACAATTGTCAGCACAGCAAGTAAAATTACCATAATGATCAACTTGGAATGTACCATTCAAAATATGGATGTCAAAGATAAAGCACATTTTAACCAAAGTTATTAGCTCTGTCAATTTCATTGTTTCTGCGAGTCTTATTAAAGTTTACTGCTGACATAATTTACAACCCCAAACATATAATACAGATCAAATATATTTCTAGTTGTTGCGTTCATATCCCCAGCTAAATAGAACGTAACATTTGGATATTCAGAGACAATTAGCTAAATATCAATATATGAAATATATGAATAATATAAGTATTGCAAATATTAAATGCTGTGTACAGGTATGCAGATGCAAATTTCAAATGGGTGGTTGTTAAGCATGCTCTCTTTAGCATAATTTGCAATTAAAACAGAAAATCCCGCCACTTCAATGTAAACTCATAGATCCGCAACTGTGTTCAATTTTAATTATTATTCTCTCATACAATATGCACGACTGTTTTCTTTTTCTTTGTTTTACAGACAAAAAATAAGTATAGCAGTTCTCGCAACATTAAAACAAATTAAGAAGTCATAACCGACGTAATCGATACGATAGATTATTTCCTTAGTTAAACTCAGTTCAACTCAAATACTGAGTACTGAGATATCGCTACTTACTTCCACATTTACATCGACGGTAATAAAAATACAAACAAAAAAGCTATAGGAGCACGAGTTATTATGATTGAAAATCAACAGAATAAATAAACAATGCCAAAATAAAGCTAGACACTAGGTATTCTATATTTAGATGCAAACTGTTAATTATAACCAATAAAATGTGTTCAAATAGAACAAAATTGCCGATCAACGATAAATGTTTACACGGCTCTCTTAGTTATTTTCAAGACAAGAACTACTCCAAGAAATATATAGATTAAAATACAAATGTTAAGCAAATTTCTAATATGAATATGGAGATTGGAACTCTAATGTCAAAATTCGCCATCATAATATAGCCCATGATTGAATACTTACTAAACTCAGACTCGGATCCAGCTATCTAGGTTAGGAAAATAACCCCAAACCCCACCCCGCCCCGACAAAGCAGATGTATTAACACGCTCTCTTAAAGTATTTAGAAGAAACGAATTTCATTAAATGTTTAATTACTAATATTGGATAACACCTACATAAACTAAATTAATATAATGCCCAACCGATATCACATCCAAATCAGTCAATAACTAAAGTTTCCAAACCCACAAGACACGTGATTGGGTGAAATCTCGTTAAAATCTAAACATTTCTAGAAAACATATTCTCTGATTAACTGAACTCCAATATCCCGGAAGATTATGACTGCTCTTTGTTTAAAGGCATTATACCTCAAAGAAATGATTTCTTAAAAAAATCACCATTGAAATGTTTTCTACTCCTGATTTGAGCTGGCACGTTCTGAACTTAAAGTGGACATTAAATCGGATGATTATGAACAAAAACACATTAAGGGTAAACACCTGAATTAAACACCGTACAAAATTAAGGCAAATAGATGGAGGGTAGCTAAAATTAACTCATAAAGACCACGTAAAAAGCAAGGCACCCGACATAAACCATATATATAGAAAAATCATACTTCATTCTACTCTTAAACAATTATAATCAGGATCTCCAATTTAGCGCAGTAAAACTTGTAAATCAATTCTAATATGTTCATTCTTGTCAAACCTATAAATAAGAATAATTGGATAATCCTGCTAAATATAGACATCGACGTCAGAGCAGATGACGTGGATGAGCTGAAATATGAGTGGTCACGTGGCTTTCCTAGTTTAAAAAAAAACTTACTGTGCAGCGTGGTTCAGATAGGAAATATATTTTTAAATGGCGATTGTGGGGTTATGGTTCACTTTATACGCAGGTTTGTGACATCAATAAAGATTTTTGTATGAGATCTGTTCAGGTAACAATGATTTTATTGAACATATTTTTTCCAAACTGTCGGATACCACCTTTGATCGGGTATATTAACTAGGTACACACAATGGGCCCAATTTAGAACATGCTTCAGATAAATAACCTTTAAGCCATGCATGGGTATCATGGCGGGGTCACGAGAAAATCCGAAAGGATGTGCTGACCCTCAATCATACCAATTACAACCTACCGACAGGATTTTAGTTGTTGCTGTTAATGGCGCTTCAAAGGAGTTCTGTTCATCAGCCTAATGCTACTTTATTCGTTAAGTTCTTATCTTTGTCTGATGATGACTTGAGGAAATTTTCTCGGCGCCAAAAGTTGCGATTTTAGTGTATTTATTTGCTTATTTAGAAGAATAGACTCCATGGATTCGGAGTATGTATATTTTTTCCATATTTTTACGTTTAACTACATTTAAATTAGGAACTAAGACTTACACGGTAGTATCGCTTTAAAGTACTTGTCAATTGTATTTCCCGCAAAATTTGAAATCAAGTTCGGACGCGCCATAGGGTTATTTTAAAGTCGTACTATTTACGAGAATTATTTAAAGTGAAAGCGTACGGGAAAGGTCAGTAAGTAGTTAAGCTTGGGTTGGTGAACCATTTAGTTTAGTATATAGTATATAATATATATTTTAGTACATAAATATATGTTTGTAATGTATTTAAATGTTGTATTATTATTTTTTTTTTTTTTTGCTGGTACAAAAAGCAAAGACATTGTATATACCAAAACGAGACTTGTGGGAATAATAGAGCTATTTGCAGACAATATCTTGCTATTATGTGCTGCCTTAACCAAAACAGAACGGGGTTAAAGGATCTCTCTATGTCAAAGTAAGGACAGTTCCTGTTGGTGAACTTGCATTCTTTACCAAGGTAGCTTGCTCCTAGTTTTAATTGCGTGTAAAAAACTATCGTAAACTAACTATATTGTGGCATAAGTATTGACCTTGGAGTCCTCACACCATATCTGAATTTATGCGTTAATTTGCTTTTAAAAATATGTTTTATTGACTTCTTTTTGTAATGTGCTCTGATGAAATTATAACTCTTTCTCCATGGCTTGATATCCACCCTTCCTTTAAAAAGGTATTGAGCATTTATGTTTACAGTAGACTGTAAAGATATATATATATATATATATATATATATATATATATATATATATATATCATGTGCAGATAGCGTGTCTGTCGACTGGCTTGATTTTGCAATAATTAATATGATATCATTTTCAATTTTTGCCCCAACGGTATTCTTGTATCTATACTGCCGTCAAGGTACATTACGATGTGTGCTAGTAATTTTAGGAGAGTATGTAAATGGCTTCATTACCCTAAAAATACTTACAAAGTACCATTTCGTTATAATAGGAAATCGATTTAGGAACAGACCAATGAACACCTCCGGTCAACACGTTAGGGATGAAATCAATCAACATAACGAACGGCTAAAAATCCCACTTCCTTGAAGATAAGTGGTGTCATAACAGTGTCACCAATTAATTGGAATTAACACACGTGACGTGATTGGCAGAGCGGAAAAATGTGCGGAAGTTAGGTGGGCATGATATCAGAGGTTTACTGTTATTTATGATACAAGCATATTGTTTTGAGAAACACATTTACACCTTAAACATTTCATCACATCACTGACAGAAGAATAGTGGCTTTATATTAGTTTGTTTACTACACTTGTGAACGTACTTTTATTGAATTTCTGTCGAGCACTTAATTGCTTTCAAGTTTATTCAAATTCGCATCAATGTGTATAAAATTTAAAAGTTAAAACATCAACACAATAGAATAATCTAATTCACTTTCCATATCTTATAGGTGGCAGAATCGTGATTTTAAATGTTATGAAAACAGCTATTTACAATGTGTTTTACTAAGATTACATCACTTGATTAAAACTTTAGAAGAACCACTTAATGGAACATTTTTCGAGTACTTACACATATCGATTTATATCAAATGTTATACGGAAAATGAAGCATGTGTTGTTGTTATACGTATAACTATGAAGACTTAATATTAAGTACAAGATTTGAGAAACAACTTTCATAAATCAGTTGGCATTTTTGCCCTAAAAAAAGGCGTGCGCTGCATAATCATTGTCTGCATATTTAAATACACCATTTCTTTCTAAGTTTAATATTCTGAATGTTTCGACGATGTCATAAATACATGTTTAGAAACAGATCCTGCCGGGGTCAACTGATATGCTGAAAAAATCTACAACCGTCTCTGATGGCTACCAAATATGGCGGTCATAGATTGTTGTAATCAAGTGTTAGTTTTGATCGAGTTAGAGCTGTTAAAATAAATGAAGAAGGCATACATATTAATTAAAAGTCATCTAAAGTAATATAATTTACTCCACAATTAAAATAAGTTAGATTAAAGTGCAGTGAAACATATTGCACGAGGAAGTTAAATAAAAATGTTCTTGTAGGTCTGTTATTTTTTGTAGTCAAATTTGTTAGAGATAAGATTACTGATTCATTAAAAAGAGGTTTCAAGGTTTGGTGACTTGATAATAAGGAACTAATTTTAAAATGGAAAACGTCCAAGTGAGATGTAAGAAGAAAAGAGAAGCAGGAATGTGAAACTAATGTTTAGTGTTGTTTGGAATAGTTATATCTAAGTTCCTTATTGTTTCTATGTAGCAAAGTAAAGCCAGTGTAATGTTTATATATCGCTGACTGTATTCTTGCTACTTTTAAAATGTTAAATCGTTTGTGTCGTTCGTAACATGGTGTGTTCGCCAGGAATCAGTACACGAGAAAGAATTAACGATTCTAATTCATTTTATATTTCTACTAAATAATACTTAACTAATTATCAAACCTTTGTCGCGCTTGAAATAAATAATATTCATAATTTCATTCTTAGGAAGATTAATTTAATGTTTAACCATTTACATATTAATTTTTTTCTGCAAAACGAGGGACTATTACATCTGTTAGATAATAGTAAATTTGTCACCGACAGTATGTCTGTAATGGAACCAATGTACAGGTTAAACAAGTTACGACGGTATGACATAATGGAGAAATTGATTTTAAAAAGTGTCCATATTGAAACTAAAATGCCCAACAAGTTTATTCTGATAACGCTGACCAGCACTTTATGATTAATGTATATGCGTCAGCGTTTGTAAATAGTACCGACTATAATCTGAGTTATCGTTCAATCACCCCTTCTTTTAATTGATCCATAGTATATGAAGTACACACACGGCTCGATTATAAAGAGAATAACATTTGAAACGGAATACAGAAATACCCATCTGGTTATTAAGCTAAATGAAAAAGTTAGAAAGTTTTGCGATTTAGACAAACGCTTTATCAAACCACTTCATGAAAATGTATATATTGCAAATTTGTTAATCAAATATTAATATACAAAGAGAGAGTAAATACAATTGAAATTGCGAGACTCGGATTATATCTATCAAGAAAGAGAGAGAGAGAGTATCTACCTTTATCCAGCTATACAAATTTGTTACGATTTTAAGAAAATGAAAACAGTACATGATTTGTGTAAGGCACTGGCAGCTCCAGAGTGGAACAACAAACATCTCCCGACACTTATTAGAGGCAGGTAAAACCGCTAGCAACTTTGGTGTATCAATACTGCATATAGAACTTCTGATATTGTATGTTTGCACATGAAAAAGCAACAACATTGGTTTAAAGCTTCAAATGGCGTCCAATATAAAAATACATTACGTTAACGAACGATAACGCCAACATCCGATTTTTTTTTTTTTGACTTCACATAGACACACCATATGTTGCGCCATTTGTTTTGCGTATTGTCTAAACTTGTCAAACAATTAATTAAATAACTCAACTAATCTTTTAAGAAATTAATTATAAGAAATACTGTAAATATAACAATTGTAAACAGTCAATTTTACTCCTACAATCTATATTAACGGTATTTTAACTTAGAATGTATAATGTGCTTTAAAATTGCCGGTTTAAAAGCAGTTAACTATCATTTTTTCTACATATCCATACTCTTTAACGTTAAATTATTTATAATGCAGAACCTTACTACCTTGCATATTTTCTACGCTATGAAGGTTCGAACTATGCGACGACACAATGTTCATGAGATTTAACACTAGATCACAATGTAGTACACTATGCAGATGTTTTGAGACTGTTACTTATGATAACGCATTTCTTAAATAATATGTCATGGGTGACATTTACAACAGGTTGATCTCTTAAATCACTGCGACCTTTGATATGCTGTGAAATGGGTGACTACTCCAGCATTGTTGTTTTAAAACGTTTTGTGAACGGGTCCGACTCCAGACTGTTTGTGAAAGTTTGAGTCTTGAAATCAGGTAAATTGTAAGAATTAATTTCAATTTACATCTTGCTTTTATTTATTATAGCTTCACACACACACGCGCACACACATATTCGCACACATCCACGCACACACACTCTCACACACGCACTCATGCACGCACACACTTAGGTTTTAGCATCTCATTTTTTTTACCATTAAAACATTCCTTCATTGCCTTTTATCTCGTATCTTGTCTAGATGTCTGCATGATTGTCTATCAAAACAACATTTTATCAATGACACTTGTCTTCAAAATACGTTAATAAATAGATATTATACACAAATTACTTTCATTTTACATTTATATTATTTATTATATTTTACATTTATAGCTTATTTATTTAAATTATAAAATCTAATATAGATGTAAAATATTATATAAATATTATTGCATTTTTAGTAAAGACTATTTACAAGTTATCGATTTTACTTTTCGAATCATACTTCAGTGGGCTTAACCTAACGATTAACACCGTTAACAGAAAATGTTAAAGTGAGTTTATTTTGATCAGCTGTTATCGACAGACAATGTAGATAAATCATACAATGTTATGCATTTTCAATAAAGATAAAGTGTGATGCTTGAGAAAGTATTTAAACATGTGTGAATTTAGAAAAAAACAATAAACAAACATCACGGCAATCGCACCCAAAACGGCAAAATTTTAATATCAGGACTAAAGTTTGTTCGACTTAAATAGACACATGGGGATTGAGTGAAAAGTGGTGAAAGCTAGCGATAGCCTAATAATACCCGGGGTATTGTCGGGACACAGGGAAATATATGTAGCTATATCAAAGGGCTTTTACTCAGTAAACACAATCTGTCTGTTGCGTTACTTACAGTATGCGAATCTCCATTAAAACGTCATGCTCATTTTATACAGTTTTGATGAATAGGGCAAATGGTTGCTAAAACAGCGCAATGAAGGATGCTGCAATATGCTGTATGAGCATGACCAAAGTTCTTTAAGTGCAGAAAGCAGCTGATACAAGCACAAAATTGTAAAATATTACACCAATTGAATAAAACGTATGATGATCGTATTACTGAGATTGAGTGATGGAATGTAGCATGTTAAGGTTTAAATTCTAATATAAACTATAATAGAAAAGACATGCACCAGCTTAACAAGGCTTGCATTAATCCTAATCCAAAAGATCTGATGATCTGGGAAATATGGAGTGAGGAGAATGACCAGTTGGATAATATCTGAGGAGTATTAATTTATTATTTTTAGAAGCGGAAGAGCAAATTTCAGTCGCAATTACTTTCATCTGTATTCTTTGCAGAACGTGCATCATAAAACCAATTATGCTTTTTACGACAATATTGACACCCTGCTAGTATCGTCTGGTTGAACATATGTTTTAAACAAGCATCTTTATCTTAACATGTGTGTTCCACATATCGCTGTGGATCTGAATTCTCAAAAGCATGCTTTTGCATTGTAACTGTTGAATACATTATCATACGTTACGCATCCCTTTACCCTCATATAGGACAAACACCCAGACTGTAAAAAAGACAATAATAAACAATCAAAATAGTAGTATTCCTTTTTTTCATTATTTCAAAGTAACGTCGCATTTGCAAACCTAGTTGCCATTTTGTCAAAATTACATTTGCGTTCACTTGCGATGTCTAGTTGGCTGGAATATATATATTTAGAGATACTTAACATAACTTAAGTGTCTCCACAATTTAAGTGCACATCGCAATATTTTAGTGATATCTTAAGATATAATTTGTGCACACCACTTATGTTGTCATTTCATATTTATTGGAAATACGCCATATTTTCATAAGGAAAGCTTGTAGATTTGATAATGTGTAAGTTTAAGTTGCTTTTTGAATACATCCCTACGCATCACGCTCAGGTGCTCGAGTACAACAGTTCAGATTGTCCTTAGTTACCAAGCATTACAATCGAGACAATACATATGCATTTAAAAAAAACGACAATCTTGCTTTTAAAACACCTTTGTTCATCTTTTGTGCTTGAGTCTTAGCCCAGATATGACAGATAATTGGACTTGTTTAGGCGCTAATACCAACTAAACTATCTTATAAAGGGATCGACGATTTGCACAGGTATCCTCAAAATAGCTAGCCTAATACCATAGATGGTTTGAGATTGTTTAATTACACGAACAGCTGCTATTTTTTTCTGATTACCTGTTTAAATAAACAATTGTTATATAGTTTTGATCAATGTACAGCATATACAGGTCCAGCACGAATTCATAATGCAAAGTTTGTCCACTATGTAAATCAGAAAATGTTTCTTCAATATGATGTAAAGTAAAACCCGTATTCATTGGTGCGTCAAAGACAAGCGGTACATTTATGATGTTGTTTATTTTATTTGTTGCTTACCACTGACACGTGTCTGGTCATTTTGGCAACGTACAGAAAAAGATTGGTGGAAAATGGCCACATGCGTATTACTGGGTATAAACAGCAGACTATGTTGAGGACCTGTTCACGTGAAAGTTCAAACGGCAAACGGGACTCAAACCCAAGCGGTGAAGGGCAAAGATGTTACACGTCGGTGACTTTAACTTCTTTGCCACACCACCAGAATGTAGTTAATGTAGTCCTAGTTTAAACCTTTTGACATTTTAGTTAGTTAGTTTAGGAGAAAGACTTTCATTATATGCGTAATTATATGTCGTGTTTATCAATTAATTGTGTAACGTAATGTTTATTGGTTCTATCTTTATGGACATTGAGCTGTACACATGCATTTAAAATTCATGAATTCCAAACTACGTGTATTTAGTTTGTTACTAGCTCATATTTGTCCTACATCTTGATATTGTACACCTTATGATCGTAGTGAGGACAAAGTAAACACACGCCAACCTTAAATGACGTAATATTATTTCGCCTAGTAACTCTATAATTAGAGTTTACATATAATAGTTTCTTTTCCTGTGATTAAGTCATATTCATCTAGTTACCTCGTTGTTCAATTTGTCATGAGGTTTAAGAACATGTCAGAACAGTAATATTCCTAAGGAATACTGTGAACTATTACCTACAAATATATAACATCTTCATAGTTTCCTGATACTCGTTCTTCCTACTAAGAGTGATAGTGTTGCGTGACCATTTAAATTCAAGTTTATGCTTGTAATTGGAGTTCTGTTGCCGTAATTAGTTCAACATTGTCTTGAAAGTAAATGGGAGAGATACACCGAAAGCCTTCTCAGCAAAACCCTCAAGAAATTGAAGAAATTATTTGGATGCTATGATTTTATATTTTTCAAGATTGCATTTTATGTGTTATAGTCAGCATATGCAGACTATTCACCGGTTCGTAAATAATTAATACTGTACGGTATTGAATAACATACATTGCGCTTAAAAGGCTGCATCTATTCTTGACATATATTTTAATTTATAAAACATAAATACACACAACATTAACCGTACAATGATTTTGATATTTACGACCTAGTAACTTCATGTACATCTATAGGCTTCACACTCTGACTGGATCACAATGGTAATCGTATATATTGCTGACATGGTGTTATACTGGAATATAATTTACTGACATAGATCTATAAAGTACCTACAATAAGTTATGAAGTCGTATAAGTTACGGAGATGGAGCTGTGAGGT
>CM017573.1:11918249-12000441 GCA_007844125.1 Sinonovacula constricta
GACATTATATGGTCGTTATATTAAGAACGCAACGAGTAAATCAAAACTTAGAAGTAAGGTAAGTTTCACAGGTGTTTGAATTTTGTAGATAAATACGTGGGAGAAATAAACGGAAACGTGGACGCTTGTTTATGAGTAATATTATGTCCAAATATATTGTGTTTGTTGCAGTGCGTACCGCTGTGATTACTTAGGGACATGTAGCGATTACTGCGAATTTCATATATGTTGTGTTTCAATGCCTGTAGGCACAGAATTTAGCAGTCGTACAACCGGGAACGTCACAGGTTTGCTGTGTGTCCCCGGTTGGAAGGTGTGTATTTATACAACTGTCCCCTTTTGCCACCAAATACATACACTCCTGGGTCCGTAACTGTGTTTGAACGCTGAGATTTGTGTGTGTCTTCCTGCTGTGGTATTTTTTAACTGTATATATAGATCCCGGAACGATTCGTTTGTACAAAGAATATGCACAAGCCCATCTCCGAGCACGTAGACCGGTCTTTGTGCTCAGAAAGACCTACGTATATGACTCCTTTGTCTAAGCGAGCCGTTCCAAGATATAACATCGGCTGCAATAGCTCAAGCAGTAGAGCGTAGGTTTGCAGATCGAGAGGTCGCGGGTTCCAACCCCGGCCGGGTCAAACCAACGACTTTTAAGTTGGCAGAAACGGCTTCCGCCATAACGTCATAACGCTCGGGGCAGTGGGGACAGCATTACGCCTGTCTCGTCGGTGTCTCGTCGGTGTCAGTAAAATGGACCGGCAGGGTTTAGTCCCTGGGCACCTTATAAGTGCCTCTGTCTTATAATGGTAGAAATGTCGCTGCACGGTATCGGCAAAAATGTCGGCAAATCCCATCCCATCCCAAGATATATCAATCCATCACTACTTTACTAAATCGTCTTAACGTAACTAAGCCCGTACTTGTAAATAGCTAAAGGCAGTAGATATTATTGTCGTGACGTTTATTGGAAAATAAGAAACACTGTCGGATATCACCTTTAAATGGAGCATGAATACTAATAAGCAACGGATTTAGGCATGACCAGTTTTACACAGCTGAACATGTATACCTGTGTAGTATTCAGTAAACAAGTAGGCAGATTTTCTCAAGTTAAAAAGGTTCACATTTTTGTAAAATCTCGCTTCGATGAGGAAACTTGATAATGCACACTTTTCATATATAGGGAAAATACATACTTTCCTCTTCCTTCTTCTTATTAAGTACACAAGTAAACCCCCTTTTGAGGTAACGTCCTCTTGTATTAAAATTATGGTTTAGTTTGTTATAAGTTCATCGAATTTAAGAGCGAGTTCTAATATGCCCATATTTTGATTGTGTATAATTAAAGATAATATAGGGATTGTCATAGTGCCTATCGTTTTTAAGTCTTACTTGGCTAATTTAGTTATTGAGTTGATCCAATTTCGATGTTATAATAAACTTTATTTAACCTTTATTAATGCTGTACACAAGTGTTTAGATATTTTTATATAACACATCACACACGTGCTGGTCCTCGTTTCTGTGGCTGCATGCGACACTTGACCGTGTCAGGGCGGAAAGGGGTAGTGGTGAAATGATTGTGCGTGGTGATAGAATGCTACAGGGTGATGGAGTGTGAAACAATTTAAGCAAACACGTACATTTGATAATATTTCTTTTCTAAGTTATGTGCATTGCATGCGGTTAACCGGATAAATAATTGAATTGATATTTGGATACACATGCGATATCCGGTTATCCGGTTAACCGGTTAAAGATGACATCCCTATTTTGAACAGTCAAACAGTATTTCTAACCATAACTACACTCGATATTACTATTACTGTTACTATATTACTGCATTGCTTGAGCAGTGGGTTAATAGTACTGCCCAAATTTGGTTTCTGTGTGTTATTGTTTAAAATATAATGCATATACTAGGGCCTTACGTCATATGAGTATTAGAATGTAAACAACTATACACATAAACGAGGACCTGGTAGTAGTAGTATGGATGTCTTTTAGAAAAGAAACAAATGAAGATAAACAGGGACGCGTGTGAATAAGACATACCATGTCCAAATCGGCTATCTATATTATGGTCCGTTCCTTCTTTGTTAACTGGGAACATACAGTGAATTCCCCAAATTTCACATATGCTATCTTTCAATAACTGTTGGCGCGGATTTCAGCAGTTGTACAACCGGGGACGTCACCTAGTTGGTGGGTGTCTCCTTTTGGCAGGTGTCCCCGTTTGACACCAAATACATCCGCGAGCACGCACACACGCAGACACACTTGTTCTGTCTGGTAGACGTTTAAACAAGGTAAATACGAAAAAAATGCATTGAACGTGTATGTTTTTGGTGGTATTTGTCATGGGAACACAGCTTGAAAGCTACTGAAATCTTTCCGTCTACACTTTAAACATAGATTTACTTCTGTCAACTTTTTTGAATATCAAAGCCTGACATAATGTATATGAACCCTATATAATAATTGTATATATTAATAATCAGTCAATACAGCCTTCACAATTATCAACTTTATTGTTGTTTTTACAAATGGTTTATCATGATACATTTTGCACAATCCATTATTATATTAAAATAAATATGACAAACACCTCCATAAAAACAAATTCCTAACAGAAATATTTAATTTTGGTTAGAAATAGCAAAATAATAGAAATTAATTAAACGATATTTGCTTTCTCTGTTAAAACTTGTTTACTCGCCGCTGTAAGGAAACAGTAAGTTAAAGAATTATAATTAATGCATACATACATTGTGTTTTGTTCTGACAAAAAGTAATTACCCGAGTAATTACCCGACCTGTTCACAGGACTAAAGAAATCTCAATACAAATATCACATACAACATTGCATTACGCATTTATCAAGGACACTCAAATCCCGTACCACTCCACCTTAACATCAACTTCATTAAGCAAATTGTTATATATATTGATATGACATAATTCATTTCAATAATTATGAAAGACGACTGGTGTGTAGCTCGGCAGAATTATGGTTTGTATTCCTAGGATTCCATTTATATTATTAACTAAAATAAATTTAAACACACCATTTCAATTCAATTAAATATCCTTAGGTTGTTGGCCTTTTTATAAACACTTTCATAGAAACAGATCTTGTCAGGGGTCAACTGACATGCTGAAAAAATATACGACCGTCTCTGATGGCTACACAATATCGCGGCTCATGGCTGTAATCAAGTGTTAGTTTTGATCTCACTAGAGCTGTTGCTCCTTCCTTGTAAATAAATGAAGAAGATGTAAATAGTAATTTAAAGTCAAATAGTTCCTAAAATAAAATTATTTACTTAATAATAAATAAACATCATAGTAAAGAGCACTGAAACATCTTGCACAAAGAAGTTAAACAGAACATCGGATGGCTGAAAAATATACGGAACACATCAAGCAAGTAAGCACACTATTGATATGTGAAATAAAATAATGGTACTCATCGGTCTAGTTACATACCTTGGTGGCAGCAATAACTCCTGAGTATCGGTTTGGAATGCTTTTAAAACAAGACAACAGTCAAATCTGGAGTTTTTTCCATAGTCGGTGTATAGACTCCCACAGTGACATGTTGTGTAACGGACACCTGCTTGTATCGTCCCCCAGATAGTCCCGCTCCAAGCTTATTTACATCACTACCTTATCTTCTGCATGTGTGAGCTCTACACGCCACTAGCAAGTTGCGGTATTAACAAATGAAATACTATTCTTTCAAAAACATGAGATAGGCTCTAAGAATAGTCGCCATCATATTATCTTTTCGAAATACTCCATTTAATAGCATATGTCGGAAATCAGTATATTCATGAACGCATGCAATTAAATAATTAATCCACGTGAATATGTCGTATACTAGTTAAAATTAACACACACTCAACGTAGCATTTCCTTGAAAAGGTTTTGGGAAGACTGGACTTTTTTGCAACTTACATATTCGTTATTGACAAGAACTGCGTTTTCGTTACTGCCCGCTACATTGATATGTTTTCACTTATCTGCTACTCTGATACACTCGGAATACACGGCTGTCGATTGGAAAAATAGCTTGATAGGACTTCGCAAAATAATTGCAAAATAAATACTTCCTAGTTTCATTATAGCATATTAAATATTTTAATAATCACGTCCTTATGAAAATTTACTTTAAAAAATGAATATGTTATCTTACTTCCCGGTCAGTGTTTACTATATTGGTAGACTGGCGGTGTACAAAGAGTTGTATGTGTGTTTGTTGTTTGTTGTTGTTTTATTTTTTGGAGGAGGGGACAGGGGGTGGGGGCGTTGTTATGTTGCATTGACACACTTATGGACATATTGGCTATGTCCAGCTTTTGTGACGGAGGACGACGCCAGACAAATATTTGGTTGGAACCACCGGAACACCAAGGTCAACTTGAAGAGCTTCCAACACATTCAGTCCTACGCTCCAAACTGTACACGAACCTATAAGGTGTGAGGCTAAGCAGGCAGAGGAGTTAATGTTATGGAGTCTTTCACAATGTCACACGTTTCATAGATATGCATACTATTAAAATGATATACAACATATAGAGATGCTAAAAAATACAAAATATGTAACCGGGTGTTATTTCAGAAAAAACGCTTAGCCGCCCGGTTAACCGAGTAAATTCTTTGGACACAGTTTAAAATTGATTACTAATATACTGTATTTGATGTGTTCAGAAATCGTGTATGCGGTTTTTATTGCATTCTTAACATAACTAGTATAATTTGTGTTTTCTGTTGACTTAAGTAAATCACCAAACTGCGACTTTCGCTTTACAGGTGTGTCGCCATTTTCGGATATAGCATTCTTTTTGTCTAGTTTGCTGTCACCGCCATGTCAGTTCGTGTGCCTGGTACGCATTGCTGTTCCTGTTTATGTGTACGACACAATCTCTAAACGTGTTGGTTTTGCGTTTATTTTCTTTTTTGGAAGTTGTGGGTTAAGTTACTCTGTATTAAAATGATTAAATGTGCAATTTGGACGATTAAAACAATCTACTTTCAAATTATGCAATTAATGCAATAACATGCAATTAATAGCTATTTCAGCTTCGTGGTCAGCGTCGTTGAATGTTTAAAGAGGACAACTAATTTCCCGCAATTGTCACTGAATCCGAACTTCTGGAATGTCCAGCACACATCTAGTTATCTGCCACCTTGCAGAATGTGTTTTTTTTTTCAAGTACAGAATCCAATTAACAGTAGTTAACAGAGGGGAAAAACAGCACAGTCCACTGGGACATAGGTTATGTCAAGTGAGACTAGGTGTCTCGAGCTCAGTCACTTGAAGCGAAACTCAACAGGGGTAGATGTCAGACAGCCATAAATAGACAACAGGTGTGCGTGAGCCGTGAATAAAGGCCATCTGAAACTGAGCTACTTGTGCGTAAATAAAACCCTTGATACTTATACGGTGTTCTGTGTGTGCTCAAAGCCATAAAATATGTAAATGTGTACATGATCTAATCTAGGATGGTATCTTGCTCAAAATGTTTTCTTGTATAAACATTTAAAATTGTGAGCAATTGCCACGTTTTGGTAATAGGGATCGGTTTTTGCAGCATGTCTGTTCGAACGATGATGTGTTTTAGGCTGTGTGTTGTAATGTATCAACACATGAATTTAAAGTGATTTGTTACTCGATTTGTATTAAATAACAAAATATTTAGTGTTTATAATGTCTTCTTTTCTTAGACGTAAGTTTGCAGTTTTTTAGCCCCAATTTCGTAAAACACGTGTGCAACCTTGTGACATGTATTTTATATAAGCAAATTGTGTAGTAACACATGTATCGGCTACATAAAAGGTAATGATGGTGGAAAGAAGTATAATTTTAAAGTATTTTACAGTTTTAATTACATCAAGTTCTAGTCTGTGTGTAGGGTATCTAGGTGTTGTTGTTTTTTCTAATCCTCGCTAATGTATAAAAACTTGCAATTATGCCATTGCACGATTAGTCGATTTGCTGTATTGGGCGACCTCTTCATTGCATATTTTAGTCTGGTTTGCTTTTTGGGTTCCGACAGTATAATCGAGATCTATGTTCTACCTCATCCTCCTTATTGTTAAAAGACTGACTTAATAACGCGATTATATAAGAATAAGACACACACACAACATGTAAAGTTTACACACATATGCGAAAGATGTAGCAATACTAGACAGCAAATATATGCTGGTGTTATTTTGTACAATTTAAACTGCTCCTTGATCATATCTTACTTTTGCAAAGAGTAAATAAGTTTAAGACAAGCGTCTAAAGGATACAGATGTAAATCACTTACACGCTCGCTATTCATAGCCTCTTATTATAGTCAAAATGCGTTGCACTTGTTATATATCATTGTATTACGACACAATTTACAGACTGGACAGATTTGTTAAAGTTCGACCTTTTATGAATATTAACAGAGCATTGCACATTAGTATGCATGCATTTCGAACAGTGAGAAATATTTACATTCATTCCTTTACTTATTAAAGAATAAACTATTTCCTTGAGGTTGATTTGATCACATACCTTTTTTAATCAACATATAAACAATACATTCGCCCTCCTTGCTTTGACAATATTATCTTGACTATAGCTTGCAGACAAAATACATTATCAAGATCAAAATAACCAAGTCTAAATTCTGATTGTTATTCGCTTATTGTCCATGTGTTTCTGGCCAGTTATAAAGCCTCGTGTTAATTACATCCGAAAATATCTTATAAATGCTATCTGTAAGAGAGATTCCTAAAAAATTACTCGTAACATGTGTGGGGCCGGAAAAAATGTACAGGACATATAACACGTCCACTCGCAGTTTGTGGAAAATTACCATTACGTAATATATGGTTGAACAATTCATTGAAGCCATATAGAATTCAGCTGGAAGTACATCTATGCCACTACTTTTGCTAGCATGCAACCCAAAAATTGCAGACCATACATCTTAAAACGTAAATAATGCATTCAATTTGTTGCATGAGCTATAATCACTACGATTTTAGGAATATATCTATGGTGAGTTCCTATGAGCACTGCGACTTTTCAAAAGGCTCATGACAAAAGCATCGACATGCTAGCCAAATGAAACATAAAAAAACAACTCCTGTGATGAGTCTTTGAACTAAAAGAGCAAACCCGACAGTTACCGCCTTGGAACGGTGAGTCGGTAATATTGACCGACTGGGGTGCTTAAAAAGGTTCTGCAGAGCTTATTCAGTTTGATCAACAGTACTATCAAACAAAAGTGTATAAACTATTAACTTATTTAAACTATGCATTACATGCAATAGAATCGTCTGTAGGTTTGGCTTGTCTTCTTTTTAATCAGTTTCTACTTAGCAAAAGAGGTGCCGTTACTTATTTATTCCTAGTGAGGTTTTGTTATTACAATACTATTTTATTAAATACATATTATTTTGTTTTTATATAACACAATATAATCGTGCAAATTTTACTGCCGAATACAGTACATACGCATATTTGATCTGGGACATATACGGCTCAGCTAGGTATTCATAACCGACAGCTATATTTATGGTTGCTGTATTGAAGTTGCCGTCCGTAACAAGTGTGTTAACATAGCTATCATTGAGATCAATTGCGCTATCATTACGAGCAATTAAATTTAAACAAAGTGTGTTATTATCCTCTTACTACAACAACAATTCACGATATTTAGGTAGAAAGTTGCACTTTGTCAAAACATTTTCGTCATGCGTCATAATGAAGACAGTAATAAGTTGCACCATTACAATAGTCAGCTATATAGTTTTCCGTCGAAATACCTGTGACAAGTTACTGTTGTCATGCCAAAAGCCACTATCAAAATTCAATAAGGAAAGCTGGATAAGTAAGCGACAATTTGCACACAAAGTTCTTTGAAATATGCTTAAGGGAAGTTTCGTTGAACTAAGCATATCATGTGCATAAACTGTTTATGTTTAGGTAGATTAATTGTATGATAAATTCAATACACTCTTGTTACTATAATAATGACTTGCATAAATGTACAACAGTTAGCAAAAAATAACAAAGATATTGCGCTACTGTGTAAATTACCTTGTTATCATGTGTCAATATAAACGTACTGAGGAAAATGCTGTAATAAAGGGGAAGAACTTATCTTGAACGTTAATATTTCACACAATTCAATGTATATAACACACATACACATAAGTTAGAGGTACGATGTAGAATTACAAATTTCTTGCAATAATAACTGATTGCATTAACAAACATGGTAAGATTATGACATAAATTGCGATAATGTCTCAACTCACCGAAAGATAAAGCGTATTTAACATGTAACGTTGTCTCGATTCAGTCTTCAGTCTTGTATTTTCCTTTATATAATAATTAAGTTCAAATGGTTAAAATTTAACGATAGCAGTAGCATGATCAACGTTCTTTTTCACTATCAGAATTAGACAGAACATTGTGTGCATATGATTGTTCACCATGTTTGATTATAAGGTATGGACTTGCATTCATAAAATGTCTGAATTTCTAGTCAAATTTTGCATTTACTTTTACTTTTTTTGTCAATCGTTTTCAACAATTGCAGCGTTTAACTATAACTATGACTATTTTTGTGGAAGTGTTTGCTCTCATAATAACGATGTAAAAATAAATGTAAAATAAAATGAAACAAACATTTCTATTTATAAAAGGCCTGCACTGTGAATGTAGAAGATAGATGTTCGTGGAATATGTGCGGGTAAAGATTGACCCCACATACATATTTGAAATTGTTGAGATGTGGTTATTTGTATAATACTGTATTTTTTATTCTAATACTATTATATCACTGCATCATTTTCGAGATAAACATACACATACATTATCTTTTAATAAGCAATGTATATCATTTATTATATAATTATCGTACATCTTATCGTGAAACAGCAACATAAGTCGGCGCTGAACGCTTGATTTAACATCAGAGAGAGCCAAAGCAAAGGCAGAAAAAGGCATGTTGAGTTCCGAGCTTCAGGCTAAAAGTGTATTTGCCAACTACATATGCTATACATAAGAACACTACAACCAACAATAAGACAGAATAGTTGAGCCACAAGTTCCAAAACTTAGATTCGGCTTTCTGTACTGAAGCCGTATTCCGAAACATCTCCACATTATGCTATTACCGTCACCAGACAGCAATTAACAAGTACTTGTGTAGCCCGACGGCATTCGACTTATAGGTCATTAGTTTATTTTAACTATTGTTAATTGTTTTAAGTTTTAATTTGATATGAGGTTCAACTACCATCAGCTACATCGACATCGTTTGCTCATCATCGTATAGTGGTTATAATGTTATCAGATATCTTGATTTACGTGCGTTGTATTTCTTCTGCAACTTTGTCATCTATCTACAGGTTCGTAACTTAAGTAATTCAATACTGTAACAATCTTTGTTTATGATACGGACAGAAATAAACAAACACGATCGAATACGTGTAAAATACAAGGTTATTAATAATAATGTTATGATAATAGTTTTGACAAACAATAGGGAAGTAGCATATTCAAATATATTGCATGAATTACTTTTTCCTATCATGAAGTCAAATAAAGAAAGCTACACCTAAAACGTTTAGAGTACTGCCACCAACTGATTGTATTGTCACATGTAATTCCCTAAGTCTCGGCATCTGTTTTATCTGATCAAAGATGCGCTTACTTATCAACGACACGCCTGCGCCCGTGTCAACTAAAGCACTAATTTTGTGTGCATGACAAATTTGTATCAAGCATGAAGTGGGGTCTTCGTTAAAATTCATCTTAACGGCTTCTTTAAAGGACGCCCCCTTTTTCGACCTTGAGTGAGGGGCATGCGTTGGTTTAAACGTGCCTTCGGGCAGTTACGCCTAAAATGGTTTGCAGATCCACACTGCCAGCATAACCTAGTCGGATATGTTTTTCTTTGTCTGTCGGTATTCGATACGACCGGTGTCCACCTATGCGTGACCTCGTGGACAGTGGTAATACATTCGCGTGTCTGGTATTTTTTTCTACCGCACCTTAAATTTCCGCCATATTCCTGACCTTTACTAGAACTAAACTTGTTTTCTAAGGTTTTGCTAGTGCAACATTTACAGCTTCCTGGAAAGTTGTCGGATTTTTCCGCATGACTTTCAATTTAAGATGGCTAAACGCTAGCCCATCAATAAATTGTCCTATCATTACTCGCGAGTTTGTACCCCCCCCCCCCCCTTCATTCTGTCGGTTGTTTCATGTGCTAATGATAGCGGCCGTTCCGCGTAACTTACTACGTTTTCTGTCGGTATTTGTTTGGTTTCGCGTAACAGTCTTAATGCATGTTGTGGGTCTATTACGTCGCCGAACCTAAGTCTTAATTCAGCCTTTAACCTGTCATACCCGCTATCCGGGTTTGATGTCAAAAGCCTCTGTACGCTGACCGCACCCCTTCATGTTTGAAATAAAAAAAAATCTGCGAGAATCGTCGCAGTTACCTAACAAGTGGAACTTCTATATTTGTTGATCCAGTGTTTAAATCTTTTCGGCTCTCCGAAAAAAGGGAGTTATCATATCAATTGCTGATTGACTTGATAATGTAGTGTGCAACGAGCTAATCTCGTCTGCAAGTTGTTGAATTGGTGGGGTTGTTCCTCCATAATTATATTATCAGCTGCGTGTTTCCTGGTGCCAAGGTAAAGAAAAGCACTGACCTTTTGTCTTCTGTTTGTCCTTTCTACTACTTGCTCAAAAATCTCGGCGTCAAATCCGTCCCCTATGTTTCCTACACAAATAAACCAATTTTAATTATGAATTATATACTCATTACTAAATCCTGGGAATAATGCATCAAATAAAACTACAATCGGTTACATCGGCATCGTTTGCTAATCATCGTATAGTGGTTATAATTGTGTCTGATATATTTATTTTACGACTTTCTTATCTATCTACAGGTTCGTAACTTTAGTGATTCGATAATTATAAGAAACGGTGTATGATACTGACAGATATAAATAAAGATAAATACAGTAATAATATTATGATAATAGTTTTGACAAACAATACAGAAGTAACATATTCAAATGTTGAATATGATTTTAAAATTAATAGCAATATATAAGTTAACAATATTGCAGTTCAGTAACTCGTGGCTTCGACAATTTATTTACTAGTGGATCGTGATGTTATTAATACAATTTCTTAACACAACTTCATATCAACAAGTTCCTAAATCTTATGTTTTACAATTCTTTGATTAAGATAAATATTCAGAACAATGAATTCAACAAACAGAGCTATACTGTTTAAACAACATCAATAACATATCTTTTATAATTTACAATACATTACAGAGTTCTTCAGAAAATTCTAACAAACAACTTATCTTTGATTTAAACAAATCCAACAAATAAATCCAACAGGTTTTGTTCCCTACACAGAATTGTGCTTTGTTTCCTGACCTGAAAGAATGGGAAAAGGCCTAGATGATGATTTTGACTTCTATTTTATACTGGAGGGTAAGTTTTCGGGCCGTCTGCAAACTATGGTTTTATGTTTAGTCGTTATTTTTTTCTCTCCCTCCTTTCGTCTTTTAATTCTAGTCATAAAAATGATTATTTTGGTTTTCTGTGATTTTGCGACTTATTTATTCAGGTTTCACCCGAATGAGCCACATGACCCGTCCAGCTGTCCGGTCATGTACCTCAGAATACTTAGTTCAAATAATGTCTCACATTTACTGTTACAAATGACCAGTTGTACACGCTTGAAAGCTTTGTCCCGCCTTTAGTCTCGCCTTTGGTCATGAGGCAGTAGGAGTAGTGTTACCTTTCTTAGGTCCCTTTCTTAAAAGTAAATTAAACAAAGTTTAATGTTCTAAAATATTTACAGGTCAAGTCCAATTGCAAATTATCACACATTTTTCAACTGACTTCCCCTTTATACGAACTGGGTATTTGATCTGTATGCAAATATTTTCAATTCAAAGCCCCATTGTCCTAATGGAATGTGTAGGGTAATAAAATCCTAAGTGCTTTATCTTCGCGGGTGTCAATTACCCCTCGCGACATCGTCTTCGTGTCATAAAACTGTCCCCTAACCAACGTTAGCTCGTTTAGTAGGGTATATTTTTCTCACTTAACATATAAACTCAGCAATATCGACACAGAGGTGTACTTAACATTTGATTATAGCATAAAACTACTGATATCAATACAATAAAACATACATAATATGATAAATAGCAGGAGTCGAGAATCCGTCACGGTTGGTTTAACGCAATGTCCACACATGCGTGCACTCCTGGTGTATGGATGTAGACCCTTCTGCGTCACTCGTCTCGTGGTGGTGTGTGATTCGCACTCTACTTTCGTACGTCTAATGGCCGTCCGTCGTATCTGCGTAGAGATGCCGTCTCGGAAGTTGATCATTAAACGTATTCATTAAAACATAAACAAATTATTCACATCTTATGTGCACTTGGAGTTCATCCGCGGTTTACCGTTCGTTAATACCTATATGTGACATCAACCACATGTTGTTTTCGAATGCACGTGTGATACATCAGTTGTCACGTCCGCGGGGTCACATGCCATTAGAATATGAAAAATAAACAAAAATATACGGGAGATATATGTATATAACAACAATATATCTTCTAGGTATGTAAACAAATATATTCATTGTGATACCCCTGCGCTAAGCTGCGTTTACAGTAAAACATCTGGGGATATATCTTCACAGTTTACAATACACAATCATTTTACAATATCTTACAACATTATTACAATAATGTGACGAGGAGATTATCCAGTTTATCTAAACAACAGGTTTGGACAATGTCGGATATAGAGCGATATATTCGACATCCTCTTTCTGTAGCCCCACGGTGCTTGTGGGCGGGCTCAGGCTGGGCGCCGAGGCTTTCAAGCCTACCACAGACAAATCAGTGTCCTTTCTCGACCCAGGTTTTTTTAAAACAACACAGCTTCTCTACTGATTTGTACATTTTCCTTAAACAATAAAATATACACGCCTATACCGATTGCGACCGAGATAACGAGTCCAATTAAAGCGGCATATGCCGACCAGTGTCTAGCTGGTCTTTCATCCGTGTTCGTATGCATGATTTCGTCTATTAAAAGATGCATGGGTATGTACTCTAACTTCCTTAACTTCTATGGAATGAGGGTACGGTTATAGTTTGTTTTTTATCCTAGTTGTCAAGTCTTTCCTCATATCTACGCTTGAAATGTTAAATGACATTTTGACAGCTGTCAACAAAACATCGGTTACATTGCTTGTTATGTAATCTTCGTACGACGATCGCAGGGAAATATACTCATTATCGGCGCTGCAGGCCTTCGTAATTTGACTATATTAAAATGTCCTTTAGTAACGATAGATGAAGTCTCTAAACAGTGTATTTGTTCGACAGTAGTAACGGCTGTACAGAGGTAAATGCCCATATTCCGTTTGTAATGTATACTGTCGAAGGTAGTTGTACGTTCGTTGTCACGAGTTTATTGCAACGTGTTTGTATTTTACTTTTATTATCGAGTAACAAACGTACAATGCATGCGTCGTTCAATTCGACCGAGTACAGTGGTTTTGGTATGTGATAACATGACGTCTATTATTTATTAATTGTTGAGTGATATATATATATATATATATATATATATATATATATATATATATATATATATAAATATATATATATATATATATATATATATATATATATATATATATATATATATATATATATATATATATATATATATATATATATATATATATATATATATATATATATATATATATATTTGGTATTAAACGTGTTGATTGCTAACCCATCTGCTTCTTATTTATATTTCGCGGCCGTAGTGGTGGATACTTGAGGGTCCGTTGAGGTATTTGGGTGAATAATGGGAATATTGAATGTTCGGTAAATAGAATGTGATTCATAGCGATCATTTAGGGGTATTTTAACCAACTTAATAATTCGGTTATTTTCAACGGTCGCGGCTAATGGTAGGTGTCTAATGGGGAACACCAGTCCGCCAAAGCCCAATATTCCCGACATCTTTAAATGGAGCTAATACAACATACAATCACTTTCTAAATGACTGTCTCCAGGTATGGAAGGGCTCCCCTGAATTTTTGGAGGTGAGATATCTGCCCAATGTCCATACCTGCTATACCGTTGTTCGTCGTGGTATTCAGTCGGTCTCGTTGGCGTCGGTATTTCTTTTTAAATTCGACCAACGGGATGTTTTCGTCACTATCCGAAGAGTCACTTCGTTCATGTATACTGCGGTGACGTATTTGTGTCATCTCGTCGTCATCGCTATACGTCGTAGCGTCGTCCTAAGGCGGTACTATGTAGGTGGCCTTCCTTTTTCTATTACCGGATGGAAGCCTGCCTTTTGGGATTTCCCAGTCATCTATGTCGACCGTTTTAAGATTTCGGGCGTGTACAATTTCCGTCAACTACATTCTTGATCTTAAACGTGACCGGCGACAATTTCTCTATTATTCTTAAATTCGCTTTAATGTGCGTGTTAATTTGTCTTGTACGTGCGTTATTTTTAAGCATAACGGCTTGCCCTTTTTCCAATTCTGGTTCACTGGTATCTTGATTTGCGTACCGATTCCGTGTGTTTCGTGCCTTTCGCATGTAACGTTGAGAATGCGTCATGGCTGTATGTAAGTTCTATATGTATATCTTAGAAAAATCTTCTCCCATATATTTCCGTCGTGGGGTAAGTAATGTATCCAGAGATAATACGGGGTCACGACCGTGCATTAAATTAAACGGACTATACACTGTCGACTCAGAAGGTGTGCAACGTATCGCGGTTAGACATGCGTTTATTTGTAGATCCCTATTTACATCTCCGTCATTTACGTACTTAGATATCATGTTGTTTAGCGTACGATTTATACCCTCAACTTGTCCGTTCGCCCATTAGTTATATGGGCTTGTGGTTATATGGGCAATATTCAGTTCCTTACAAATGTGACTTATAATGGAATTACACTATTCTGTTCCGTTATTAGATCGTATCTGTTATGGTATTGAAAGTCTTGGAATTATCTCATCCAAAAACAGGTTTGCAACGATTTCGGCTGTTTTATTTCTGACTGGAAAAGACTCGCACCATTTAGTACTTTTGTCTACAAACGTAATGAGATATCGGCTCCCTGACGTACTCTGTCTATACTGTCCCGACGTATGTACGGACCATGTTATGCCACTAGAGTGTGAAATCCTAGTGTCTTGTACAGGTATCTTTACGTTTGACCGTGCGCGGCTAGCGCAGATTATGCAACGATTTACGTGTTTATAAAATCAGCCTGTACATATTTGGATAGAAGTATTTACGCCTCATCACATCGTAGCACTTGTCTAAACCTACGTGTGATAGGTTGTCATGGTATTCGGTTATGAGTCGATTGCTCAACTGGTCAGGTACGTATAACCGTAGCATCGGGTCTTCGTCTCTGCCACTCAAGTAGTACAACAATTCATCGACAAGTATATTTTTCTGCTTTTGAACAGTTTCAACATTGTTCTTTAATTGGGTGATGATATTCATGCAGTTTTTATCGTTCATCTGTTCTGTTTTCATGCCTATCTGTGTGTCAAAATATTTCGGCTTGGTTGTGATTTCGGGAGTGCTATTGAGGGTAATACGCACCCTTGGTGGGTCTTATTGCATTTAGATTAACTACGTTAACCTCACGGTTTTCTAGGTCGTTTTCGGGCGGTTTGACCACGTAGGCATGTTAACCTACTTCCATATATTTCGGTACGGTATACTCATGTACCGGTTCGTCATTATCTTCGTACCTACATCTAGATAACATGTCAGCTACTCTATTATTGTTCCCGATTATGTATTCTATTGTAACATTTTACCTGGAAATGGACAAAGCATAACTCTGTAGCTTTTTGTTTGTAAGATTTGCCGTCAGTAAGTATCTGAGAGGTTGGGGAACAACGAAACATGTGACATATTGTTCTTGTACATATATCTGAAATTTATCTAAGGCATATTTTAGTGCGAATGCCTCACGTTCAATTACTGACATTTTCTGCATTTTGAGACTCAATGTGTGTGATAGAAAATGAATAGGGTGTTCATTCGGTATCCCCGGGATAATACTTTCCTCAGAATCACATTCTTGGCAAGAACAGCGCAAATAGAAGTGGCAGACGCATCAGTGTTTATTCAATAACCTGTGTTTCGATCGGGGTATGCTAGCATTGAAATTGCCGTGAGTCCATCGTTCAGCCTCTCGAACGATTTGTGACATTCGTCCGTCCAGTTAAACCTAGCATATTTCTTTGTGAATAAGTTGTATGAGGGGTTCAGCTATACCGGAAAAGTTTGGGATCATCCGTCGGTAGAACCCAGCCATACCGATAAACGAACGGGTTTCTTTAACTGTTTGAGGGGGTGGTACCTTCTTAATTGCTGCGACCTTCTCGGGGTCGGGACGGTAACCTTTTCCACTGATAATGAAACATAGATAACGTGTTTCCTCAAGTAGGAATTTGCATTTACTTGGTTTCGCATTGATATTGTGTTATCTAAGTCGCTGTAGAACAGCTCGGAGATTCGCTAAATGTTCGGTTACGGTCTATCCTAGAATGATGATGTCATCGAGACGCGTTAGACATGCATGCATGTTCTAAACAATGCTCATTAATCTCTGGAAACAAGAACCAGCACTTTTAACTCCAAACGGCAATGAGTTAAACCTATAAGCACCTTTTCCGGGGCAAAAAAAAAAACTTATTTTTTCCTTACTATCTGGTGCTACCGGCACCGCATGATATTCACTTGCCATATCAAGTGTTGAGAAGAATTTTGAACTGCCTAACAGAGGTAGTATCTCATCAATTCGAGGAAGCGGCCAAGAGTCATCCTATTTTGTTCAACTTTCTTATGACTAATTTCTATATGACTAATGGGAGTGACTTTCGCGATGATTGTTTTCTTTTTTATCTTTATCGTTTTTCCGTGTCATTGACCAACATAATGGGTATATTGCGATCGTTTTAATGGTAACCAAACTGTTGTTGATAGTGAGTCCTGGCTCGTCGTTTATGCCTCCTAACTGCTCAATTGATATTCATCTGGTGGTATAAGGTCGAGTGTTTTCACATGGCCTATTGTCATGACTGAGGTGTACGGTTTTATTACTATGTCTTTTCCTGGGCGTACGAGTGACGCTATGTGTATGTCGCTTTGTAGTGGTATATATTCTTGTCTTATGCGAATGCGTTTGAGATCGTAATAGATCATAGCATCGAATTTTCTCAAGAAGTCTCTACCCAAAATACAGTTTCTGTTAATATTCTTGACTGCTACAAACTTGAGTTGCTTGAGTTTACTTTTTCCTATCATGAAGTCAAATAAAGAAAGCTACACCTAAAACGTTTAGAGTACTGCCACCAACTGATTGTATTGTCACATGTAATTCCCTAAGTCTCGGCATCTGTTTTATCTGATCAAAGATGCGCTTACTTATCAACGACACGCCTGCGCCCGTGTCAACTAAAGCACTAATTTTGTGTGCATGACAAATTTGTATCAAGCATGAAGTGGGGTCTTCGTTAAAATTCATCTTAACGGCTTCTTTAAAGGACGCCCCCTTTTTCGACCTTGAGTGAGGGGCATGCGTTGGTTTAAACGTGCCTTCGGGCAGTTACGCCTAAAATGGTTTGCAGATCCACACTGCCAGCATAACCTAGTCGGATATGTTTTTCTTTGTCTGTCGGTATTCGATACGACCGGTGTCCACCTATGCGTGACCTCGTGGACAGTGGTAATACATTCGCGTGTCTGGTAATTTTTTCTACCGCACCTTAAATTTCCGCCATATTCCTGACCTTTACTAGAACTAAACTTGTTTTCTAAGGTTTTGCTAGTGCAACATTTACAGCTTCCTGGAAAGTTGTCGGATTTTTCCGCATGACTTTCAATTTAAGATGGTTAAACGCTAGCCCATCAATAAATTGTCCTATCATTACTCGCGAGTTTGTACCCCCCCCCCCCCCAGCCGTTCCGCGTAACTTACTACGTTTTCTGTCGGTATTTGTTTGGTTTCGCGTAACAGTCTTAATGCATGTTGTGGGTCTATTACGTCGCCGAACCTAAGTCTTAATTCAGCCTTTAACCTGTCATACCCGCTATCCGGGTTTGATGTCAAAAGCCTCTGTACGCTGACCGCACCCCTTCATGTTTGAAATAAAAAAAAAATCTGCGAGAATCGTCGCAGTTACCTAACAAGTGGAACTTCTATATTTTTTGATCCAGTGTTTAAATCTTTTCGGCTCTCCGAAAAAAGGGAGTTATCATATCAATTGCTGATTGACTTGATAATGTAGTGTGCAACGAGCTAATCTCGTCTGCAAGTTGTTGAATTGGTGGGGTTGTTCCTCCATAATTATATTATCAGCTGCGTGTTTCCTGGTGCCAAGGTAAAGAAAAGCACTGACCTTTTGTCTTCTGTTTGTCCTTTCTACTACTTGCTCAAAAATCTCGGCGTCAAATCCGTCCCCTATGTTTCCTACACAAATAAACCAATTTTAATTATGAATTATATACTCATTACTAAATCCTGGGAATAATGCATCAAATAAAACTACAATCGGTTACATCGGCATCGTTTGCTAATCATCGTATAGTGGTTATAATTGTGTCTGATATATTTATTTTACGACTTTCTTATCTATCTACAGGTTCGTAACTTTAGTGATTCGATAATTATAAGAAACGGTGTATGATACTGACAGATATAAATAAAGATAAATACAGTAATAATATTATGATAATAGTTTTGACAAACAATACAGAAGTAACATATTCAAATGTTGAATATGATTTTAAAATTAACAACAATGTCTAAGTTAACAATATTGTAGTTTAGTAACTCGTTGCTTCGACAATAGATTTACTAGTAGATCGTGAAGTTATTTATTCAATTTCTTAACACAACTTCATATCAACAAGTTCCTAAATCTAATGTTTTACAATTTTTTGATTAAGATAAATATGCAGAACAATGAATTCAACAAACAGAGCTTAACTGTTTATTTAACATCAATAACATATATCTCATCATTTACAAAACATTACAGGGTTCTTCCGACAAAATCCTTACATGCAACTTATCTTTCATTTAAATAAATCCAACAAATAAATCCAACAAGTTTTTTCCCTACTCAGAATTGTGCTCTGATTCCTGACCTGGTTGAATCTAATGTGAATAGGAAAAGGCCTAGATATTGAATTTGAATAATTTATACTGGAGTGTAGGTTGTCGGGCGGTGTGCAAACTATGTTTTTATGTTTAGTCGTTAAAATTGTCTCTCCCTCCTTTGGCCGTTTAATTCTAGTCTTAAAATTAATAGTTTGGTTTTCTGTGATTTTGCGAATTATTTGGTAAGGTTTTACCCGAATGAGCCACATGACCCGTCAAGCTGTCCGGTCATCTACCTCAGAATACTTAGTTCAAATAATGTCTCACATTTACTGTTACATACGACCAGTTGTACACGGTTGTTAGCTTTGTCTCGCCTTTAGTGTCGCCTTTAGTCATGAGGCAGTAGACCGTAGTGTTACCCTTGTGGGATTAGGGGAACTTAAACGGTTAGATAAAAACCTGCCACAACAACACAGCTGGCTTCGAACACAACAGTTACTCAGATATCATAATTATGACACGCCAAGTCGAAAACAAGGTCATAAATGGCAGGTCCCTATGTCTGCGTATAGAACATTGGACGGAATTTGAGAGTATAAATCGCTTACTTTTGAGGATGTGCATGTTTTATACAATTAAAGAATAAACAAGACTTAAACCATTAACGCAGGGAACGTTAACATTGGTTTTACGGGACAGAAGGTGTGCTTCGTTTATCGGATATATGCGATATTTTGTCGATTAAATGACAATTAAAACTACTGTGCAAGGTGTCGTATACTTAGACGTGTACTGCGGTATAATGCTAGATTAGAGTTTTCCAATACATATGTAACATTATTTGTTTATTTGTTTTCTGACTTCTATTCAGAACCATTTTAACCGCAATATTCAAGGCTTGAACTGTTTGCCGCGAAAGTTGAAAAATAGACACGCTTCGTAAAGTTATACACAACGTTAATCAATGTGCGTGGAAGACCTTTTTGGAAGGTGTAAGACATGCCCTGTAAGTGATTACAGGTGTGCAAACTATAGTCAAAATTATTTCGTGTATACCAAAAGTACAACGCATTGAAAATCGGATTTCAAGGCGTCTCTTCAGCTGCAAATGAAAACCTATTTTAGCATTTAGATCAAACATTAGGGCAACAGTTACATCCGGATCTCTGTCTTATGAACATAGAAAATACGTTATTAAACTTACAATACATATAAAATGATTGCGCATTTTAAATTAAGTTATTACTAACATAAATGGTTCTATATACCGGATTCGACGAAAAATTAACTGCGTTTCAAATTACCTACTATCTATTAAATACATCTGATCTGAATCTAAAAGTCAAGAGTGCACCATTCTCTATGAACGCGAGCGAGTTTCTTTATACTATTGGAAATTTAGGCATTTTCTTTTATACCGAACAATACGGACAAATGAGAACAGTACTGAATAGTTCAAATTGGTAACACCATGCATGGTAATGGTGCCTATTTAATAGCAAGACACTGAAAACTGCTCAGTTATTGATTTATCCCGAATGTTAAGCATTTTGTAGAAGACCCCAGACAAATGTCGGGGTAGAACAACCGGCGCACCGCAGGTCAACTGGAAGATCTTACCACATTAAGTATCTCGCCCTTAACTGGACTCGAACACAATCATTGAAAGGCTAAGCAGACAGAGGAGTTACAAATCCGTGACTCCACCTCTGTGTTTGTGTGTGTGCGTGCGTGCGTGCGTGCGCGCACGTGCGTGCATGAGTGCGTGCGTGTGTGTGCGTATGTGTGTTGGTGTGTGCGCGCGCATGCGTGTGCGCGTGCGTGCGTGTGCGTGCGTGTGTGTGTGTGTGTGTGTGTGTGTGTGTGTGTGTGTGTGTGTGTGTGTGTAAACGACTCATTTTAGTACAAAAACAGCAACAACATCCCATACGAATATACAAAAGGAAATGCGATGCGACTCACTTGGACATGCTATCGATTCAATAGTTGTAACATATGAAATGTGTTTTGGTTTACGGTCGCCTTCTTTAAAATGGTTTATTGTAAATGTTTAAGTATATACCTTTTGCAAGCAGATGACGATACTTTTTTTGTTAATTTAGACTTCATAAACACAATGATATCTAAACGGGCGCTTATAAATACGTATTGAAACAAACTTGCATACAAAGTGTTTCAAATTTCACGATTTGAATATGTCAATTTTGACAATTTCATATGATTTATATATATTAAAAGTTTTGCCTCATTGGTCCATAACGCGTTATCTTAATTCGTATTTATACAGGCTTCTTGCTCTAGACCCGTTCCGAAACTTTCAATAAGATGTTCTTAATACTGTAATATGATAATTTTCTAGACGGCCGAATATGTCTTTGTGCAAGGTATGCGACAATCAGCCTCGCGTGACTACCTAGACCAAATATAACTTTATTGCGTCTGTATCTTTTTTTATTTTTTGCAAGTCACACTTAAGGTATGTACCAGTTTGGGCCAAGGTTTTGTTGCTGAAATACCAAATAAATTATGGTTACCTGAAAGGATCATGAGAAATGTTGTTTATTGATGCCCTACATATATATATGGAATTCAAGCATAAGACCCCAATCGCCATTTCAAATATGTATTCCACATCCGAACCACGATGAAGAGAAAACTATTTTTTAAACTGAGGAAACAACGTGACCACTTACTTTTAACATAACATTATGCCATCAGTCGTATTATCCGCTCTGACGTCGATGTTTATTTTTGGCAGAAATCTTCATTGTGCTTATTTGTAGATTTGGAAATAATTAGCATTTGGAGTGATTTATTTCCCGAGTTATACTGTACAATTGTGGCAGAGGTCAGATCGTTTGACTCAGACTAACATAGTACTGAATAAAGATGTGTTGTTATTTTGTGTTTTAAATTTTCCTAAACATTGATAAACAACATTCGGATACCGCCTATAAAGGCGCCCAAATTTAAAAGAGTTATAAACATTCATGATGTACTTTACAGCAACATTGAGCTTGTTTATGTTTGTGTGCACTTGTGCATGTTTTGTAGACTGCTAAATTATGCTAATGGTTGCTCATTTACATTTTAGTTTGTAAATGCGAAAGTCTATTCGCGTGGAAACATAATCAGTGTTGTCGCACGATATGTATTTAAGACATCTGAACGACTTTAATATGAAAAAATAAATGCATTCTCCATAATGACAAAATATACACTTCATAACTTATTTAGTATCAATTAGGCGAGTTGTTGCACGAACGTTTCATCCATGCACTTCTCCTATTTAGCTTATTAAGAAACACACCGGTTCATTTAGCTTATTCTTAAAACATACTAAATTAACAAAAGAAATATCTGTCACGTCAAGCGAGGATAAAAACTCCACATACTGTTAATCCTTAATGTATTTTAACAGAGTAATTCTGGTTTTTAAGCTATCCTAAACACGTCTGTCACCAGACCTGCATACATATGTCACACCATACGACGATAGTGATGTGAGATTGTTATGTTAACCGCACAGTAGGGGTTTGGGTCATAAAACTGCTATGAGAAAGTCCTTACGGGGATGAGCAGTTAGGCTCATACTTTTAACCAACCAAAGTGATATATGCGTGTCATGTGGCACCGCTTACCAACATGACCTCCCGCTGGTTACATCATGCCCACTCCATAGCAGTAACTAAGTCTACATTTATAAAACACGGGACAACGTACAGAACACTACTCGTAACTAAATATTTAGCAGATTAAGTGGAACATATGGTCCCTGTTCAAACATGTTTCGGCAAAGTGTTGGTAAATCTCTAGTAATTAATTACATACGCAAATAGTAACAGCATGGGCATATAGTTAGTGATATACGTGTATGCGATTAAGACAGTACCGCCTGAACGTTTTGCATTTGAACCGATCACAATAGTATACAGGTACAGCATTTCTATGCGGAAAACACATATATAAATGACTCAAACACTATATAGTTGTATAAGTTACAACATAAAATATCAGCAATTAGTTGTGTATAGTCGGTCATTTAACGTCATATTTTACTATATTTTCTTTTTCATATAGCTAGCTCATCAACTCCCTACGAAGGCATTTTTCTTTTGAAAAGCGCGTATTTAATGGTATGTTAAGCTGATATTTTCGTCACTGTTCCTGAATTAACAATACAGTTTTGTTGCTGTGGAAATTCACATTTGTTGTAATATTTTTTTTCTGTCAAAAGACAGACAAAAGGTGACGTCCATGTAAATAGGGACATTACGGTGGTAGATTGGCATCGAAGCTTACTTGACGTCCTTGCACCTACCAGTGTGTATTGCGGGACACGCGTTCACTGTAGTACAGTGTATTACACTATAAAAATACTATATAGTCATTAATTAACCAAAGCGTCCAGACCATTTATTATAAAACATACATTTACCTAAAAGTCCGTAAATCGCTGATTCTGCCATCACGAATGGCCTCGTTGTGCTTCTTGCAGGACTCGTTAAAATCAGCCAATTGGGAAAAGGGTCATCTGTTTAATCATTGCCACGTGCTAAGCGGTATTGAACGTTGATAACATTACTATTGTTGCTACTACTACTGCTGCTACTCTACTACAGTAACAACTACTACTGCTACACCTATCGCTATTAATTTTGCTTTGCTAAGCTAGTTTTGTCACTAGAACAATCAACCTCCTAGTCATTTTGAAACGAATGTTTAATCATTCCTGTTTGCGGGGCTTGTAGCGTGTTTGCTAGAAAAAAGAAGTAAGAGAACAATAATAAATAGCGATTGCATCAATTTACTTATCCTCATGTATTTGCGCAAATAAGTTTGTTATTTGGATACATGGTTACTATGTATATATATATGTAGATTTGGGATTTGGGATTTGCCGGCATGTTTGCCGATACTGTGCAGCGACATTTCTATCATTATAGCACAGGGGCACTTATGAGGTGCCAAGGGACTGAACCCAGCCGGTCCATTGTACTGACAACGACGAGTCAGGCGTAATGCTGTTCCCTTAGCCCCGAGCGTTAGGAGGGAAGCCACTACTACACACTTTAAAGTATTTGATGTAACCCGGCGGGGTTATGAACCCACGACCTCCCCATCCGCAAGCCGACGCTCTACCACCCGAGCTATTGCGGCCGGTTTAGTTTGGGATTACTCAAAAGCCTATTTATGCTTTATGAAACTCTTTTCTTGCTGGTTTAAGCTAAATATACAGCGTGTCTACAAAGTGCGCATCCAGTACTTTGCTTTGGTAGAGCGTCGGCTCTACATACGCTAGGCCTTGGGTTCGAACCCGGACTGCGACATACCGTAAAACAATGTTCGTGGTATAGCCCCCTTGCTTACGATGAAGTAAATATAAGGGCAATTCCACTACTGGCCAGTCCTGTGTCAGATGTATGTGACTGGATGTTTCCATACCAAGTGTTCACATTATACACAGTGAAGTCATCACTATATCTGCTTCAAGTGGACACCGTCTCAATTTAACTGAAATACTGTTGGTGGGACGATAAACCCAACAATTAATCAACCAAATGACAAAATGAAACATTCTTATTTCCCAATGGACTGTTAACAGACAGTTTAAACTAAGCCTAATTTTAAACAAAGAATACATTATTAATAAGAATATATAAAACAAAGTCCTATAAGCATTGCAACATATACAAAATTAAAAAGACACAGGACCAAAGTATTTACATGCACGCCAAATGTAAAAGTAAAACACGTTTTAACACAGGAAAAAGCCTGCGATATTTAGAAGTATACATTTTGTAAAATATGCTAGGTTGTGCCTTTAATTGAGTTATAACATTATGAATACCAATATCAAAATGCATTCCTAATCTACGACTGTGAGAAGCATGCTACATATTATACTAATAGCTAATTTACTTTAGTAAATTAAGCTCTCCACTTGTGGTATTCTGACGGCATTAGACACACACTCCACTGGGGAAAAAGAAGCATAATTTCGTTAGTATAATCATGACGTGCTAACACAATTTCCTTTTGTCTGATGAACAAATAATCAAAGGAAGATTACCACACATCAACGCATATCATCTTAAACCACTTAAACACAGTTAGTGATTGTTAATTGAAAACAAGCTGATATAATTGGTGGGCACTAAAACTCTTAATGGTCCTCCTTACGATAATATTCAAAATCTTCAGTCATAGTTTCGTTTGCTAAGTCTACACCTTTAAGGCAGTTAATTCCATCTTTATGAGCGAGTTCCGAAAAATTGTCCGTAAAATACACGCACCCCACCTCATTCCCTCTCAACCTTAGGGACACAAAGGGCGCCAATTGTCTTGTATGTACAAAAACCGGACATACACAATTAAAACCGCTAATAATAGCAGACTTTTGTTATACAAATTTTAGTTTGCTGATGAAATTTGAAATGGCGAAGATTGCGATTCATTGCACATTTGATTTCGGGCTGTGAAGGTGGGAGATTCTGTTATGTAAGGACACTCGATTTTTTGTGCAAGCATGTATCTGGTAATGATAATGATGATTTATCTTGTACAAGTCTACAATAATGTTCAGTTCATCTTATACATATACAAATACAGCAACGAGCCTAATGTTATTTGCACGTGGTCGAGCTGTTAAGAGCCGTCTAATAGCTCCTCACAGCATGAGTTTGATTCTCAGGCGGGGTGAGAAACATTCATGTGGAGTGTGTTGTACAGTCGCGTTTAATTCAGGCCATCTCGCTATTCAGACCATCTCGCTATCAAGACCGTCTTACTATTAAGACCATCTCATTTTAACACCTACCTCACAATGCAAACCTTGCCGTCAAGGCCACTCTGCTGTTAAGGCCATCTTAGGATAAAGACTGCATAGCTAGCATGCTTGCATTACAATTAAGTTGAGCACGTCGCATTTACGACCATCTGGATTTCAAGACCATCTCATTGTGAAGACCAACTCTCTACAAAGTCTCACTTTCCACAGAACTAAAGGCGGTGCAGATGGAGAGATCTCCATCTACTAGCTGAGCAATCCTACCCAGAGTTCTCTGCCTTTGAGAAGTCTGGCCCGTTGAATGAGTATTCATTTCTGCAAGTTTGTGTTAGTTGTTTTTTTTTGTTTTTGTTAGCAGTGTTATCTAATAATGTTGAAGTAAGACAGCGACGGGGATCGGAATGTTCTGATACACAATGATTAAAGCATTATCTATCTCAATCAGGGCTGATTAGGGGCAAAGACTAATTAGTTTGGCGATATGAGGACCAATCGCACATTGCTGTCGTCTTGGGTGATTCTTTTTTACTTACCTGAGAAAGATCTGGCAAATGATAAATTCACACAATTCGGACCGATATCGTATCTCTAAGTTCCGCCCCATTTCAGGGTTCGCTGAGTAAACGTCATCCTCTAGGTAAATTGATACGCATGTTACAGCCACAATATTAACCTTTACATTCAGTCTGTGAGTCAAGCGTATGGTTTGGTTTAAAGGTGGTATCCGACAGTTTGTCTTCATCAAATACACGTAACCATGGATTGGGGGAATTGGGTCATCATTTCTGCTTAAAGTCATACCTAGGTCTAACAAAAGACGATTTTGAACATTGTCTTAATTGTAAGACAGTAGAAATCGTGAACTAAATCGCTCTACATGAACATTCTTTTACAGATCACATGGTATTCTTAGTTTAAAAATAGCTAACCGTGCAGAGTGGCTTCGAAAGAAATACAAATTTGTAATGACGAGTGATGTGTTATGCTATATTTTCCCCATCGATGGAGGATATCAGTAATCAGCATTTTGCAAGATCTTTTCAGGCAAAAATAATGTATTGGGTTCTTTGAGAAACCAAATCTGGTCCAAACTGTCGGATACCACTTTTAAAATGTGGTTATTTTCCTGCGAAAATAAACTAAACGAGAGAAAATTATAGTTTTAAAATTACTGCAAACTGTATTTCTATTGGCTTTTCAGTGTACAATAATATTCATTATCTTATTCGGGAAACATATCGAGCTGGTTGCAGAGAAACAGAGCATCAAGAAAATAGCGTTTGGAAGAATTTGTTAACCGTTGAATCTGTCAGTTGTTGAGGAAGGTAATAATTGATTAACAGTTTTAAAGTCATTTATAGTATTGCCACCATTGCTATCATCTGTGCCTCAGTTGTTTGAACTACATATATTATTTTCTCTTTACTATTGTATGTATTAATTAAATATATGTGTTGTATGTATTGTAGCGTCTGCATGTCACATCATCGAAATACTTTGAGTAAAACATTATTTTCTTCATTGTACATGAGGATTTATATGCCCCTATTCTAAAAAATGGATACCACTTTTAATTTACAGTATAATACATGGATTTAAAATGATGACAATCTTTACTGATTTCTGAAAAACTTGTCTGCAACCGTACTCACACAGACGCTATCAGCACCATTTTAATCGACTGGGCGATTTCGATTCATGGACTCAACTCAGCGCCGAGAAAACCATAAAATAACAACCATACAATTCGTTAAACCAATCAAGCCTTTTTGAGGTCAATATACAGTGTTCTGAGATACAAGTGAACATGAAAATGAAGAAAACGCTTTTTATCCAATTTTATGAATTTGCAACTCTCCATTTGTGCCATTATTGTATCATACACACAAAACTATTACAACTGTAACTTTTGTCATATTGTTTCATGGTTGTAATGTATGTATTTTTTAAATGAATAAACCCTTTATTATATTGACAAATATTGCATCTAAACTACAACTTGTCCATACGTGGACTCCATAGGTATCTAAAACATCTACGAATTTAGACTAATTTAGCCTTTATGTAAGAAACATCAAAATCTACCCCCCCCACCTCCCTCTCACTTTCCCTCCCCCACGTTCTCTCTTTCCCTCTCTCTTTACCCTCCATTCCTCTGTCTGTCTGTCTGTGTCATCTCTCTCTCTCCCTTCCATTCCTCTTTCTGTCTCTCTATCTCTCTGTCTGTCTGCCTGCATGCCTGCCTGTCTGTCTTTCTGTCTTTCTGTCTGTCTGTCTGCTGTCTGTCTCTATGTCTCTCTGTCTCTCTCGCTCTCTCAATAATACATAACACATATATATATATATATATATATATATATATATATATATATATATATATATATATATATATATATATATATATATATATATATATATAATTCCCATTGATTTGTGTACAAATAACCAATTATTATACCCGTTTACGATTCCGAAGTATCATGGGGATGCGAGTAATATTGAATTTGTGTCTGTCTTTCCGCCTGTTGACGCGATTCGTCCATATCTTTGTTTAAATTTTGAAACTTTACAGGAAGAGCAGAGAATAGTTGGTATATCGTTGGCGTGTCATGACCGGCTTTGTTTTGTGTATATCCTTTTACTTGGATGAGTAAGTCTGGTAATGCTGTATATAGGGATATTTAACATCTTCAATAATCATTCTTATTACATTTGATTTTGATACAGCTACCGACACACTTATGGTCAAATTGGCGAGGTCCATCTAATTTTGGTTGTAGAAGACACCAAACAAGTACCTGTGTAAAACCACTGACGTTCCGACGGTGAACTTGAAGAAAGAAAACGCATTTAACACGCAGTCTTGTTCAAATGATCATGACGTTATGATGCATAAACATAATATCATTTTTGATATATTTCCTTAAAGGCGGTATCCGATATAAATATAACAATACCTCACTAAAATTCTGGAAAATTACATATAATTGCTTTATAACCTTATTCTTTAGTTTAAGTATATGTCGTTCATAACACTAACTCAATTTCGACTTAAATGTCCAGTATTTGCAAATCAATAAATAAAGGGGGATTTCAGCTTAAAAAAGATATCGACATCAGATATCAGAGATGATACCCGGATGATCATGTAGCGCGATCTCAAAAGTAAGTGGTCATGTGGTTTTCTTAAATTAAAAATAGCTAACTGTGCATACATATTTAAAAATATATTTGCAACGACGAGTTAGGGTGTATACTTTACCTTTAACGCAGATCTAGGGCATCCATTAATGGCATGCTGCTAGGCCCTTACTAAAATTATATTAATTTAGTTATTGGAAAGAAGTATTTGTTTCCAAACCGTTCGATACCACCTTTAATAACATGTTGAGACTGTTCTATCTTGTTAGCAGCATCCTTCTCATGTTTTAGTGGCCAAGAAAGCCAACCAATTGGACGCATAGCTGTACTTGCGGTCAGGGGCAAATCCAGAAAAATGTTGGTGTGTGTGCGGGGGGGGGGGGGGGGGGTATCAATCATGATTCATTCAACTTGATGGTAGTAAAGTTTACGTTAAAAGCTTTGTCTTTTTTAAGCTAACATGTATGTTTTTTTACTAATCTTTTACCTGGTTAGTGGGGGATGCAGCTTTGTTTCCACCGCCCCCACCCGGCTCGGAACTATCTCTGCCTGCGCTCGCTGTTGTAGACGCCTAATTGACTTTAATAAGCGATACTTTTCCCTTTGATTCTTTCACCGGATAGCTAAATTTGTTCACGCTAGAAACCTTAATTGCCATCAAATCAAACTTAAAGAGTCGCACCTAAGTCAGGATTAGTAAAGGCATTTTATGTTATTTTAGGAGTGTTTAGTTAACATTTCTCACCCTTACTAGGAACGTCTGTTTAAATACATAATTACAGTACTGAAAATTACGAAATTGACAATTTTCCCGTTTTCACTCCGTTTCGTTTCCGTTTCTGTTGGAAGCGTTCGCCGCTCCGTTGCCATTCCGCTTCCGTTGCGTTTCCATTTCGTTTTATTCGTTTCCAGCGCTGCATTTCAAACGCTTCCAGCGTTTCTATCGTTTCTTCCGTTTCTACCGTTTCTTCCGTTTCTTCCGTTTCTATCGTTTCAATCGTTCCATTTCGCTCCGTTGCGATTTTGATTAAAAAAATTGGTGTAATAAAATTCTAAAGTAAAGTACTTCCGGTGTGTTTGCAAAATGACGAAAGAAGTAAACATTCTGGGGAGAGGCAAAAGTCTTCCATTACATATAAAGGAATCGGCAATAGATATTTTGCGTCGAGGCTATTCAGTGTCAGCCACCCGGAGGAAAATTGCAGACACATCACTACCCTCCTGAATCAGCCGAAACAACAGGAAACGTCGCTTTAGTTCATATTAGGCTAATCACCATAAAATGTTTCACAACTAACCTGTTTTACGCAGAAAAACTCAAATTTCAATTATAAAACACCAGGTAAAGATTCAGTGAGTGCATACATTTCCCATCTAGACTGACCAACAAAAACGTTGAACATGCTTTGTATTGTTGCCATTCATTTCGCGATATTTATCCAAACACTGATGCTAAAAAACGAAAATAGTTCACAAACACAATTGCAGCTCTGTCACAATTGTGTTGTCCAAACACTGAATCACCGAAGAAAGTCAAATAAAACACAAATTAAAATTACAGCCCTCTAAACCGTTTAAGAAGAAATATTACTTATTTATTCAAACATAGAATGAAATAAATATTGTTGCAATTTATAAATTTCGCACGACTTTTTCGAAGTTTTAATTGTTTAACGAGAAATCTCGCGTTGATTAATTTTATTGGATATACGTTAATTTGACGAATTTGTCAATATGACGTATTTTAACACCTTTACCCATAGCCCTTACCTGACCAACTTGTCTTCGCCAGACGTCATATCCCGGAATAAACAAACTGTCAAACTGTGGACCACATCCACACACATCCAGTATCCTAAAAAGTAATGTGATGTGTTAATCCGCAAAAAAAGGCGTAATGGTGATACGATCTTTGAATTTGTATGATGACACACACAATATTGGCAAATTGTGGCATTTGTCCCTTGGATAATTGCGCCCCCCCCCCCGGACGTGTGCCCCCCCCCCCCGCCCCTGTAAGTGCAGACCGGAAGTTTGCCCCCCACCCCCATTGCCAAAATGAAAAGGCGAACGTTTGCCCACCCCCATGCCATATTTGTTACATGGCGGACTTTAGTTTTAACGTTTCGCTGACAGTTACGTGTAATATCCAAGAATTTAAGGAAAGTATTACTCACTAGAGTCGCATTTCATCGTTAACATTATTTTCTCATATAAACATGAACAAATGCTGTTTTTTTTCCGAAAACAAGCACATAAAAAGTCGCATAAAATACAACTTTCTAAGAAAACAAGCGTGTGTTATTTTTGCTTTCGGTTTGCTCATATAAGCGCTAATTAACGGCTATTCAATACATTGTTAACGCACTTAAAACATGGAGTCGCTAATTAAATCACTGTGATTTTAATTTATCCAAGGTTGTAACAAAATAAATGCGGTGTTGTTTCTTTTTGGCGCGGCGGGCTCTCTTGCCAACACTGCAACATCAAAGAAAATGCTGGGAAACAATCGCCTGTCACAACCATTTGAAGTCGCCGAAAAGAAAACAAATCGTTTCAAATTGACCGACCCATTATTTCTCTCAATACTGTTTAACATGATATCGATCGATAATTGTCTTCAAGCTGCCATAATGATAAGTTCTAAAGTAGTGAGATGGGAGGGAGGGGGGACTGTTCTATGTAGTAATGTTTCAGAACGCATATCCTTTTACTTATATAAATGTCCTAACAAACTTCTTTTGTCCATCGAATGATCATAAACTTTTTTTATAAAGGAACTATTTATATTTAAGGTATGGATTAACTATACAATAATAGGCGAGCCATTGAAATAATAAATTTGAACTAAACACGAGATGAAAATATATATTAGACTGTTCCTTTAAGTGTCTTGTCTTCTTAACATTATTCACACAAAAATAAACGACAAGTTATGTAGTATTTACTATAAGAAATCCCCCATCCACGTTTCCTCTTCCTCAACGAAAAAAGAGTGGGGTGGGAAAAGGGTACTGCTAGATATAGCGTTAGGTCCTTTTATAAGCCAAAAAAGATTTTGTAAACCTAAATTTTTTTTTTTTTTAATTTTTGTTGTCCTTGCATAAGTCAATGCATATTGCTCTTTAAAGGGTGAAGGCCATAAACCACACGACTGCCACATGGTGACATTTTCAAACACAGCTGCATAGTGGATGCATGTGTTCTTATAAAGGGGAAAAGGCGCCAAAACACGGTCACACTTCCTGTCCACTAGACAAACAAGGTGTCATAAATCTGCCAATTAGCTTTATTAGTTGGATGTCCACTCATGTATTAAAATTGGGGATATAGTTAGAGTAATACTTTATGAAGGTATGAAATGGACCAATGCGCATAAAGAAACATAATATGAATTTAGAAAAAGATATACTTTAAATTAATACATTTCCATCCTTAAAATGGTACACAAATTAAGTTCCCGGTAGGGCCCACTTTAGACCACCAATTGGCATAGAACATTTAAGCCATGAATGGGAAAATGGCGGGGTCATGAAATAAGCCGTAGCCAGGCGTGTAGCCCTTCATTCAAATAGTTGCAAGTCAACTTTATGCAGATTTTTAATCGCGGTTCCGATTAATCATATATACATAATAGCGCATTATGGGAACTATGCATTTAGAAATGGGAATTTTGACACCAATGTCCAAATTTACACCATTCTTCATTATAAAATGTATAACAAATAAGATTAGAAGCATAAGAAACTTTGCTTGACAAAAAGGCAAGATAAAATAAACTACATATCCATACCTCTGTAACTAAAAAAAATGATGATGCTGATGACGGTGATGCTGCTACTGCTGTTTCTGCCGATAATGATGACGGTGATACCGATGTTGTTTATGATTATGATGAAAATGGTAATAACGGTTACGGTGATGTTGATGCTAATTACAATTATGATGTAGTAGATCGTGACGGCGGAGCTGCTGCTGCTGATGATGATGATTACTGGCGATTATACATGTCATATGGGATCATAATGATGATCATGCGAATTAAATGGCGGTAATGATGATTATTTCTTCGATATTTATCATGTAAATGGACGTGATATAAGTTCGTTTTTACGATTGTTTTTCATTTAACTGCCATCGATGATTGTATACGTGCACTATTTGGAAATCTATCGTTATTCAGACGTGGCACATTAGGATTATACCAGTCGTTGGCTCTGAGTGCCGGGGAGGATGTAATTGGTTCTTGATTGGGTTACACCTTGCAATTATGCATAGCATTGTTTGTTTGTTTTATGTTTAGTTGTTGTATGTTTTGTGTTATATGAGATATTTACATTATTTTGGTAAACGTTTAATTTTATTAAGTAGCTTTAATTTGTATCACGCAATGCATTCTTTGTAAATGACAAATACTTTAAACAGTATTCTCACAAAAAATGATAGGCGAAGTTAATCCGGGAACGGACCATGCAGCTATCAAGTAATTAGCGACAATTCAAACTCAGGCTGCGACATTGCGCGCGCATACGTGTAAAGTCAGCTGTGTACACACTATCTTCATATGCAAAACGATGAAGACTACGAATGTCGATCCAATGCGGATGTTAAGCTTTTCATTGGAATTAAAATATCAGTTTCGACAGAAATGCAATTTTATAGTTAAATTGTGTGTTTTATCGTGCGGAGTGATTTTGAGTGCAGTTTCTGTTTTGACGATACACGATGACTTGGACAACTTGTGCGGTTTCGGAACTGTAATGTACGAGTTTGATTAATACGATTTTTTTTTTTATAATAATTAAGATTGTTTTATTTCTTTCTGCAGATAACACAAAGCAGCGCGTTTATGATGATAAATTGAAACCAGTTATTGTGTTCGTTTAAATCTATTTCGTACAAAGAAACAGTTGGAATGTTACTATAAATAATCAGGTGACCTAGAAACGTTTGAAGCGGTAGTGAAAATAACTCTTCCGTTACTAGCATTCCGATTTTTGCGTTTCTACCGTTTCTAGCGTTCCAAGCGCTCCGGTTATAACGTTTATACCGTTTACACCGTTTCAAGCGTTTGTAGCGCTCCGTTGCATTTCCATTTCCACTCCGTTCCGTTTCCGTTTCAACAGGAAACAAAAAACGTTTCATTTCCATTTCCACTCCGTTCCGTTTGTCAATTTCATGATTTTCAGTACTGTAAGGCAATAATTTCGCGCGTCGTTTGCGTTTGGCTTACCAGTCCTCTGCTGTGGCCCAAGACGGATACAAAAAAAAACATTGTTGGTGGGGGTATGAATCCACATGAATTCAACTTTATGGCAGTAAATACTAGATATATGTACAAAGTAAAGTACCCTAACTTCGACGTAAGAATTCAGCAGACAAAATTTACTATTAAAGCTTAGTAGTTTTAAGCTTGGATGTGTTTTTACAATTCTTTTACCTGGTTGGTGTGTGTGTATGTGAGGGGATGCATACCCCATCTACCCCTCCCCCAGGATCCATCCCTGGTGTGACCACCTGAGGTGACAAATTAAATGTCGATTGAAATCAGTTCGAATGATAAATAAAAGTTAAACGATAGTAAATAAGTTAAATAGACGGTGCAGCAGAATTTCCAGACCCATAATTTTCGTAATTCTAATTATCATATGAACGTATATAAAACATATTTACTAAACTAAACAACGCTTTACAGCCTTTTACTGAACCCAACCACTCGTAACCCCTCAGTTACCAACCTTGGTTGTCAAAATGCCAAAATCATACTGGTCCGGTAAACTCTGGTCCGGTCCAGTAGATATTGCCAGTTTGACGGACCGAAGGTCCAGCGTTTTCAAACTTGTTTCGTGAAGACTGAGAGTGTTTAATCTAAATGTGATTTTGACAAAGATACATCTGTAACAGGCTCAATGGCTACACATTTGGCGCCATTATAACATAAAAGGGGGAAATGTGCAGCCAGTCCAAGACTCTAACCCAGGGCCCTTTGCTAACACGGTATAATACATAAATCGACTGAGTGAAGTACCCTAAACAAACGACGTTGATTTCTTACTCCCGAACTTCCTATGTAGTACAAAACACTTGTCATTCAACCCGTTGGACCCAATTGGTAAATAATCGAATCGGAAAGACGAATAGAAATAAGAAGGCGGGTATTTAAACAAGGCTCTGTATTATTTTTTAACATTTTTCGAGTGATTTTACTAAATGCTAAAATGTGTTCTTTGATCTGTTTGCAGTAGTAGAATTGACGGGTTAGCGGTTAGTTGTCGTCCCCTTTGATTTTAATCGTCATCGTTTGATCTTCCTGTGCACAGTAGGCGGAGCAGAGGCATTATTTTTTTTAGTTTAATTAGGATGAGTCACAGCCAGGTAAAATATTGTGTATGCCAGGTGTGGTTAAAATGCATGGTCCGTCAGTTATCTTGGCTCAGCTAAATTTCCTGAACATACCACCCCTGGCACCTCGAAAACACGCATATATTTTATTTAAAACTAGTTTTTTTTTAAATTTAACGTTTAAATAATAGCTTTATAACAGCTACATTTGGGTGATTAGTCGTGTCAGCAATGTTGTTTTTAGTTATTTTTATTTTACCCAAGGGGGGCTGCTCGTATATATACAATGTTTTATTGAATAATATGAATACCACATTGGTTCTCTCCCTTAGACACTTGAAAAAGTAACATGTAGTATTTGGTTAATTATATTATTTTGTTTAAGTAAAGTAATAATTCCAGCGCACAGAGGAATTGTGATTTTTGATGTCAGAAGACCCCAGCTTCGTCTGACAAGAAACTACCGGCGCACCAGGTTCGCTGGAAAACCATCCCATATTTTTATTCCTTCACCCTGAACGAGACTGGAACCCGATGTGAGGCTAAGCAGTCAGGGAGTTACAACTCGGCGACTACACCTCTTCGCCACGGCCTCCTTTTTTTAACGAATACGCCATGAAAGAGTGACGGACGAACGTTTTTTGAGAGGTGTGTGTGCGTAATTGTTATATGTTTTCTATATACTGTGCCGTTTTAACAACAAATGCCTTTTAAACTGTATTAAACTCAAACCAGGTTTAACTCCTAACTGATTAAACGAACAAAACAACTCTCTAATTACATCTAACGGCCAAAAAACAACAACAAATTTTCCGTTAATTCGGAGGGACAGACGGATAGAAAGACAGACAGCTGTACAGAAAAGAAACAGAGATATGTATAGGCTTACACAAAGACGGACGAGCACACAGAGAGACGGATGGACTGAGAAGCAGACAGACTGAAAGTCGTCCTTACCTTTTACGCCACACACATGTTGAAACATTTCATCTCTGTGGTAAATGTTTTATTAAGCATAGCGTTACACAAACATATTTATTTCAAATCAGGCAAAAAAATAAAAATACATAAAACCCATTATGCATAAATAGTAATAGAGGCAGATATAAATATTTACACTATTAAGTATTCAATGAAAATAATAATTATGTTCTTGGTTACGCCTTGTGAGACATTAACATAAACAATGATAATTAATTCAACTGATGGAGTCATTTGGAACTCCTTGTTTTTTCAATCACCGACTAGTCTTCGCCGAGAAGTTCCGATTGCTGATGCATTGTCATTTGCATAAACTTCTCTTTACATTTCTTGAAAATTATTACGATGAAAGCGGTTGTCCGTACAAGAATAGGCGATACCTAAACTACTGTTAAATTTCCTGCCGAATTTTTCATGATCTGGGAACATCTAGATGTCAAAGGGGGAATGTCACTTTGCACGTATCAAGGGGTCAAAGGGTAAAGGTCTCGCGTCGTCTAGAATTTGCATCATCATGATCTGGGACTTGTTTTAGTACCTCGACACCGGCACTGATACGCTTTACTAGAAATAGGGCACGTGGAATGTGTTAGAACACATGTCCTGTACGAGTAAACCAAACACTTGCACCTATCGTTGCAATTCTGCCAAAGCCACCCGCCGAACAAAATTGTGACCTGTGTGCATCTAGACCACGTGCTCCAACAGGATCACGCCACCGGATGTGCTCTGCATATGAACCGTTACCAAAGCTACGACGACGAGCAGCGTAAACACGAGAGTTCACGAGATCTGGAAATGCAAAACAGTTGGAAATGTGTGCTTTAGACATAACTATTAAATATTTTAAGGTTTATTTCGACACTTTAAAGGTTCTATCCGACAGTTTGGATCAAACATATTTTCACTAAACATCATAATAAACTATTGTAACCTGAACAGATCTCACAAAATATTGTTTATTTATTTCCTACACCTCTCTGAAAAGTGTATCCTAAGGCCACAATCGTCATTCAAACATGTTTTTCCTATCAGTCAATTCTCCAAACATTAAACGATCTTTACATATCATATTTTACTGTAAATGATGTTTGAAATTCTTGGAAACCGAAGATTGCCGAAGATTAAATATATTGTAGTCAATTAAAGTGTAATATTCGGAGAAACCTACGACTACAATACCCATATGAATGTTTATAAAGTTGAAAGTCTTCACTTAGAACATACATAATTTTAAGTATAACACCGAAAAGAACATCAATGCGTTGCGAGTTGTTGATCATGAATTGTGTTTCATAGAACTACTACAGATTCCACTTCTGTATGTGGTGGGATTAATAATGTATACAGGGGACTTTACGGCATGCATGAATAAGGGTGTATTAATGATTAACTTTTTGAAGAAACTGACGATGAACGGGGAGGCGTGTGTATAGAGAAATATAATGTCGAAATCGGGTCAGTATATTGTGATACGTACCAATGTCGTTCATTGGGGACATGCAGCTAGTTCTGCGAATTTCACATATGATATCTATCTTTAAATGCATATAGGCACGGATTTTAGCAGTATTACAAGCGGAGATGTCCGAGGTTTGATGGGTGTCCAAGGTTGGAATGTGAGTATTCATACAACTGTCTCTGGTTGACACTAAATACCTACGCACGCGCACACAGACACACACAGACACACGCATACACACACAGATATGTTTGTGTTTGGTGTCAAACGGGGATTTGGCATTGCACCACTATAAACGGGGATAATATTGCAATAAAGGTGATATAAATACATATGTATTTTGCTGAAACTATTTTTATTGTCTAGAAATGTTAAATATTATACAATGAGATTTTACAGTACATTTGCGGACACACATTTGTTATGAAATGTACACTTTAAGCCGGGACACATAGGCGTTCTTTTAAAAAACAAACAAAAAAAAACTGAGGACTGTGAGTGCTACCTTATAAAAATGAAGATTAATTGTATTTGCTTACACTGATTTACAAGTTGCGCGACAGGATTATGTATTGCCTTACATTAAGTAAATACATGACATTAAGTCTCGACATAGATTTCCTATGTCCAAAATAATAAATACATACAGACGTGAACGTACAAACAGCCGACAATAATTATTGGACGCTGTAATTTCATGTCTGATACTAACTGGATACAATGAAAAAAGTCAGTACAGCATGTTCAATGCCTATGGTTATTGTTGACGCAAGGTATAGGCTTTCCATTTATACTAGATCTCAATGGCGGTGACGGGAATACAGTTTTTGTTCAATTATTATTCTATTAAAACTCTTTTTAAACGATGTATTATTTACAATAAAAATCCAGGAACACATTCGTGTATTTCGGTCCAACCGAAACGGTGGCGCACATTATAATTCTTACATATCAATCTGGGACCTGGGTTGTTACCCCTACAAATGGGGACGCCTCAATTATTTTCACTTACTTGTTCGTTTTGTTTTGTTTTTGCCGTCTGTTATTGTGTTTGCTTGTTTGGATTACAATGAAGGCCATGAAATGTTAAGGTTTAAATTGTCGGTTCATAAAGGATATAACATGTCGTATAAATAACCTAGATAGAGTTATGAAGTTATTATGCCTTATAATACATTGACAACAGAACTATGTAACAGGTAAACACAACTGCTTTGATACGGTTGACTGTATGCTCAGTATAGATTTTAATTGTTTACACTCTCGCTAGCAGCACTATGTCACACACATGCTTGGCATGCAGTGAGTTATAAACAAAATCAAAATGAGGCGCCATTACAATAGTCAGCTATCTAGTTTTCCGTGGAACTACCTGCGACATCTTACTCTGATCATTCGACAAGCCATTATCAACATAATTTAATACTGAATAATGATGATAATAATAATAATAATAATAATAATAATAATAATAATAATAATAATAATAATAATAATAATAATAATAATAATAATAATTATAATAACAATAATAATAATAATGTATGTGCGTCTGGTATTTTTAAAAGTATTTTCGCTGTCAGGACGCGTCTTAACTATATTTAAATGTTACTCACGAGGTGCAATTTTCGTAGCACGGTTGCTTGTTGAGGTTTCTTAGAAGTCCTGAAAATCAGAACATTAAACATGAATCGAAAGTCTGTGGTTTAAACAACATGTTGGGTTCCCTGCTTCAGATTAAAAGTGGGCTTCAAGTTTAAAGTGCGTGATTTGCCAACTAAATATGCTATACATGAGACCATTAACACTAAGACAGACTGGTCTACCCGCACGATCCAACACATAGATTCGGCTTGCTATAGTGAAGCGGTATTACAAAGCATCTCCACATTACGCATTTATAGTAACCAGACAGCAATGAACACGGAATTATGGGATTTAGGTTCTTGAAACGGTTAGATAATGACCTGCTACAACAACACAGCTGGCTTCGAAAAGACCAGTTTCACAGGTATCATGTGGCACGGAAATCGAAAAGGAGGTCATACGTGACAGGTCCCAATTTCCGCGTAAAGATCATTTTGACTACATCGAAAAGTGTCAATCGCTTGCTTTATACTGGGTTAAATTGTCGGTTCATAAAGGATATAACATGTCGTATAAGTAACCTAGATAGAGTTATGAAGTTATTATAACTCGACGTTGAGTGATTAGACTGTATACATTACCGCAATGGAGTTTTAGGCCGTAAACATGGAGTTATACGGTAATATACATTACCGAAATCGAGGTATTAGGCGGTATTAACTACCTTTATGAAGTTAAAGGGTTATGCCGTATCCATTACCGACTTGGGGATTTAAATTATTGACACAAAATGTAGTTACTAGGCCGATATGGTATTATTTGACACAATTTACCGTATAAATTACCGACACATTAGACTGTATAAGTTGCCATTACTATAGTTATTAGGCCTATAAAGTGCTGTCATACTAAATCGTATCATTTGTCGATGCAGCGTTTTTCGGTTGTTTAAATTACCGCAATGGAGTTTTTAGGCATAATACATTGCCGGCATAGAGTAATAGGGTCAAATAAATTACCGACATGGAGTAAACAAGCAGCATTTACTACCTTCCTGTTACTATAATGTCGTATAATTTACCGATATGGAGCTGTTATGCTGTAAATATTGCCGAAACGGAATTATTATGCATATAAATTATCGACTTCGGTATTAGGGTTACCAACATTGAGTTATTAGGTCATATAAATTGCCAACATGGAACAATCAAATGTAAAAATACAGCAATTGAGTTAATATGTTGTATCAAATACCGACATTAATTAAAATGCCATTTAACTTACAAACATTTAGTAAATAGTGTGCTTTTACTCTCTCATTGATTTCATGTACAAAAATATATGCAGACTTGTTTTATTCAAAAGGCGAAATGATGTTAAATATTTAATGACCTAGAATATGCATGCCTGTGTGATAATTGAATAAAAGAAAACAATTGATCATGAAATACAATGCCTGTGTAAATGCTTTACCTTTTAACCGGATCACAATGACGGTGACAAAATATAGTTTCTGTTTTGCATAAAATCTCCTTCTTTAACATCGTTTTATATTATGTAATGTTTACAACAGCATTTTGGTCACACAATCATGTGTATTGTTTTCAAAACCTTAACACAAGCATAGCATTCGGAGACTATGAACCCTTACAAATAGGGACCTCCCAATAATTTGCTTTTGTTTGGGATTACAATGACTATGTTATCGCTATTCAAGCTTAAGAGGCCTGTCTAGCTGTATGTCACAGATCGACTATGGTATACAAGTGAAAAGTGGGGTCGTGATGATAGGTGTGATTATGTAGACGCTGATGATGATGATCTTGATGATGATAGTCATAATGGTCGTGATGGTAGCAGTGAACACGCTGCTGTTTATCATGATACTGGTCGTCTTGATTATTGAATTAATTATGTTGTTGATGTTGGTGATGATGTTGATGATGAGCAGAATCACCTTGATTGCAAATGATGATGATGATGATGATGATGATGATGATGATGATGATGATGATGATGATGATGATGATGGTGGTGGTGGTGGTGGTGGTGACGACGATGACGATGATGATGACGATGATGTTGATGATATTTAAAGTTGCTGTATTCAACTTGTAGTCAGTAACAAATATGTTAAAATAGCTATCATTGAGAACATTTCCGATCAATTAAGATTGAACATAGTGTGTTGATATCTACGAGTTACAGTATTAATTAAAGATATTTTGATAGAAAGTATAAACGATATTCCCGTATCCAAGATGTACAATAGTTCCTTCGAACATCATATATTATTTTTTGAATTATCTAAATACGTACATCTATAATAAATTGAAAACATAACTATTTAAACGGGTATACACATCGGCTATGATAAGGTAGACTGTATGCTCAGTATAGATTTCAATTGTTTGCAGTCTCGCAAGTTGTCATGCTTCAAGCCATTATCAAAATAAGTCACTACTGAATAGAAGAAGAAGAAGAAGAAGAAGAAGAAGAAGAAGAAGAAGAAGAAGAAGAAGAAGAAGAAGAAGAAGAAGAAGAAGGAGAAGAAGAAGAAGAAAAATAAGAAAAATAAGAAGAAGACTCGCAATATTCCCAAATCAGAAAAAAAAATAAAAGAGGCGAACTTAAGCTTCTGCTAATAATGGATACGTACACATTGTCATATAATTAGAATTTACTCTTTGATTCTAGTGTCAATCTTATAAACAAATAGGACCTGCCTGCTAAATTATATATGCGCGTCTGCTATTTTTAAAAAAAATATTTTCGCTGTCAGGTTGCGTTTTAACTATATTTAAACGTTACTCACGAGGTGCAATTTTCGTAGCACGGTTGCTTGTTGAGGTTAAACATTTTTAGAAGTCCTCAAAATCTAAATCAGAACATTAAGCATGAATCGAAAGTCTGTGGTTTAAACACGATTTGAATATGTCAATTTTCATAATAATTTCAGAATCTTAAAAGTTTTGCCTCATTGCCTCCATAACGCATGATCTTAATTCAGCATACGAAGTCGTATCATTACCCAGCAAACATAAACTGTTTAAGTAATTCTACGGTCTACTGGCTTTAAACGTCGTTTTACAATACGTATTTAGAAATATATACTTAATTACTCATATGATCATTTCCAAGATTGGAAAATGAGTTTGTGCAACGTATGCGACAATCAGTCTAGCGTGACAACCTCACTTGACTGGTTACAATCAGCCGACTGGTAAAAGGGTCTACTGTTTACGCATTGCTGCAACTGCCAATGTGGTATTAAATATGGATACAATTACTACGGCTGCAGTTGCTGCTGCTGTCACTACTACTACTACTACTACTACTACTACTACTACTACTACTACTACTACTACTCTACAACTACTGCTGCTGCTGCTGCTACTACTACTACTACTACTACTACTACTACTAGTACTACTATTACCACTAGTACTACTACTACTACTACTCTACAACAACTGCTGCTGCTGCTGCTGCTACTACTACTACTACTACTACTATTACTACTACTACAACTACTACCACTACTACCACCACTACTATTAATATTACTATTAATACTTCTAGATTTCCTATTTATGCTGCTGTTGCTAAGCGTGATATGTCATCAGAGGAATCAGTCTCCTAGTCATATTTGAATATTTAAATAATCCCAGTTTGATGGGATTGTAGTGTGCTTGCTAGAAAAAGAAGTAAGAGAACAATATTCACTAACAATTTTATCGAATCACTTGTCTAAGTACAGTACATTTTAACATTTTCAAACGAGTTAGACAAGTTTTAAAAAAACAACAGTATTTTGTATTGTATGAAAATGTGCGTTAAGCACTCATGCATTTGGGCAATTAAGTTTTCTATTAGGATACCTCGTTACTGTGTACATTTGTCAAAAATAAAAAAAGTACTATAAAGCTTCATAACAACATGTTTATTGGTCTTTTATTTATTTTTAAATTTAGTGGAATATTATTTTTTTTTATTGGCAAGAGTGATGATGGATGGGATATATCTGAAGTTGTCATGTTTATGTATGCATATATATAATGCCCTCTGTTTTCAGATGGCATCGTTTTTTTGGAGCATGTCTTTGTACTTTATTTACATATGACGTTCATTGTACTCTTCATTTTGTATGGAGGAAATAAAAATTATATATATTGTTAAGGACATGATGTCATTCATTTATAATTGTGTAATGAAGCATTTCTCAACCCTTTAACGTCCCTTTTACTAAAGAACGTCACTGCGTTCAAGTTAGCTTTTGGTCCTGAAATTGTTCCCTAGCAGTATTCAGATTCTGTTTCTGTGTGTGATTGTTTAAAGTATAACGTATGAACGGGGACCATATATGTGCATGAATGTTTTAAATGCTACGCATAAACAGGGACCTAGCGGCTAATAGAGTGTATGCCTTTTAGACGAAACCAAAGATAAACACGGGGACGAGTGTGTATAAGGATTAACATGTCCAAATTAAATTTGTATAATGTGGCCCGTACCAATGTGGTTAAGTCGGGAAATGTAGCGATTTAAGCGAGTTTTACATATGGTATATTTCAAAGCATATAAGTACGGATTTCTCCATCAGTCCAATCGGGAATTTCGAAGGTTTGGTGGGTGTCCCCGGTTGGAATGTGTGAATTCATTCCACAGTGCCCATTTGCCACCAAAAACATAAGCACGCACATACACCATGTTCAGTCAGGTAAACCTTTGAAATTAGGCAAACAATGAAAGTATATATTGAATGTGTTTGTTCTTGGTGGTATTTGTCAGGGATAGACATCTTGAAAGCTACCAAAATCTGTTCGTCTACTTTTGAAAGATAGACCTATTTCCGTGAACGATGTTTTGACTATCAAATCCTGATGTAATGTATATTGACCGTACATACTAATTGTTTCTGTTAAAATCAGTTAATAATAATCTAGACTGTAGCAACTGTAGTATTGTTTTATTTACAAAAAGCGTTATAACGATATATCTTTGATAATATATTATCATAGTTTTATAGTTATGTCAAATTATTGCATAAAAACAATTTCCTAACAGAGAACAATTAAATTTTGGTTAAAATATAACTCTTTGGAAAAAATAGCAAAAACTATATTAATTAAACTTAATTCCCTTTTTCAGGCAAAATGTTTTGTTCCTGGAGCTAAAGCATACAGTTTGCAAAGATGTCATCTATTAACATTGCTAACTACAAAGTTGTATGGTTGAAACACTTTCAACACCCAATAGGCAGGTAGGCATAGTCCTTGTGTCTGAAATAAAAAAAAAATGACACGTATCTGTCTAGATACTTACCTTTGTCGCAGAAATAACACCGGAGTGTCGGTTGGAAAGGATATTAAATCAAGAACAGTTTATTCCGGAATTTTCCTATAATCGCTGTATCGACACCCACAATGACGCGTTGTGTAAGAGTCACTGGCTTCTATCTCCTCCAGATAGTCTGGTTCCAGACTGGTGATTAACACATCTATATGAATGTGTCTCTTTTCATAATTTCATAATAGCATTTAAACAATTTTGCTTCACTGGTCCATTACTCGTTATCTTATTTCATCATATGCAGTTTGTCTCCGTATCCACCTTACTTAGCATGTATTAGTAAAGCCTACGGTCTACATGCATTAAACGCCGTCACGCAACATTTATTAAGATAGTTATAAATAATGTTCTTTTAAGTTTTAGTTTGTAAATACGAAATGGACTTCGTGTCATAAAAGTTAAATTGTTGCCATACAATATGTACCATAATGTCGAGGTTAATATGACAAAATGTAATGCATTCTTGATACTGACCAGATATAGGTATTTCTTATTCGGAAATATGACGAACCTCAATGAAAAACAACAACAGTGGACAAGTATTACCCACCACCCATACCGACCCTTTCCACAACAGGTATGGCAAGAGTAGCAAAACCCAGTCCAGTTTGACAAGCAGAAACGGTTAAATACTCCTCGACGTCCACCCCTACGTCATTATTGTTATGTTCCTTAAAACACCCAAGTTAGTAATATAAGTATTATAAAAGGACAAATATGTCAACACAACAGTCAGGATCTTTTTTTAAATAAATCTCGATCCGTGTTGGATATCGCAAATATATCTGCCTAGAAGATAATGCATAGTCAGCGGGACAATTGTTATAATAACAATTTGCTCCACATTTCGACCTTTTCTTCTAATCATCTAGGACTAATATCCCGCACTTGTAACAGAATCCTTAACTTCTTGAATGTCCAGTACATACCTAGTTATCTGCCACCTGGCAGAATATGTTTTACTTAGTAGAGAGTCCAGTTGACCATCAGTCATCAGAGTGTAAAAAGTCAACAACAGCATTTAACTAGAGCAGAGGTAATGTAAATTGCGACTGACTGTCATGGATCGTCAGTCTCGTGCGCTGACACTTAAAGCGAAACGCCACAGGGGTCAGACAAGTAGGGGTAGACAGCAGGTAAGGGTGGGCCGTAAATTAATTTATCTGCAACTAAGCAACTTGTGCAAGCCAGTTAAGTCAAGGGAGATATGGTATGTACATTGCCAGGTTAACCTATCCGAGTCTTAACCGGTTAGTCGTTTAATAAGCTTAACCGATCTATCTGTTTAATATATTATTTACGTCAACGATAATTTTCACTGATAAAGATAATACAAACAATAAACTCATTATATTATTGACATTGAAGACATGATTGATTGTAAGAATACGTAAATGAAAACTTTATTCTGTATGTTTAATGCCATCGAGTATTTATTGTTGTACTTGATCTACTGTAGGATGCTGTATCTGTCAACGTGCTTTCGTGTACAAACAACTAAAACTGTATAATAACCATACACCAATAACACAACAACCAATGGAGATTATTTTTGAGTATGCTACACATTGTGCAGTTGTGCTCTCTGCCGGCCTGTATCGACGTTTGCAAACATAAAACAAACAACTGCCGCGCGTTTTCATCGGCAGTTATCATTGACCAATTAAAGTCCACGCGCATTGACACAACAGCCCAGAACCTGCTGATAACAAATATTTTTCACATAGACATACACATGGAAAATTAAAGAGAAAATCGGTTTAAACATTCAACACAAGGACTTGGCTTTCTCTGAAGAATTACCTTGTAAACAACTTAACTAAGTTTCTTTGAATGAAAAAAAAAATCATCGACACAAAAATATATGTTTAGATGATGTAAATTTTACAGTTTGCATGACGTGTAAAACATACAATGATTTATTACTCCAACAATAGATGTTGTCTGAGTGTACACCCAAACATGGAAAGCGTCTCTCATGCCATACACAGTATTATTCATTTGATAAGTTCTGACATTGACTCAAAGTTAATTGTTTTTCTTTCTCATTTATTCAAATTGTGGATAGTGAAATTGCTCTGTATAGACAAGGCAGACAATAGCTTTATATTTTGTCCTGTCGTTTTATTGTTTTCTCTAGTTGGAACAATATGCAGTTTTAACACAAGTTTATTGAACTTTCTATATTTCTCTAAAATGAGCCTTTGTCCCTAAACTGGAACAGCAAAGCAGTAGGTACAATAAGCCCCTCTGTGTTTATGTTTATTTATATTTTTCATTAACATGTATATTTTATTGAATTAGACTTTAACTACAACTACACCTGATTCTCATGTGTCCTTAAGAGAATTTCTACCATTTATCATAGTGCATATGTAACCTTTCCGCTAACTAGAAAGAACGGTGCTTACCACTGTCTCAGGCTTAGTGAAGGAGTGTTGAGGAGATTTTAAACCTGTCAAAAAACCTTTCCGAAACAACCTTTGCATATACATGTTACGCCAGTGCACTGTTTGGTAAAAAAGAAATAAGCCTTACAATGCCTTCTGCATTATAACAAGTAAGCATTATCTCGTTCCAATGTTACTGCAATAATCAACACGTGTTGTAATTTTACTATACTATATTGTCTTATATATGTAAAAATATATCAATTGTATTTATGAATCATGTTAGTGAATAGACTGTGTTATCCCACCATCTCTGTAAATATCGGTTGATATAACCCGTGTGATAAAGATGAGCTTCATCAACCGATATTCGCGCACCTGCTCTAAGCCGGAATACTTTTGTTGACGAAACGACCAGGAATGTTTACGAGAACGAAACTCATTTATCGCGTAAATATGCGTGTGTTCACCCCAAAAAATGTCCTTAATATAAAGGTAGGTTAAATAGGGCAAACGAGTACATTTAAAAAGGGATGAGCGCAGTTTCAATCTCGGTCCTGCAGGATTGAAAATTTAAGTAGCAGCGTCTTAACCGACTGAGCTAACCGGGCAGTTCATCGCGACCTTCCGAAGTTCTTTTTTAACAATAAAAGACCTGTATAGAAAATGTATAAACAAAAATAAATAAATCTATAAATGCTTTATTAATCAAAATGTACACATTTTCAATTCAAAAACTAGCAAAAACAACATGTAATACAGGCACATGATTAAAACTATTTAGGAAAAGTAATACAATCAATAAATGTACGACCGGACCTGGTAGCGCAATCGGTAGAGCGTCGGCTCCAAGTACGGGAGGCCCTGGGTTCGATCCCGGGCCGCGACATACCAAAGTCGTAAAAAATGGTAGTGGTATAGCTCCCTTGCTAACGCTCAAGCAAATATAAGGGTAGTTCCACGACTGGTTGGCCCGGTGTCAGGATAGTGTGACTGGTTGTGGTATCATGCCAGGTGTTCACGGCATGCTATAAACAGTGAAGGCAGCACTATATCTGCTTCAAGTGGACACCGTCTCCAGAAAACTGAAATACTGTTGGTGGGACGATAAACCCAATAAACACACAAACAAACAATAAATGTACGAATTTGTAGTCGGCCAAAATAAAAACAACTATCAAAATGTCAGATTATGCGAGTCCCTGTTGTTTTGATGTTATTTGTTGTGAATTTAAAGAACGTGACTAAGAATCGTGTCAAAACCTAAGCCGTGTTGTAGAGATGAGCTACGAGGATTTCGAGGCAAAATTTGCTTTAAACCCAACAGTTTTGAGAAGGAAATTGACCTTGAATCTGTGGCTGTCCCAGACAGCAGCAATGAGCTGCCTAATCTGAGGACAGACGATGATTATCAAATTTCGTTACATGATAAACATTCAAATGGTTTAGATAGAGCTTAATACAGCTGACTGCACAGACCTGGACAAATGTGTTAATAAATCACAGAATCTAGACTTTAACATGCACACCAACACACCACCTCCAATCCCAACATTTCTCTAAATTTAGCAAGTCATCCTGTCAAAAGCACAACTTTCTTCGCATTGTTCAATGGTATATTCAATGTTTAGAATTTCAATGTCATCAACAATTAAAATCTATGAGCAAACTGTTTGTTACAACCACAAACACACACAAACCTCGAATGTAGTTTGCGTTTCTTAATGCTTAGCAAATTTTATGTTACACGGCCTTGACATTACACACTACATGTATAGCTTTATACGAGGGTGTGATTTTTGTAGTTGTTATTTTCCAACCATTATGTTTACTTATTATAATCAAAACAATTACAACCTTATCTATAGTGCAAATAAAATAAAAGAAATAACATGTTCATTTTCTAATTTTTTAATTGTAAAATAGAAATATTTCTTATAGCCGAATTGCTCTATGCACGCGCATGAAATTTCGTGTATTGCATTAGAATGTCAGATCATGTAGGGGAGGAGCAGTAGCGTTAAATAAAAAAATGTTTCCCTTTTTAATCCATTTGAAAAAAACACAACTGTTGATGGTTGGATAAACGGAATACCAGGTTAGTGTTGATGTAGATAAATGTTATCATGCTCGGCCCGAAAATAAGAAAACACTCGGCAGAGGCTCGTGCTTTCTGATTGTCTGAGCCTCGCATGATAACATTTATCTATATCAACACTAACCTGGTATTCTATCTATATACCCTTAATGTTATTCAGCAGCAAATTAAGTTGTTTCCCTGCTTTAAATAATATAAACAATAGTATTTCAAGAGTTTTTAGGGCCATTTATGGTGCAACTGGTAGTCATGAAATGTGACGCTAGCTTGCCAATAAGATGCCCGGGGATCAAAGACGTGAGTTGCCGGGTGAAGGTCGTTGAAGAATAAGAATATACCTCTAGTTTACATACATAAATACCACATACAGAGCGTAAATGTAGCATATTTGTTTTGAGTACTATGACTTATGCTTGTTAGATTTGAACCCAGGGATCATAAGGTAAATACATCCCAGTCATGTAATATTTAATCCATTATTTACACCTATATAAAAGAGACACTTGTGAATTAAAAAAATCCGACAATCTAAATATAACACTAATAATATGTTACCCCCTTTCTTACAACTACATATTCGCCAACCAAATGTGCACTTCTAAAACAGATAGCCTTACCGGGTACGCTCATATAAAGTCTGCATGGTATGCTTTGGTCTTAGCTAACCTGTTTACCGAAAGCTATAAATAGCATCGACGAATGACACGTTATTGGTCTATTATTGTTTGTTTAAAAAAATATTTGCAAAAAAACAGGAGATCAACTCTCACCTGCCATTTTGCAGTGATGCATCTCTGTTTTTAGTAGTTACGTCATAAAGAAATTCTGCAGTAATACGTTTTATTCATTTTTAACTGCTAAACCTTTTTAAAGGCTTTACATGTCAAATTAACATTTTTGGTATTTGTTGTTGTTTGTGTTGGTGTTATTGATATAATGGGTAATAAGAAATACAGAACAAATTGCTTTCTGGGTTATACTCTTCCGTATATTTTATATAAAAAAAAACATTCATACATTCGAGTTTTTAACAACAAAGTAAAATCACTATTTTCAAGACAATCCGTATATATAGTATGTATAGTATGGGACAATTACCCGGCGTATACCGAAATAAAAGACCCCACATTGTGTGCTTCACATTGCCTTGCGAAATTGCCACTTTTATTCATTTTTATTAAAAAGAAAACGTACATACAATGAAAACCGTATAGCATTTGGTCTATTTCTGTACAAACGCTAAAACGAAACTTTCAAGTGGTAAATCCAAGAATAAAAGTATGCAGTTTTAAACTTGTAACCTCTTCAAAACACTTTTAACACACCAACCTCTATTTAAAGGCATTCATTTATCCCTTGAAAAAATGAGACCTGGACATTTACATTCCAAGTTGTAAACAGTTTAATAAAACAAATATCCATCGTCAAAAAACAGTGCTTTATACAACAATGTGAAGAGTTGAAAGGTTTGAATAAGCCAACAGTTCTTCATACGACATTTTGTAGTCCTCGTACACAAATATCAAAGCTCTGTTTGTTTTTGCATATTTTGCTTTTTACTTGTATTTGCTACGGAACACAAAATATCATGCTAAGGAGCAAGCATTATACAAATAATATCAAATGAAAATTAGAACTTCTAATTAAAACGAAACAAATTGTCAACAACACATGCAGTTCTATAGAATTGAATCAAGAATTAAATACCAAATTTCAGAAACATCTCTCTCTCTCTCTTTCTCTCTCTCCTTCTCTTTCTTTCTCTCTCTCTCTCTCTCTCTCTCTCTCTCTCTCTCTCTCTATATATATATATATATATATATATATATATATATATATATATATATATATATATATATATATATATATATATATATATATATATATATATATATATATATATATATATTCAAAAGCATATTTCTTATGTACAGGGGTGTTTCAAGGCATATTTATCATCCACAGGTGTAAACTGCCTAACATGTCTTACACGGGTATGTATGAGTTGCTGCCAGTGAATTAAATTACAGTTAAATCCATAATCCGTTGTATTGAAGTACACATTTAAATACCAAACGATTGTTAAAATGGATGGCTAATTGAATAAGATGTCAGCCCCGTTTTCGTGAATAAGCATACTCCGCCGTTCTGATCTTTTGGTGACATTGGCATATTTATTATGTACAGTTGTGTATCGTTAACATGTTGAGGGAAGGTCATTAAATCGTCAGAACATCTTATGTTTGTTTTGCTTTTTTGAAGGGCAATATCCGAAATATATGTGACGTTATCTCACACATTACAATAATTCGCTGCTAAATAATTCATTGCATCATGTTGCAAACGTCCCGAAACACTGTTATTATAGGAACATCCTGCAACCAATCTCGGGCACAAATCCATGCATTACTGGGAAACGCGTCTAAATCAATCATGTATAAATGAGATAATTTTATATTAACGGAACGAAGGATTTATAATACGAGCCGCTAAACGAATAAAGGACTTACCAAAGCCACACTATTGCTTTAAAATATGTACTGTATGAATTTCACAATCGACATTCAGTTATGGTTCATTTAGCGATGGGTCCTTCCTGTTCGTTTAAGAGATAGCAGTCTCACTCATATACGATGCTTGTTATGAATTTAACATATAATATATACACGATACATCATTTAGTCAATTTCAATTATTTATCTTTTCAGAAATGTAAAGTAAGACACGTCGGCTATTAATGTCCTGCTTTATGGAGACTAAAAAAAACCTTATTCATGTATACGATCCGTAAGGTTTATAGTTGTTGAAACGATTTCGAAACAGGTGGGTTTCAAGGTGTATGTATCATCCACAGTTGTAAACTATCTAATATGTCTTACACGGGTATGTATGAGTTGCTGCCAGCGAATTAAATTACGATTGAATCCATATTCCACCAAAATTTAAAGTACACATTTAAATACCAAACGTTTGTATAAGCCCATTTTCATGTATAAACATACTCCGCCGATCTGATCGTATGGAGAAAGAGTCTAAACAAGTTTATCTCTAGGGCAACTTGTACACCTTTTCCAAATGATAAGCATTAACGGTCCCTTATCTGAATCAACTTTATGCGTAGCAAATGTTTTGGTTTACTCTATCACTGTCTTCTGACACGCTTCAATCGAATCCTTTATTGGAATTTCGTTAAGTGAAAATAACAGTAAATGGCATCGTGCATTAAAACGATAATTAATAACTCCTCCCGTTTTAAAAGCGGATTATATTGATTTGCTTTATTATAATTACCTTGGTTTATAACAAAAGCAAAATTAAGAGAAAAGAAAAACATATAAATGTATATACATCAACATACTCGTACACACTACACACCCAAACACACACACACACGCACACACACACACACACACACACACACATACACACACACACACATACATACACACACACACACAAACACAAATTTGATCACATGCTCTTTGGTTTAATCCAAACTATCTCTACAACTAATCACTAAATATATACTGAAAAGTAAGTTTTGTGTTTGATTTTTTCTCTTTTAAACTACCAGGAGATTAAAGATTGCAAGTATATAATTAAAAAATGATTTATTATTTTTATAATATTCCTAAAACATCATGCAACTATAGATTTGAACATGTGTTTTTTTTCCAATATAATCTCAATCAATTATATACAAATCATTGGAAATAATCGCGTATAATGTCATTCTGGTAAGGTTTAGTCCTTATACTCACAGCCACGACTTATAAATGAGAATTGTATTTAGTGATGTGCAGTTATTTTTATATACATATATATTGTATACATATTTACAAACAAAAATCATAAACAACTATCAAATGTCAGGATGATCTAAAGTTATTTTGGCTCATATTGCAAATACAGAATGTGCAAAAAAAATGTTTTCTCTATCAAAGGCACACACTTATCATGAACATATATATGATTTCTTTCTATACATATGTACGCAGAGATTAGGAGAGAAATCCTATGCTAGCATTCCGCATTAGTCCAATATGTGTGTAACGATATTGCAAGATTTATTCACTCTTAATGTCTGTCGAATCCTAATAGTCTAAAGCGACATTGTAGTTGATTTCGTTTTCGTATGTCTAACCCCAGTTCCAACATAACATGCATTTTGTCTTTGACACTATGTCTTTGACATTATTGCGTTGTTCGTGGTTACATTGTCTAGATCAACATCACACAAACATACTGAAAGTCCAACATCTAATTTTCATGTTTTTTGGACATTGTAGATCGTTCCTGTTGTGTTGGAGATTGGACCATGACTTCAGGGTTGCTGCAGGTGCCTACACAAATACATAAACATATTTAGCTATGTTTATGGCGTTAGTTCTTGGCAACAATATTATTGGTGTCATCATCTAGATAACACCTAAGGTCTGAACCACATAGAATGTCTACGTTCGCGTGCTAATAAATATCGTTTAAGTAAACGGCACCTAAAGTCAGTGATATTCAATCATGTTAAAGACGACAAAACATAATGCATATAACTAACCAGAAATCGGCAAAGCCTCTTAGTGTGATATCAGTTATCTGAACAGGATACACGCATTCAATAGTTACGAGGATTTTACATTGAAACTTTAAGAAGATCTGAAAGGTCTGGTCGTGCAACACATGCAATCGATATATAAACTAAATAACACACATAACATAATTTACCATATTCTGTCGCTGCTTTTATGTATACAAGTGTTAAATGTCCAGCTAAAACTTACCGATCTTCTGAAATTAAACAAAATTGAGGAGACTTAACCTCGTATGGTTTTTGCTGACCTTTTGATACACAATATTAACTAAACAAATTCGGTATGTATTGTTAATTCCCATCTCCCATTCGAGCTATAATTGTCAACAACCCAAGGTCAAATATATCACGACATATATTGTTGATGGATGAGGTCATGATATAACAAGTGGGCAATAGTAGCTCTACATCGCTCCACTGAGAGTCGAAGACATTAAGCCCTGGTAGCCATGTTTACTGCCGGATCAGAATTCTTTGAACACAATCTTAATACAGGGCCACCCAAGGAACATGTATACCAAATAAGAAGGCTCCAGCTCTGGTCGTGTCTGAAAATCAGATTGTGTTTACGTTTTCCGTCAATGTATGTTGGGAACATGGCCACGTCACTGGCGGCCATGTTTTGACGGATCACAATTCCTTGAACACTCTTGATATTGTGCAATCCAAGGAACAGTTATTCAAACAATTAGAATAAACTTCTAGCTCTAGTGATTACTGGGCAGTTGGCATATGCTTCGTATCTGCTCGGGAAATGAACGACCCCACTCTCCACAAGAGATTCCTGCTGTCGTGTAGGTCGGCCCTGGATGGGCAAAGGCTATGGGAGTAAAACCCAGATAGGAAATCCGGTACGGAGACCGGTAGTCAGTTGGCTAAATTTTGTGGTGCCATCTGGCGCCTCCTGCAGCCGCGCTGGCAGCGGCCGTATCGGCTTGACTTTCCGTCAGAGTCTGCCAGCAACACCGAGAAGGGAATCCTGGCACTGGGCACTCTACGATCTCACAATACGGGGAGCAACGGATACAAATGATAAGCACAGATTCGTTTGACGTAGATCCTGGCGCAAAGGGTTTCTCAACAATGGCATAAGTCCGCTGACTTCATTTGACAAATAGCGCCCGCCACAACCCGGGTAGCCCCCGGGGCAATAAGGTACTACCTCGCGACAACGGGCTTGCTTCATCGGGTGCTTGAAGCACAGACAAAATCGACAGGCCTGCCGTTATATTGAACACCAGGCAAACACCGAACGAACAAGGAAAAGAAACAGCAAGCCCTACGGCTGGCAACGTGGGACGTCAGAACAATGTGTCCGTGCCGCTCAGACAACCTTCAGCAAGTAGATAACGCAATGAAAACCGCAACCATCGACCTCGAGATGGCCAAGCGGAACATCGAAATCGCCGCCCTTCAGGTGACACACCTCGCTTTTAGTTGCAGTCTCAAGGAAAAGGACTACATGTTCTTCTCTCAAGGTCTGGAGACGAGCACCGACTATATATGGGATTGTCTTCGCAGTTCGAAACGCTCTCCTGTCATCAGTTGGGCCGCCTTTACAGCGAACTGAGAGAACCCTCTCACTCAGCCTCAGTACCGCCCTAACACCTACACATATCTTTACCGTCTGAGGCCCCGAAATTTGTTCCACAGTCGATGCTTAAGGCAGAATCAATGCGGAGCTCGAAATAAGGATTAGAGAGATCCCAGCAAAGGAAAACAGGTTCCTGCTCGGAGACGCCAGGGTAGGCGCAGCCCAGACCTCCTGGTCACGTTGCATCTGCCAGTTTGGCGTTGGCAAGCTAAACGGATGCAGAAGAGCCGGCCTCGACATCGTCAGATCCTCAAAACCTTAGCTGCGCGAATGCTTTGCCAAAGCCATTGACAATACGCTGGAATACTCCTCCCCTCCCCGGACAGCGCCGCAACTCGCTGGAACTTCATCCGAAAAACCAGACACCCCCCCCGCTCCCAGACACCTTCGGAAAGAGAGGCAGGAAAAAACGGGGACTGGTTTGAGGCTGAGATCGAATTGATGGAGCCTGTCTTAGCCGGCAAGGGTGCTGCGCTTCTCAAGTACTAGAGAGAGAGCTCTTGGAGAAACCACTAGTCGCCTACAGAGACGCCCGCAACAACGCCAAGAGGGTCACCCGTAGATGCGCCAACGACTACCAGCTGAGGACAGTAGTGATAAGATGGAGAGATGGCTTGAGCACTAAGAGGAGCTGTACTCTAGGAAGAAAGTCGTTACCAACACAGCCATGGAGAACACTGCCTACCCTGGAAGAACTCGAATCGCCACTCACCATCGAATAGTTCAGAAAGGCCATAGACTGCGGGAAAGCAACATGCAGTGATGGTTTACCACCAGAGGTTGTGAAGGCCCAAAAGAGAGTTCCCTTCCTGGACATCTCCATGAGTTTATGCTGCAGTGCTGAAAAGAGGGAACGATACCGGAAGACATTGGGATACGAAGATCTTCCCGCTATTTAAGAAAAAATGCGACCGCAGAGAATGCAACAACTATCGTGGGTTCTCTCTCCTCAGGTGCATGGGAAAAGCCTTCGCCAGGGTAGTCCTCAACTGCCTGCAGGTACTTGCTGATCGCGTGTATCCTGTATCACAGTGTGAGTCCTGGGTCAAGCGATCAACCAACGACATGGTGTTTTCCCTCAGGCAGCTGCATGAAACGTTTCACGAGCAGCGACGTCCCTCACATGAAGGTGTACCAAGCGTATGTGCTGAGAACCCTTTTTTACGGCAGTGTGGCTTGGACCCTTTACACGCACTAAAACGAAGACTGAACGCTTCCACATGCATGTCTCTAATGCAGAAAGTTTGGCGCAGGTAGGCATATCAAGCATTTTCGCCACTCTCTCCCAGAGGCGCATGCGCTGGCTTGATCACGCATACAGGATGGGTGATAGCCGCATCCCAAAAGAAAACCTCATTGCGAGCTCGCTGCGAAAAAACGGCCAACCGGACGACCCGTCCTGCGCTTCAATGATGTCTTCAAGAGGGATCTGAAGTCATGCACCATCAACCCAGCAAATCACGAAATAGCAACCCCGACCGCTCTAACTGGCATGCAAATGTTACAACCGGCGTCAAGCAGGCTGAGGAGAAGATAGAGATCCATCCAGCGCTAAAGGATAGCCGTACACAACAGAGAACATACCCTATCACTGCTCCCTCCATAGTACTTACCACGGACCACACCAGTGTGACTGGAGCTGTTGCTCCCCCATTGGCCTATTCGGCCACAGCCGGCGCTGCTGCCACACAATTAAGTAAATGCTCAGGTGCAGACTACATTGTCTCTAGAGACAAACGGATGATACCAACGAAGTGATTTCTGACGATAAGATTTTCATAGGGATCCTTGGTGGATCATGTTTGTTTTAACAATCTTGAGGCAAGACCATGCATAAAGCGTGCTCTGGCAGAATTTGTTTTCTACATAGCCATATAAAGAAATCGGCACGTCCCTGACGACCTTGCTAGCTTATGCCTCTGGGGAAGTTTGACTGAATTTGTTCCAGCGGGTTTAGAGGAGATGTTGTTCGAAAATGTGGACGGCCACGTGACGCCTGACGCCCGCCAGTGGGCGATCACAAAATCTCGCTTAAGCTTATCTGAACTAAAAAGTAAAGAAAACAGAATAAACACGAACGAAACGACCGTGTGTATCAAATAAACTTATAAAATAAGAAGACCTCATTTGTGCGTTAACACATATTATGTAAATTGTTTTGGACATTTCTATGTTAGTATCGATAATGCTACCATTGACGCAACAGACTCATATAGCCCACCTAGGTTTGTTCTGTCTTCACACAAGGCAACGTTCTCTAATTTTAGTGATATGACGTTAATGACAAAACTTAATTTAAAACAAGTGGGGGAAAACAAGACCGACCTCTAAACCTACCGGCCAAATGGCGAAACAACCGTCCCATTTAATACCTGTGAATCCCCTTAAACTTTCGTTTGCGAGAGAATACTCAGAAATAAACTCACTCATGTCTGGTGTCTGGTGTTACACTAGCATCATGATCATCTTGAGCGGCGATGTCTGAAATCATATGCATGAAAACTTCATAACTACTTTTATAAAGGGAGCTTTAAACACAAAAAGACTACCTGCATGTTTCTATTTATATTCGTTTTCGAAAAAAAATGTTATTGAGCAAGAAGCACTAGCGGACTAACATACCTGTATACAGGTTTAACTCTGTGTAGTCCTTCAATATTTTTCATATAGCGATAACAAATAAAACACAATTTACAAAAGAAATTACCTAAAATCATGTACTAAATATTTTTTGTACCACCATCATTGTCAACGCAGCACCAGAAGAGCCATTCTGCCACGAAGATAATGTATCAGCTTTATCAGCAGCTGTACTTTTTTGCTCAATTCGTCTTTGTACTCATCAAACTTGTATATATTACATAGCATTTCGCAATTAGCACTAATTAATAATAAACATATAATCTAAAGTAAATTTAGCAACAAGACAAACATAGTCCACTGGCTGACCCATATAAGTTAAGTTTGATACTCGGGAAAATTGATTGTAGCTCATGTACTATCGGCAATATTAACAGTGGGTACATAAGAAGATGTTAGCCAAGTTTTGCATAAATCCTTGTTTAAAAATGTTGTCATGTATGTTCTACTTACGCAATATAGTAAGCATGCCAAAATACCAGAAAATATTTTTTGACAGAAATCAAATAAAAACAATATTCTTGAGTCTGACCAGATGCGTTTGCTAGAGCACTTGACGACAAGGATCACGTTAAAATCTGTTCGAATCCCTTTGTAAAAAAGGAATAATGGTTCTGTTTGCCCACATTCCGATGTTCTGCAATCTAGTAACACATTATTTACTTCGGAAAAGCTGATTAATAGTCTTTTTTAATCAACACAAAGCTCGGATCTTACCTCTTTCGTAGTTTTCTAACAGTTTCACAAGATGAACTTGCCCAATCCTAGTCAAACACTCTTTGAACAGTTCATATTTGTCTGGTCCCAATGTGCTGACCGTTTCCACAATTGCCCTATTTCTGTTAGATGTTAACTTTTCATCCTGAAACAGAAACATGTTGCAATATCTAGTATGGTTTGTTTTTGTGTCGTACAATACGACTCAAACTGAAAAAAGAACAACACTTGTTTATTTTATAATTTTGTAAAAAAAATCACGAGATATAAAATTATATATAAACCATATTGAAAACGACTTAAATATAGTTATACAATTCAATATCACAAAGACCTTTACACACGAGATGCACGCTAATGTTGTACAGAGTTGAAACAGTAGACACATCATGCGACACATACCCGTTGAGGGCACCTCAACTATAGAACACCTAGCATATATGCTAAAAAACAGCGACTACCATTCTATGCATATAAACTGCGAAAGTAACCTCACAACCTGGTGTGTGTCAAACACTTCAACAATCCAAGTGACTTTGTGTTATTTGACCAAGTAGCCAATATTTATTTGTTTGTCACAATCGACCACTATGTCAACTAGTCATACAATTACAGCAATATAGCTTTTTAACGATTTGTTTTAATTTTCCGAATCTCCTTCTCAGTAAAAACTATTTGTGTTATCTGGATATGCTGATGTATCGCTAATGTAATATACCCTACTTAGTTTTAGATTTCTTTCAGGTTTTTCAGCCGACTTAAGTGCGTTTTCCAGGTCACTGGTATATATGTCAATGACATACTATGACAGGTTACACATAATACTGGACATTCATTAAAAAGACCCACACAACAATTTAGCGGCAACCCGTTTTCCGAAATTGTGCGTCATGATTGTCTATCTCACTGTTAAATGTTAAGCAATTTGCAAATACTAAATTACCATAAACTTACCCGTATATCCTGAATTGCTATTGGACTGAGAAATTCTTTCTCTGCAAATATGTCAAGAAGCTCATTGGAATGCATGTCTTCGACCAAACTTGTCTGAGCTTTAGCCAGTGCCTTCTTGTAAGCTTGATCTGGAAAATATATGTAGGCTATATATATATATATATATATATATATATATATAAAATCTGTTCGAATCCCTTTGTAAAAAAGGAATAATGGTTCTGTTTGCCCACATTCCGATGTTCTGCAATCTAGTAACACATTATTTATATAACATATATACACTATGTACAAACTTAGCTTTGGAACTAACTTTAAGGAAGTTAAGTAAAATCTAATTTCAAAGATTTAAACAAAAGTACACAGTGTACATAAAGTTGACATAAGGAAGGCGTCTAATACATGGTGTTTCAGCTTTCGACATTCCCTCTCGCGACAATCTACTTGTTTTATGAAATTCGTTTACATTCCATCAGTAGCTGTAAATTATGTAGATTATTTATTTTATCAAGACCATTAATATCCTCGAATCAGCAAGTACATGCTGATTAAATAGATGGATTGTGAAATAGAATTTCTGTCTGTCTCTCTCTCTAAGTCTGGGTCTGTCTCTCTCTCTTTCTTCCTGTCTTTGTATATCTCTGTCTCTGTCTCTCTCTTTTTCTATTTTACAAACTTGAATAAATGCCTACAATTCACGTTTTGGGCGGATTTATATTGATTCATAAAGTAAGATAAATATATATTTCAAGCATTTCATCTTACGTTAGTTAAAAAATAAACGTACTGCCATTACTGTCGGGACGTGAATTTTTTCCAAAGAATCTGTTTAGAATCTGTGTGTTTTTAAAGTCATTGTATTAACGTCACTTGTCGAAATTAACTTACAGATATTTAGTGAGGTGCATGCATATGTTTTATGTGTCAGTTACGTAAAAATACTCAGAAATATTAACATAATCATAAAAAGCAGTCAATAGTTATTAAATGTATATAAAATATATATATATATATATATATATATATATATATATATATATATATATATATATATATATATATATATATATATATATATATATATATATATTAACAAACTATAGTAGCAGTGAGACATGTAGATTTTACTGAGACAATCCTTCGGTGTTTTCAGCTCGCTAGCTCACCACATAAAAATGATCGACCTGCACTTTATAGAGCATATGTTACAAGCTAGCAGCAAATGGATAGTTTACTTGTTTGTAGGACAGTACGTTTAATTATTAATTAACTATCATACACAGGAGAAACTGTAAACATGTCAAATATTGCCTTCTTTATATTATACAGAACTCACATGTTTGTCTTTGTGAGCTAGGAATCCAGTGCCGAAGAACCTCTTGTCTTGAATGGAGAGAAGACGTTTTACAACTTGGATTCAAGCACAAAATGCCTTCTGGAAAGTGTTTTCTCCATTGTGTAATGTCTTTTGGCAAACGGGACACATTGGTGCAAAACATGTCATTTACCACGTACAAGTCAGCATTTGGACAACAGATGCACACATCAACATCCTTACAGCATAACTTTTCTATGCACTCAATCAAAAATTTCAGGACGTCCTGACACACATCCGTCTTGATTTTCCTTGGTGTGGTCACCCAGACTTTGACTGTGTTGTCAACGTATAGCACTGTGAAGACGTGTACTCCAACCACAAACTCTGCTGAATCACTAAAGATGTGGTTCAGGTAGATTGGATATTCCTTGATGCATGAAGCAATTAATTTGTTAAAAAGTACAACTGGAAAGAATCTAGAAGTCATAGCTAGTTTCAAAACTGACGTGACAGGTTGGGTTTTGAGTTCAGATGGATTGATGTGTCGTATGGTTGAACTTATGAAGCAAGGCACAAAGTAATGTTCAGTCTGAAAAAGTAAAAGAAAATATGTTATATTTGTTTATCATTAATTTATCAAAGCAGTGATATTCGGGAGAAACATAAATGGTATATTGAGCAAAACCTAAGATAGCACTTTCCAAATTGTCCATCATAACATAAACACAGCTATGAAGTATGTTTTGAAAGCCTTATAGACGTAGCATCTGTATGCCAGTGACATGCATGTTCCAGCAACAAACAGTTTATTACAGAGTTACACAGAAATATTGCTGATACACTCTAAATGCTTCAAAAATACATTAACGACACAGACACGAAGCCACATTATACTGTCTTTAAGTTAGTATACCACATTGTATAGCCAGAACAAAATCTGGTGAACCTATACCATAATTATGGCGGATTTCAACATACTTATATAGATGGCTTATCATACTTAACATTACTTCAGTGCTGACTTTAGCTAATATTGGTAGAGAAGGATCTAATAAAAAGACAAGTTGAAAACATAAGCGTGTCGCATGTCGACAGCAATTAATTGCCAAATTAATAATTAAGTTTCATCGAGAATCACAAGAGGTTAAAAATTGCGACCCACAAACTTCCCTTTTGGGCTTTAACCAAAGAAGGAAATTGAATAACATATGTGATGCTATATTGAACAAGTATGTATATCTTACCGGGTCATCATCTTTAGCCTTAGCAATGAGGCTGAGGCGTTCCATAATCATCAAAAGAACATCCTTGTATTTGATGAACTCTGACTGACTCCATACTGCATCTGATAATTAAACCAAGTATTTTATTTTTTCTAAATTGTAAGCAAACATTAAGTCAGAAAACATGCACAAATACGCCCAGAACACGCACACATGAAAGTTCCAATGAGTATTCAAATATAAAATAATTATGTAATAATGAGACATGGGTAGAATATTGCACTTAATTTGTATTTGATGAACTCTGATTGGCCCCATACTGCATCTGATAATAAAACATGTTACACTTTCTTAATTGCAAGCAAACATTAAGTCGTAACGTATACACAAATACAGCTAAAACTTGAGCATATAAGAAGCGCCTCTAAGTATTCAAATAAAAAATAATGCACATCTAAATAAATCAAATAATGTCCTATTTAAGCACAGAAAAATAAGAAAGTTGCAGTAATAAAAGCCATCAAAAAATGAAAGTACTTGTTTTTTATCGTGCCGACATATGCAGCTGTTGCAGTATGAACTCCATTTATTAAACTACTACTACTACTATTACTACTACTACTACTACTACTACTACCACTACTACTACTACTACTACTACTACTACTACTACTACTACTACTACTACTACTACTACTACTACTACTGCTACTACTACTACTGAATAGATCGGATCGGATGTGCACGAAATTTTCGACTCTTGACTTTTTCCTTTTTTTATCAGTTTTTGACAATGGAATAAATATAAATTCGCACAGTACACTATAAACGGATACTTTGTGATACAGTGTACATGGGGGTTTAACAAAATGTGAGGAAATAGTGATGTTGGCGTTTTTCTCATGTGTCATTGTTGTGGACACAAAGGCGGGATTATAACAATAGCGAGACCTTGACATATAAACTGACCGGTGAGTGGGCAATACACAGTACACATTATAAACAACCATGGGTATCTCAACCGCTCAGTGGCGTGTGAAAATAGGAGCATTTTCGCAGCCTGTTAAGACTAAAACTCATATCAAAACATTGAAAACGAAGTATGTTTCACTAGCCATCAAAATAACTCTTTTCTACATGCTAGTTGTGCAAGGCATTGAGTCCAACCCAGGGACAGTGACAGGTAGCGGCCGAGGCCGAAACCGTGGAGGCAGCGGAAACAGTAGCAACAGCACGCGGAGAACAACTGTTTCGAGACGCGAGATGATTAGCCAGACTGATGAAAGCGCGTGCATTCCACCTTTGACCGAATCATCACCAACTACCGGTAACCAATATAATGAGCAACCAAGCGTCAGCGCCTGGCTTAACCAAGGCAACACGCAGTCCCAAAATGCAGAAACGTACCCACGGCACCTCAACCCCCAGGAACCTAGTGCGTCTATTAGCATTACCCACACATCTATGGATCAAAGTAATGAATCTGACATGTTCTCGTTTTTACGTAGTATGAGATCTGATCTTATAAACCAAAACGATCGTGTGTCACTAGACATCAATAACATGAACTCGAAAATTGACTCAGTTTTATTGACGGTAAACGAATTGAATTCGGACTATCAGCAGCTTAAACAAGAAAACGTTTCTCTTCAAAACGAACTATCTAAAATGAAAATTAAGCTTGATCAATATGAAAATAATTCCAGGAGAAATAATTTAAGATTTAATGGCATTAGTGGAAGAATTAATGAACAATGGTCAGTAACAGAAGAAAAACTGCGCAACTTCCTACGCACGACATTAAATCTGGGTGAACAAGCGGATCTTATAGACATTGACCGTGCTCATCGAGTTAAATCGAACAATGCTTCTTCATGCACGATAATTGCGAGATTTGTACGCTTCAAGGACTGTCAAATTGTACTTGATAAGGCAAATTCTATACTTCGATCGGACCGAAATTCACAGTTTTCTGTCAATCAAGATTTCTCGGACCGTGTTAAACATCATCGTAAAATATTGGGAGAGCGAATGATGCGTGAACGGAACAATGGACATTATGCTTCAATCCGCTATGACAAGTTAATTGTAAGTGACAGTATCTACAAATATGATGATCAGACTGGCCAGATTGTATACATCGGAAAGCGCACGGGACCACGAGGACCACGAGGCGATACAGAGCGTGGGCGTGGGAAAGCTGGTATTGACGAGTCACAACGATCTGCCCGTGGTCAATGCGAAAACCGACGATGCAGCGATCAACCAATCAGCAGGACTACGGACCAGCCAGATATCACCGATGAGTGCAGCGACATCTAGGGACACGGTCAAGGCCAACACAATAAACGTGGTCAGACACTTTCGTTTAATGTCTTGTCGTGGAACATCTGTGGACTATCTAAGCATTATAATAATGCTGATATATTAAACTATTTACGTGCATATGTATTATTCATTTCTGCGAGACATGGAGTAGATCTTACGGACAATTTAATGATTTTATGAAATCGTACTTACACTTTGATTATGTAAGAAAGATCAAAGATAACGCTAAACGTAATAGTGGCGGAATAAGCGTATTTATTAAGAGCGGTTTATGTAAAGAGCTTTTATTTCAAAGACTGTATGAACATTTTGATGACACCGTTGTTTTACTTTGTAAACTATCTACTATTTGTTAAAATGAATATGTTATCATGTATTTTACTTACATTTCGCCTGAGGGATCTTGCTATTACAACGATAAATATGACCAAAATGGAATTGATGTAATGTATCATCATTTAGAAGCCATAACGGCGGATTATCCTCATGCATTGTTATATGTCTCTGGTGACTTAAACTCTAGATGTAAAGACTATTTAGATTTTATTCCCTATGATAACTTGTCATTTATTTTCGGAAACATTGATTATAATGGGAGTAATTTCGATATTCCTCGATCTTCTAAAGATATTGTACGTGGAAATAATTTTGGAAAGCATTTAGTAAATCTATGTGGTGTGTTCGATATTCATTTCCTGAATGATCGGTTTAGTGGAGACAGGTGTGGCGAGTTTACTTGTTTTTCAAATGATGGTGCAAGTGTTGTTGATTACATGATTGCGTCGTCAGTGTTGTTCAAATATATATCTGATTTCAAAGTTTTGAGCAGAGATGATTCTGATCACTTCCCAATTATGTGCTCCTTTAAATTTCCTTTGAAAAATATCAGTTTGGATAGTGAGGGTATAAAATCATGTCATCCGGTAAAATCATTTCGATGGCTTGATGCTAGTGGTAATGCGTTTTTATCAACGCTAAAACAGTTACTCCAAACTAATTGCAATATAGTCCAAAGTGCTCTAGAAAAAGGCGTTGATTCTCACGTTCAGTTAATTACAAACATATATCAGGAGGCCGGTCAATGTATGTTACGTAAGCTTCGTTACTTGTCAACTCAACCGCCATGGTGGGATGATGAATGTGATCGATTAAAATCGGAAAAATATAATGCTTTACATAAGTTTCGATGTTCGAACTCGGCTTCTGATTTACGTGCGTATAAGGATCGTCGCAACTCTTTTAAGGCTTACTTTAGAAAAAAAGGAATGTGATTACCAATTTAGTAATCGACAAGAGTTGGTGAACAGTTTGGACAATCCTAGCTCATTTTGGAAGATTCTAAAAAGATGTAAATCTGTTAATTCTGTTGATGATAGCATATCGTGTGAAGAATGGTTTCAATATTTCCATGGCCTTTTATTTGATGTAAACTCACAGGCAGTGAATCATGATACTGGTAATGATCATGAATACGCTGATAATAAAGCAAATGTATTGAATGATCCATTCGAATTGTCAGAAATTAAGCAATCAATTTTAAAGTTAAAAAATGGTAAATGCTGTGGTGATGATGGTATCCCATCCGAATTTTACAAATTCTCTGTCGACGACATATCGCCTATTCTATTGATGTTTTTTTAATAAAATACTCGATACGGGCTGCTTTCCAAAGTCATGGGGACACAGTGTTATAACGCCTATTCACAAGTCTGGTCCAACCAATATTCCTGGTAATTATAGGGGTATTTCTATTACTAATATATTATACAAAATATTTTCTGGCGCAATTAACAAGAGGCTGTATGATTGGGCCGAGGGCAATAATAAAATTGATGAGTCTCAATCGGGATTTCGCAAAGGATATTCTGCAATAGATAACATTTTCTGTCTGCAAGCAATGGTCCAGAAATATACTTCTAAACAAGGGGGTCGCTTTTATTGCCTGTACGTTGATTTCACCAAGGCTTTTGATAAAATTAATCACCGTGTGTTGTTCTCTGCTCTAGAAAAGAAAGGTATCCACGGAAATTTCTTGAGAGTTTTGAAGGCCATGTATGGCTCATTAACGTCCTGTGTAAAATATTCAGGAGGTATTACTGATTCGTTCCCATGTAATATCGGTACCAGGCAAGGAGACAAAACAAGTTCTACAATTTTTGCCCTTTTCATAGACGAGTTATCTGCACTTCTTAGACAAAATTGTACTTCTGGCATCTTTATTACAAGGGAAATCCCAGATATCTTTTGTCTTATGTTTGCCGATGATATTGCTAACTGTGCAGAAACTGCGGCTAGGTTACAACAACAAATAAATGTTGTTGATCAGTTTTGTTCGAATACTGGCATGGAGATAAATCTCAGTAAAACTGAAGTTATCGTCTTCCGCAATGGTGGTCCACTTCGAGGATATGAAACTTGGTATTTCAGAGGTGTTCGGTTAAACATAGCGTCTGTGTATAAATATATGGGATTGCTGTTCACCCCATCTCAATTATCTTGGAACTTAGCCCATGACAAATTAGCATCTCAGGCTAGAAAAGCAATACATGCTGTAAGAAATTATCAGAAACCATTTGGATACTTCTTACCTGATGAGTGGTTTAAAATATTTGACTCTATGGTACAACCAGTTCTATGTTACGGCTCCCAGGTTTGGGGATTCCAGTATACCAACACTATTGAGGTTGTTCACAACTCCTTCTGCAGACAAATACTCCATGTTAGAAAAACCACCAATACTTGTATGGTTCTTGGCGAATGTGGCAGGCTCCCATTATGTATAACATATATGACAAATTGCATAAGATACTGGTGAAATTACTATGGATGCGCCAAAACAGGTATCCTAGACAGTGTTACTTGATGTTGAAATCCTTTGATGATAATGGAAGAACATGTTGGGCTACCAAGACTAAACAGTTACTACATGAATATGGTTTTGGTTTGGTTTGGATATCACAAGATGTTGGTGATTGTAATTTGTTTGTCAAGGCGTTTAGGAGGAGACTCATTGAATATTACACTCAACGATGGCATGGACATGTTCTCAACTCCAGTCGATGTTATCATTTCAAATACTTTAAAAGTATGCTAAATGTTGAACAATATCTATGCATTAATATTCCATTAAAGTTCAAAACAGCCCTTGCAAATTTTAGATGTTCAAATACAAAGCTTCAAATAGAACTAGGACGCCAAGAGAATATAGATATTCATAATAGACTATGTACATATTGTTTACTTAATAACAATTTAGCCATAATTGAATGTGAATATCATGCTTTTTTTATATGTGGAAAGTATCTAAAGATAAGACAAACTTATTTGTTTAACTGGTATACATCAGAGATTAGTAGAGATAACTTCTTATGTCAAATGCTGACCCTAATGTTATTAGAAAAATCTCTGAATATGTTTATTATCTAACATGTGCTTTTAAAGACTAGATTTTCATATTAAAATTCAATACTTAATTATTATTTACCTTTCCGACAATTCATTATCATGGAATATTTCCGTATATTATGTATTAATTCTTGATATTATGAGACATTACTTTATCTATGCTTGTATATAAATATGATGTATTGTGGGCCGGAGGCCTTTATTTACCAAATAAAATATACATACATACATACATACATACTACAACTACTACTACTGTTACTATTACTATTACTTCTGCTACTAATATAACGCTGCTACCACCACAACTTACACTTCTATCTACAGCAAGATCACCACCAAAAATAATGATGACCCAACGCCTAACACAGTTTCATAAGAAAAACACATGCTCTGATATATATGTAATCTAATTGAAACAACCATTAATTTACCAATGATATCCATGGTGAGTTTTCCTGTCGCTTTCAAGTGTTTCCAGTTCCTTCTAACAGTTCCTGTGCCATCAAGTAAATTGTCTGCTGTTATAATACACTTCAGAGCATCAATCACCCACTGTGGGTCTAACAAAATGAAGTTGTTTAACTTCTCCTCACTAAAACAAACATAAACAGTTTAGGTCTAGATTAAATGTGACTATATCAAAACGATCATGCTTAATATGCTTCTGCCTCTCAAAGAAATGGGGTGTGCAGGTTTGTGTGTTTTAAACTGTTTTAGGACATATCGCAAAAGTAAAAGAAAGGCTGCTAAAAGGGATATCTTATAGGAACCCATAATACATGTAATGGTACTTCTTTTTTGATCATCCTGTTTTACGAAGTAGTAAACATTACATGCGACAAATTACTGCCTCGCTGAATTCTTTTTAAGCTTAATCAAATGGCAAATGCTTCTAAGAGCGAACCCTGAAGTTAGTTTCAGTTGTTCCATTGAAACACGCATTTTGGAGACTGTAAGGATCAGGCCAATACCCTTTTAGTTTTAGTTTTCTGACAAATTGATTTGCTTAATCTGCAATACAAACTTTAATCTGGTAAATAGTAAGTAAATGCATGGTTTGAAATGAGAAACACCATATGGGATAGTATAAATGTATATTTTATTTAAAGTATATAAGGCAATATTTATCGAATGGGCAGAACACTCAATACACATGATCTTCTCTAGAAGTTTGGGCAATATCTATCGTATGGGCAGAACACTCAATACACATGATCTTCTCTAGAGTTTGTAGCGGTCAAATAGCATTGAGAACCATTTTAATGTGTTTTTAAATTATATGTTTTGGCATTATAAAAGACAACATGTTCACACATCAACGCGTGGTAAGAGATAATTTCGTAGGTTTGCATCTTCTAGTTACACTATTTTAGCATGAAATATGTGGACTAAATATATAAGGACTAAACTGTAAAACGGGAGAGTCATAATGCCCTTATGTCAAACCTATACAGTCATGCTTTCCCGTAACACATATGTTGCTTTGCTTTCCAAATGCTTTTCAAACATATGGTGAATAGCATCAAAATAGGAAGCTGTACTTTTTAAGCAAATAGACCAACATTGCAAAGAAAAACTTTGATATTTTTATATGCAATTTGCATTGTTGAAATATACATTTACTTCAAATTTGAAATCAGAATCAAATACATTTAACCCAGTTATGTTAACAGCAAACAAGTCCACAAAATAGTGTATATAAATAGTGTTACAGAACTTCCTTATTTCTTACAACCGGCCATCGGTAATGACAATTTAAAGTTAACCAAATTCACGATGTAATCATTATGCTACGGGTAAGCAAATATACGGGATCAAACATTGGGAATGCATCAGTTACTCTTCTTCTTTTCATCACTTCATGCACGATTATTTTCCACTACTGACACGAATAATCCATAGAATGACAAGCTTATTATGGAACTATTACATTTTAATACCAACCTCGACTTGAATAATCGCCCGTTTTTAAGTGCAGTATTGTTAACATTAGTATAGAACAATATCACAAACAACGTTCTTAAATTTTACCTGAAAAAAGAAGGTTTCCTTGTTCGTGGTGCATCCTCAAAAAGAGATCAAGGTTGTCTGTTTCTTCGAGAGGGATTTCGAGGGACCTGTTTACGTTCTTCACTTCTTCTAGTGTCAATATCTAACATAGTATACAGAGCATAAAGTATTAACGTATTTGTGAAGTATGAAACAATGCAACACACATATTTTATGAATAAATAATAATAACAGAAATAATAATAATAATAATAATAATAATAATAATAATAATAATAATAATAATAATAATAATAATAATAATAATAATAATATAATAATAATAATAATAGAAATAAAAAAAATAATAGTAGTAGTAGTAGTAGTAGAAGTAGTAGGAGTAGTAGAAGTAGTAGAAGTAGTAGTATTTTTTTAGTAGAGTTTATACTGCAACTGCTGCAAAAGTCGCCTCAGTAATAAAAAAGTACATTTGATTTTCCATTACTTAAAGCTAGACCTACCTTTGTTCCTGACTGTCTTTTATTAAAAAGTTCCTTTTCAAAAGGCAACCAACGATTTGGATATTCTTCTTCCCAATACGTTTGTTTCTTTGCAATATTAAATATTGCCGACTTTAGTTTCTCTAATTGTGGATCTACACCAGTAGTATTGTCAATGGCGTATTCAATGCCAGCTTGAATGTGGTCAGCAGTAACCTTGTCGTCAAATATGTCTCGAATCTTTTGAAAATGATTCTTGATGAAAGCCTCCTTTATAGCCTAGAAGAATATACAACATATATGTTACATTTTGAACTGTGGAAAGAGTCTAATAAATCGATATTATTAAGTTTTCCTTGTTTGTAACTGAACACAAAAGTATCTGTCAAAATGACTGTGAGTTGTTTTAAACACATTTCAGGCAATGATAAAGTTCATACAGCATACAGCGAGCGCTCTGTAGAGCGGTGCTTCTTAAGGAATGCATTTTTTATGAGGACGATAGTGTAGAAAGCAAAAACTGCAAAACCCAGCTGTTTCTGTGAGACCTTTTCAAGAGAAAATAAGTGATTATTCCAGTTTTAACAGTAAAGATGGCAGCATAAATGTGAAAATTGCAATTATACAAAAAAAAAAAAAATAAAAAAAAAAATAGCTGGCATTTCTAGAAATGTACTGCTGCTTGGCGAAGTATTGTTTAACAAATGAAACCTAGTATACTAGTGTTAGCAATGCAGCTGGTAAATACAGATAGAGCAGAGAACAAAAAAAAAATACAGAAAAAAAAAAACAATCAACGTAGCAAATTCTCTACTTTCCATCAAAGTTATGGTTCATGACTGTCGGATGTTTGGGCAATTAATCGACAGTATAAGCGAGCGTTTATTTCCCAGGACAGTCATCTTCTTCTTTAAAACGCATGCTCTCTGTTTCACATCCTTGCTCTTTCTTGTTTCTAAATGGAACAGATGTCTTGCTGTTCATTTTAGTCATAGCAGTCTAAATAGTGGCATTGTCCTTAACAAGCATATGTTGAACAATTGAATCAAATCAGAATTCATACTCATTTTAACAAACACGAAAATAAAGTTAGAAGATAGCAAATATAATGTTCAATTTTATATGATCTACACAGTTTTTCCTTTTCTAGATATCTAAACTTACTTGGTCCATTTTATCCGCATGTGTTGCCACTAATATAATGGGTGGTCCACTTGTCTCCTGTTGTCCACAGAAATAATGAACAGAATTCGCCCAGAAATCAACGAATTCTCGCACTTTAAAGTAAAAAGCAAAGTAAAAAATTAAAATAAAAATCCAGGAGCCTTGGAGAGAAGGTAAATAAATATGTAAAATATGCGAAAGTATTACTTGAATTTATTATTTGGATCAGGAGGAGAGATTTGTAATTACAATACGTATGATGTTACGGGTAATGATTACGATATGCAACTCACCTTTAGTACCATTTTTCTCTAAGCAAAGTGTTTCTCCATCTGGCATGACCTCATCGATATCTTGTATAAGGTTGGTGACCAACAGAAAGATTGTTCGGAGGGCAAGGAACACTTGGTGGGTGTTGTAGAATATAGACTGCCCAGCAAAGTCCCAGAAGGACACTGTGGCAAATTTGCTGTCAGGTAGATTATTACTAGCCTGTATTACCTCCTGTCATATAAAGAAGAACGGAACGTATAAAGTGCTTCAAACAAGATGGAGCATCCATCAGAAAACAATAGGGACATCTTCATAAATAAGTCATATCCTACAAATTGATGAACACCCTTGCGACCCAAGGAATTGAAACAGGAAGGTAGGACCATAATTAATTAAACAGATTAAACAGAATAGATTGATGAATACAGATTATTAAGGTTTGAACGATGTGTAATTCAGAACAGTTTAAAATAAACTAAATGGTGTAAACCTTGTTAAAACAAATGTGTAGAATTGGCACAATTTACTTCGGTAAACAAAAAAAGAAGATTACTCGACTAAAGTGGCTACAGAGGTTTACTAACAGTCGGAAGACAGCTTACGAATGCGATACGAGTGGACTATCTCTAGCTTTATCAACACTTTCGTTGACATCACGTTAAACAAAGATTTACTAAATGACTAAAAACGTTCATGAAACAAAATGAACTTTTTTTACGTTATATTACTGCAGTGTAAGGAATATTCATTCGTAGTCGAAAGACAACGGATTCAGGGGCAACTATGCTGATTTTATTTATTGTGTCTATGAAAATGTTGCGACACGATCATATACATGGAGTATAAAGAATGATTTGTCTCTATTTGAAATCAGTCTATGAAATGAACCAAATACAAAACAAAAGTAAGAAGTAGGACATATCAAACTGAAATAAAAACAACTTAACCAATATTACACAAGTAAAAGTCATTGTTAATAATCCTCCACTTTTAATGGCCTTTAAATTCAGTAAATAATTCAATATGAAGAATCTGCTTTTGTGTATATGTTACTGAGAAATTAAGCAAAGCAAACATTTAATATAAGTTAACGTTATAGAAATCAACATAAGAGTACAATTTCATGCACATTTGAAGCAATGTAATTTTGCACAAATATCGTTTTAAGTTAATTTGTATACTGCAGTACATCTCTACTGTCACAAGACTCCTTTATAGTTGGGTTTTAGTTTGCTATGATGTGACGTCTGTAACTTCTGCTCAATTAGTTCACATAATGTTACACGTATGTTTAAATAAAGATAAAAAATGTATTCAAAATATTGAATTGCATAGTTATCAGAAAGGTGCATATTTTTTTTCAATCTATAGATACAACATTGTGAGGATTATCATCTGCTTTCTGGTAAAAGCAGCAGCACACTGTTTTGAAAAGCCTTAATACTGATATGTTCAATCTTTTACGTTAATGTTTTTATTACAACATACAACTTTTGTATTTTCTTTGAAAACACATTAAACGGGTGTTTAAATAACATATGATTGATATATTAACTGCAATTAGGCATTGTCTGCAAACTATTAATGACTAGTGTCGCAAGTGGACAACGTATTTTCAAATAAGCACTTTACAATCATTGATAAGAACACATACTCGTTAATGTTTTATTAATTACGAACCCAAAATCTGTAGCAATTTATTCATGTTTTTACATGAACGATTACACATTTCTTGTTCGTTTACGAAAAATAACGCGAACTACTTTCTTGTATCTTAATAAAATAGTAATGGTTTGAAAGTAATGTGTGACTTCGGTCAACACTTCCCTTCTCATTTGATCTGTTCGAAGATGTCTACACAGGAATATGTTCAAACCTGTCTGTGGACATTTTATGAACATGTTGTTTTTTAATATATGTTACTAATTTGTTATAGAAAGACGTAATACATAATAATATGCTTATCTGGCAAAGTAGCTGCTGGTGATTTAAAGTTACCTTTAACTTCTCTGCTAGTTGCGTCTCGTTGCCATTTGTACTGCCTTCGACAGAAGTCGCACTGCTGCCACATGCTGACGTTGGAGACTCTGTAACAAACACTGGCCTATAGACACAGACATTCGACCACAAAATAGGTATACCTACTATGGATTATGGCAAAAAGATCTTTTTCTATTTTTATAGATCTGTGCATCTCGCTTACAACTAACAATGATTATAGGACAACTTGTATTATTTCGATCCCACGCGTTGCGAATCTGATGAGTTAAAATAAGAAGCATGTAAAGATTGGTTAATGTATGGCAGATGCACCAAAATTAGAAATTTAACATTGTGTATGATGTTTGACACTTATTTTAGGTCTGCCCTAGAGCAATGTCTTGGCAAGAGTCATCACTTTAGAAGGGTGCACTTGATCACACCAACATACGCGTGCCTTCATTTTTGTGAAGTTTCTGGAAGCATAATCATGAACTTTTACTTATTCATACCTGAGCTTGCACCGACTTCAAGTTTTGCTTTCTTTGGTAAGGGTTCATCTGTGTCAGCCTCGGCTCGAGAAGATACCTGTCAGAAAGCAACATCAGGTTTGGGATATTAGGAAATCTTTAGATAAAGCGTAACTCTATAAATTGATTTTAATTGATTTTGGCATGTTCGTTTTCGTTAAACATGATAAAATTACAATAAAATACATAATTAAAGCTAGCTTTTAGTCTGTCGCAAAGTGATACAATCACACTTAAGTGAAGTCAAAGATACAGTCATGCTTAAGTGAAATCAATGATGCAGACATGCTGAATTGATGTCAAAGATACAGTCATGCTTAAGGCAAGTCAAAGATACAGTCATACTTAAGGTACGTCAAACATACAGTCATACTTAAGTGAAGTAAAATATACAGTCATGCATGAGGGAAGACAAAGATGCAGTCATACGTAAGTGAAGTCAAGTCAAGGGGTGTATAATATAAATGCTTAATGGATAATATGAAGCAATGTAAAAATTATAATTGTTTTTATAATTGTTGTGTGAATTTATATATATACTGTATTATATGTTACCATTTTTAGTTTTACTTTTTACAATATGAACTACTGAGTTACTATTTATTCTTTACCGTTTACCTGTTTTACCGAGAAATTATTAGTACCAAGTAACCGTTTAGGCAATATCTTGGTTAAAAAAAATGTAAAGGTGAATTTATAGTGTTTTTCTAAACAATAATCCAGATACTGTTTTTTTAGTTTAATCAATTGTTTTGATATAGTTTGCAAGAGTTTATTATAGCTACTTTCCTAGACCCTTCTTTTTGTAACAGGAAGTTTAATAGCATATGACATATTTGAATGATGACGACTTTAAAAAGTCCACATGTTTAAGTATCGATCGATTGATACAAAACTTTAACATTCTAGGAAAGATGCTATATTTTTATAGCGTTCAAATATGAATATAATAACTAAAAATATCTTTTTCAGAATATCGTTTGTAATGCAAAAAATTTAGTCCTGCATACATAGTTTTTTTTTCTGACGATTATGTTCAAATTAGGAAATCGTGTTCTCTAGTTTTGATTCATAAAAATGATTGTATGTTCGTGCTTTCAAAATAAACAGAAAATTTGTTTATTGGGTTTATCGTCCCAGCAACAGTATTTCAGTTATCTGGAGACGGTATTAAGAGAAATACCGGTGATTTGAGCATATACATTATTTGAACATTGATATGATGCTAGAATTACAGTCCTGGTAACGTAACGAGCCATATCGTAAATGGTACATAGTACCGTAACGGAACGTAACGCTTATGACAAGACCGTGGTATCGTAACGGAAAGTATAGTATGTTAACGTAACACAAGGAGAATTTTACTGTGCCTTCACAAAATTCTTTGATACAAAGATACATATATTGTGACATTTTTCTAATGACATCATCAGGCTCATACAAAAGTTCACTGGAAATTTAAATGCATCAAAAATGCTTCACAAATACAAAAAGAAGTTTATGGCTCAAAACAGAAACTAAACTATTTATTACATTTCCGGTACATGCATTCTATCGATGAACAAATTAATATTGCACACATTTGAACTTATTGCTTGAATGACAATATGCGTAGATTGAATATGAATGGACGTTTAGGAAAATATTCGTGAAAACTAGGATTCTGGTTATTTGCCCACGCTTTAATGGAAAATAAAGAGCAGAAAGACGTAAAACTAGCTATAAAACAATCTAGCTCTATGTCAGGTTATGGAAAAAGAGGTTTGTCTCAAATATGGGATTCAAATGATACGGCTCATATACAAAGAATATTGTTAATAAATAATTGGACCGTGTAGACTCATCTCTGATATTCCGACAAGTTAGTTAATTGTAAAGCTAGCTGACCTATGTCATCGCTGGGCACAAGCAACACTGATATAGTCTCTTCGCCAATTATTTTAAACGCGTAAATTTTAATCACATTTATGCGAATTTAAATAAACTTGAAGGCAATTAAGTGCTCGACGGAAATTCAATAAACATACGTTCACAAGTGTAGCAAACAAATTAATATTCCACTATTCTTCTGCTAGTAATGTGAACAAACGTTTAAGGTCTGAATGGATTTGTCAAAACAATGTGTTAGTATCATAAGTAACAGTAAACATATGACATCATGCCCTCTTTCCGTACATTTTCCCGCCTTGCCAATCACGTGCAATTGGACACTTTTATGACACCACTAATCTTAAAGGAAGTAGGATTTTTAGCAGTTCGTTATGTTGATTGGCTTCATCCTTAACGTGTTGACCGGAGGTGTTAATTGGTCTGTTCTTAAATCGATTGCCTCTCATAACGAAATGGTCCTTTGTAAGTCTTTTTAGGAGGATGAAGCCATTTACATACTCTCCTAAAATAATTAGCGCAAATCGGCATGGACCTTGACGCCAGTATGGATACTGAAAAGAATATCGTTGGGGTTACAATAGAAAAGGATATAATTTCTAATCATTGCAAAATCAAGCAAGTCAGCATACATATATAGTCTTTACAGTCTCCTGTCTAAAAAACTCAATGCCTTTATAAAACTAGGGTGGATACCAAGCCATGGAGAAAGAGCTATAATTAATAAAATGAATATAATAAATAACTCACAAATTCAGATATTCGGATATATTGGTAGGACTCTAAGTTCAATATTTACTGCCACGATATCGTTAGTTTAGAAAAGTTTATTTAATTAAAACTAGGATCAAGCTACTCTGGTAAAGAATGCAAGTTCACCAATAGAAACGGTCCTTACTGTGACATAGAGAAATATTATAACCCCGTGCTGTTTTGGTTAAGGCAGCACACAAAAGCAAGAGATAAGCTACAAAGACCGATATTATTCACACGTGTATTTGCTATTTGTACCAGCGAAAAAAGACAGATTTACTAAAAATGCAACACTTTAATACCTAGAAGATATTACATACCTTAAATACATTTAATTCTTTATTGAAATAAATATTATATACGATATACTAAACTAACTGAATTACCAACCTAAGCTTAACTACTTACACACTTTTCCCGTACCTTTTTCACTTTAAAACAACCTCGTAACTTGTGTGTAACTTAATATGTTATTTGTTCATAATCATCCGATTTCATGTTCACTTTTAGTTAAAAAAAAAGTGCCAGCTCTAATCAGGAGGAGAAAACATTTCAATGGTGAAAATTTTAAGAAATAATTTTTAAGAGGTGTAATGCCTTTAAACAAAGAGCAGTCATAATCTTCCGCCAAATTGGGGTCCAGCCAATCAGAGAATGGGTTTACTAGGAATGTTTAGATTTTAAAGAGATTTCATCCCACCACGTGTCTTGTGGGTTTGGATACTTTAGTTATTGCTTGATTTGGATATGATATCGGTTGGACATTGTATTAATTCAGTTTATGTAGGTGTTATCCCATATTATTAATTAATTATTTAATGAAATGCATGTATTCTTAAAAAGATTAAGAGTGCGTATTATTATTTCTGCTTTGTCAAGGGGGGGGGGGGGGCTTTATTTTCCTCACCTAGGTAGCTGGATCCGAGTCTGAGTCTAGTAATATTTAATCATAGGCTGTATTATGTTCCAATCTCCAAATTCATATTAGAGATTTTGCTTAACATTTGTATTTTGGTATTTTAATTTATATATTTCTTTGATTAGTTCTTGTCTATTCTTTCCGTAAATTGTCTGAAATGCTTGTAAATAACTAAGAAAGCCGGGGTAAATATTTATTGTTGATCGGCAATTTTGTTCTGTTTGAACACATTTTATGGGTTATAATTAACAGTTCGCATCTAAATGTAGAATGTCTAGTGTCTAGTTTTATTTCGGCCTTGTTTATTTATTCTGTTGATTTTCAATCATTATAACTCATGCTCCTATAGCATTTACCGTCGGTGTAGATGTGGATGTGAGTAGCGATATCTCAGTACTCAGTATTTGAGTTGAGTTGAGTTCAACAAAGGGAATAATCTAATCAATTACGTCGATTGCGTCTTCTAAATTTGTTTTAATGTTAATGGATTTGATCCCTACATGGAACGGATTGAGTGGGGGTGTTAAGTGCTGTTAGTCCAATTGTGTCTCATAATAATATAATTATTATTTAATAGCTCTGTTTCTATCTTTTTAGTTTGTTAAGTTTTTTCTCGATTGACCCATATTCTACTACACCTTACCATTTTTTTTTTAATTATGTTTGAAAAAGGGTTGAGTATGAGACAATGTTATGTTTCTGATGTTATTTATTTTCTAGCAGCTTGTCCATTTATGTAGGTTATTCGGTACATGTACCTACAAATCACGCGAGCGATTATAAGCCTCCACACATATTGCCACTTTTATGACACAACGTTTTATTCAAATTAGCCGGACAGTGGTCATTTAGCTGTAGTGCACAACACCTGCATCCGGTCTGAAGACATGTCATACATGTATGAAGATCCCAGCACACATAATCTGACTGTGAAATTCCAATTCAGTAAAACGCAGATATGGATGCGGGGAATAAGGGTAGAAAATTGGAATATACGTGTATAGAAGAGTGGTGTAAGAATGTTAGTAAATTACAGATTTAAATTATTTTGTCTTAACATGGTACATTTTTACACACGTGATCAATGTTTAAGCAGGGTATCATATTGGCTTCACTAACTTATCATTTGCCTACACATTTTACCATTTAGACAGAAATAGCTGTATTGTCTCATTTGAAAGGTGTGAAAACATTACCACCTATATGCGCTGGAAGTGTGCCGATTGGGGCAGAACGATTTGGACTAAATCGAGTTGGTACAATATAAATAGGCTGGTTGAACCTTTACTTTAACAACATGCCGCATTTGCCATGGTATTTCGTGTAAAGTGACGTAAACGGAAAGCGTACAGTATGTTGTATCGAAGCGTACACCGTATCGCATCGTAACGTGTAGATTTTCTATCGTAATGCATATCGTGTATGGTATCAAACCGTAACGTGTATGGTATCGTGTAAAAAACGCTCATGGTATCGTACATCGAACGTAATCGTACCGTACGTACATCGTATCGTGTGACAACTGTTACGGTTCCAGAACTGTATCTACACTTCCCCATTCATTAGTGTTTGTCTTAGGTTCAATATTCAATTCTTTAAATAAGCTAGATAGCTCCCTACATCAGTAAACCACAATGTTAACATAGTTACTTGAAACTTTGTATTTGTTATTATTATCATCACCTTCTTCGTATTTGACTTTTTTATATTTTTTTCTTTACTTTCTCCATCTTCATCATTCTTTTTGATCCTCTTATTCAATTTTAACAATGTTATTATTACAACAACAGTAATAGTAGTAGTAGTAATAGTAGAAGTAGTAGTAGTAGTAGTAGTAATAGTAGTAGTAGTAGTAGAAGTAGTAGTTGTTGTTGTAAAAGTAGTAGTAGTTGTAGTAGCAGTGGTAGTGGTAGTAGCTGTTGTTGTTATTGCTGTAGTAGTGGTAGTAAAAGTACTTTTGGATTAACGTATTATTTTTATGTAAACTTAAATATATTTTTAAAGAACTGAAACAAAGAGTTCAAAAATAGCATGTTCAAGCTAATGGTAAAACAACATAGGACGTTTCAACTCAATGCAATATTAATCTTTGGGGACTTGGTGTTGTTGTCATTCATTCTGACTTTTGAGAGGCGGACCCTTACGTCGCATGTCTATATTGCTTGGAGACTGGAATTTGTATTCTGCTTGGAGATCGACTCGTCGACATAATTGCTCCTCGACTTTCGAACCTGTACGTGGTCTTGGTTTTTGTTTACATGTGGATAGATTTTCGGTATTGTTTTCACTTGCTTCTTCTGAGTTAAGCGATTTTTCTACTGCTTTCTTTGTTTGGTTGTAGCACCAATTTTCATACCCGCTCCTCTGCTTGAGACTTTCTACCCGACTTCGCAGCATCCGTTTGAGGGCAAACACCTTCCTTCACTGACTGCTGATTGACTGACATCGATGATTATTTTTGCCGTGCTTGAGGTTGAGGCTCTTAGTTATCTGACTTCCCTGCCTGGGACTACGGTGGAGCGCTTAATGAATTCGCTGCTTGTGCTTGAGTTGGAACCTGAACTTACTAGACTCGCTTCTCTAATTGTGCTCGAGGATAGATATTTCAATTGATTGACTTAATGCTGGACCTCTTTTTGAACTGATCGGTGGCTTGTATTTCATGGCTTGCATCTTCATGGCCTGACTTCACTGAATATGTTTTTCGGTAAACCTATTTTTGACATAACCGCGATGTTTGAGTTTGGATCTGTTTCTGTACATGAGTCATTTGAATGAAGCTTATTTTAAATTGTTTTTATGAGAAAGCTGAGATCTATACCTTCGGTTTGATTAAAGTAGGAGTCTTTTAACAAAACAGCTCTTTATTGTAGTTTGTTAAGCCAAAGACATTCTTCTTGATTCAGGATAAACCTCCAATATGCACATGTACACACATGTTGCTTGTGTTGTGCATACATAATTCACATGTGCATCTCCAGAAGAGTGACATTTTTCAGCAGGGACATATACTTCATAGATTTTCTTCCCATTTGTGATCGGGTCCGGTCCAATGTGAAGTTATTTTCGTAAAAAATATAAAGTGTTAAACGAAGTCGTGATATCAATTTAATTGTGACTTTCAATTAGCAACATCTTATTATTAGTAACTATGCTTTATAGACGCACATGTATACCATCTTGTTTTGCCAAACAAGTGTCTCCTTTCTTTCAGGTAGATGGTTCCATTTGTTTATCGAACATTGTAATACTCATATTTCATAATGTGAAATTACATTTAAATAAAAATTACATGTCCATACATACGAAACAATTCCCACACAATCAAGCAATGTCCGGTTATAAAACAACATTTGATGAAAACCCAACATTTATAATGCACGCAATTTATGATTAATTCTTATGGTTTACGTTTTGTTTATGGATCTAAGACATGCATGTTACAATGATGTACATAATATTTACACATTTACACAGTAAAACATTAAGGTATAAAGCAAGAAAATATGCATGTATACATTGAATTTATGTCACCCACATAATTTGCATTTTAAGAGCGTATTAATGCCACGCTTTGTGTCTCTATTCAGTGTTTTTCACATTTAAGGAGCTATAAGTCTAACGTTTTACAGGCATGTTGTGCATATTACGTACATGGAATTGATTTGTCCGTACACATTGTGAACATTTAACAATCCTTATAGGATGAATTAAATAACACCATAGATAACATGCACGGAGAGATTTTTTATGACCGTTACACATCACAAGCATCATTGGTGTGATCATGATACGCATATATGACAAAGTCGATGATCATAGCAACATGTGCCAAAACATGCAAAGGAATATGACGAAGGTATTCACAGGCAAACTAAATGTAAATGTAAGAATAAATATGTGATGAGTCATTTTAAAAAAAAAGCGATCCCACCTTGGGACGGTCAGTCGGCAATACGGACCGATACTTTACTTCTAGGAATATACCTGACATTAAACGATGGTTGGGTTATACCAATAATGATAAGGAAAATAACAGTCAGC
>CM017573.1:12000541-12018041 GCA_007844125.1 Sinonovacula constricta
GTCACCATGTGTTTGTTAGGTCTGTGCATTTTTCACCATGTGTTTGTTAGTCTGTTGCAGTTGTCACCATGTGTTTGTTAGTCTATTGCATTTGTCACCATGGTTGGTTTTAGTCTATTGCATTTGTTACATGTGTTTGTTAGTCTGTTGCATTTGTCACCATGTGTTTGTTAGTCTATTGCTTGTCACCAATGTGTTTGTTAGTCTATTGCATTTGTCACCATGCGTTGTAGTCTGTTGCATTTGTCAAGGTTGTTAGTAGATGAATTGTCACCATGGTGTTTGTATGTAATGTTGTTTGGTTTTTTTTTTTTGTTTTTGTCACCTGTTTTTTCACCAGTTGTCTGTTGCATTTGTCACCATGTGTTTGTTAGTCTGTTGCATTTGTCACCATGTGTTTGTTAGTCTATTGCATTTGTCACCATGGTTTGTTAGTCTGTTGCATTTGTCACCATGTGTTTGTTAGTCTGTTGCATTTGTCACCATGTGTTTGTTAGTCTGTTGCATTTGTCACCATGTGTGTTTGTTAGTCTGTTGCATTTGTCACCATGTGTTTGTTAGTCTGTTGCATTTGTCACCATGTGTTTGTTAGTCTGTTGCATTTGTCACCATGTGTTTGTAGTCTATTGCATTTGTCACCATGTGTTTGTTAGTCTATGAATGTCACCATGTGTTTGTTAGTCTGTTGCATTGTCACCATGGTTTGTTCGTCTGTTGAATTTGTTCACCATGTGTTTGTAGTCTATTGCATTTGTCACCATGTGTGTGTTAGTCTGTTTGCATTTGTCCCCATGCGTTTGTTAGTCTGTTGCATTGTCACCATGTGTTTGTTAGTCTGTTGCATTTGTCACCATGTGTTTGTTAGTCTGTTCATTTGTTACCATTGTTTGTTAGTCTATTGCATTTGTCACCATGTGTTTGTTAGTCTATTGCATTTGTCACCATGTGTTTTGTTAGTCTGTTGCATTTGTCACCATGTGTTTGTTAGTCTATTGCATTTGTCACCATGCGTTTGTTAGTCTGTTGCATTTGTCACCATGTGTTTGTTAGTCTATTGCATTTGTCACCATGTGTTTGTTAGTCTGCTGCATTTGTTACCATGTGTTTGTTAGTCTATTGCATTTGTTACCATGTGTTTGTTAGTCTATTGCATTTGTCACCATGTGTTTGTTAGTCTGTTGAATTTGTCACCATGTGTTTGTTAGTCTGTTGCATTTGTTACCATGTGTTTGTTAGTCTGTTGCATTTGTTACCATGCGTTTGTTAGTCTGTTGCATTTGTCACCATGTGTTTGTTAGTCTGTTGCATTTGTCACCATGTGTTTGTTAGTCTGTTTCATTTGTTACCATGTGTTTGTTAGTCTATTGCATTTGTCACCATGTGTTTGTTAGTCTATTGCATTTGTCACCATGTGTTTGTTAGTCTGTTGCATTTGTCACCATGTGTTTGTTAGTCTGTTGCATTTGTCACCATGTGTTTGTTAGTCTGTTGCATTTGTCACCATGTGTTTGTTAGTCTATTGCATTTGTCACCATGTGTTTGTTAGTCTGTTGCATTTGTCACCATGTGTTTGTTAGTCTGTTGCATTTGTCACCATGTGTTTGTTAGTCTGTTGCATTTGTCACCATGTGTTTGTTAGTCTGTTGCATTTGTCACCATGTGTTTGTTAGTCTGTTGCATTTGTCACCATGTGTTTGTTAGTCTATTGCATTTGTCACCATGTGTTTGTTAGTCTGTTGCATTTGTCACCATGTGTTTGTTAGTCTGTTGCATTTGTCACCATGTGTTTGTTAGTCTGTTGCATTTGTCACCATGTGTTTGTTAGTCTGTTGCATTTGTCACCATGTGTTTGTTAGTCTGTTGCATTTGTCACCATGTGTTGGTTAGTCTGTTGCATTTGTCACCATGTGTTTGTTAGTCTGTTGCATTTGTCACCATGTGTTTGTTAGTCTATTGCATTTGTCACCATGTGTTTGTTAGTCTATTGCATTTGTCACCATGCGTTTGTTAGTCTGTTGCATTTGTCACCATGTGTTTGTTAGTCTGATTGCATTTGTCACCATGTGTTTGTTAGTCTGTTGCATTTGTCACCATGTGTTTGTTAGTCTGTTGCATTTGTCACCATGTGTTTGTTAGTCTATTGCATTTGTCACCATGTGTTTGTTAGTCTGTTGCATTTGTCACCATGTGTTTGTTAGTCTGTTGCATTTGTCACCATGTGTTTGTTAGTCTGTTGCATTTGTCACCATGTGTTTGTTAGTCTGTTGCATTTGTCACCATGTGTTTGTTAGTCTGTTGCATTTGTCACCATGTGTTTGTTAGTCTGTTGCATTTGTCACCATGTGTTTGTTAGTCTGTTGCATTTGTCACCATGGTTTGTTAGTCTGTTGCATTTGTCACCATGTGTTTGTTAGTCTGTTGCATTTGTCACCATGTGTTTGTTAGTCTGTTGCATTTGTCACCATGTGTTTGTTAGTCTGTTGCATTTGTCACCATGTGTTTGTTAGTCTGTTGCATTTGTCACCATGTGTTTGTTAGTCTATTGCATTTGTCACCATGTGTTTGTTAGTCTGTTGCATTTGTCACCATGTGTTTGTTAGTCTGTTGCATTTGTCACCATGTGTTTGTTAGTCTGTTGCATTTGTCACCATGTGTTTGTTAGTCTATTGCATTTGTCACCATGTGTTTGTTAGTCTATTGCATTTGTCACCATGTGTTTGTTAGTCATTTGTCACCATGTGTTAGTTGCATTTGTCACCATGTGTTTGTTAGTCTGTTGCATTTGTCACCATGTGTTTGTTAGTCTGTTGCATTTGTCACCATGTGTTTGTTAGTCTGTTGCATTTGTCACCATGTGTTTGTTAGTCTGTTGCATTTGTCACCATGTGTTTGTTAGTCTGTTGCATTTGTCACCATGTGTTTGTTAGTCTGTTGCATTTGTCACCATGTGTTTGTTAGTCTGCATTTGTCACCATGTGTTTGTTAGTCTATTGCATTTGTCACCATGTGTTTGTTAGTCTATTGCATTTGTCACCATGTGTTTGTTAGTCTGTTGCATTTGTCACCATGTGTTTGTTAGTCTGTTGCATTTGTCACCATGTGTTTGTTAGTCTTGCATTTGTCACCATGTGTTTGTTAGTCTATTGCATTTGTCACCATGTGTTTGTTAGTCTGTTGCATTTGTCACCATGTGTTTGTTAGTCTGTTGCATTTGTCACCATGTGTTTGTTAGTCTGTTGCATTTGTCACCATGTGTTTGTTAGTCTATTGCATTTGTCACCATGTGTTTGTTAGTCTATTGCATTTGTCACCATGTGTTTGTTAGTCTGTTGCATTTGTCACCATGTGTTTGTTAGTCTGTTGCATTTGTCACCATGTGTTTGTTAGTCTGTTGCATTTGTCACCATGTGTTTGTTAGTCTATTGCATTTGTCACCATGTGTTTGTTAGTCTGCTGCATTTGTCACCATGTGTTTGTTAGTCTATTGCATTTGTCACCATGCGTTTGTTAGTCTGTTGCATTTGTCACCATGTGTTTGTTAGTCTGTTGCATTTGTCACCATGTGTTTGTTAGTCTATTGCATTTGTCACCATGTGTTTGTTAGTCTATTGCATTTGTCACCATGTGTTTGTTAGTCTGTTGCATTTGTCACCATGTGTTTGTTAGTCTGTTGCATTTGTCACCATGTGTTTGTTAGTCTGTTGCATTTGTCACCATGTGTTTGTTAGTCTATTGCATTTGTCACCATGTGTTTGTTAGTCTATTGCATTTGTCACCATGTGTTTGTTAGTCTATTGCATTTGTCACCATGTGTTTGTTAGTCTGTTGCATTTGTCACCATGTGTTTGTTAGTCTGTTGCATTTGTCACCATGTGTTTGTTAGTCTATTGCATTTGTCACCATGTGTTTGTTAGTCTATTGCATTTGTCACCATGTGTTTGTTAGTCTGTTGCATTTGTCACCATGTGTTTGTTAGTCTGTTGCATTTGTCACCATGTGTTTGTTAGTCTGTTGCATTTGTCACCATGTGTTTGTTAGTCTATTGCATTTGTCACCATGTGTTTGTTAGTCTATTGCATTTGTACCATGTGTTTGTTAGTCTGTTGCATTTGTGCACCATGTCTGTGTTGTTAGTCTATTGCATTTGTCACCATGTGTTGTTAGTCTATTGAAATTTGTCACCATTGTGCGTTTGTTAGTCTGTTGCATTTGTCACCATGCTGTTTGTTTAGTCTATTGCATTTGTCACCATGCCTGTTTGTTAAGCTGTTGCATTTGTCACCATGTGTTTGTTGTCTGTTGCATTTGTCACATGTGTTTGTTAGGTCTATTGCATTTGTCACCATGTGTTTGTTAGTCTATTGCATTTGTCCACCATGCGTTTGTTAGTCTGTTGCATTTGTCACCATGTGTTTTGTTAGTCTGTTGCATTGTCACCAGGTGTTTGTTTAGTCTGTTGCATTTGTCACCATGTGTTTGTTAGTCTGTTGCATTTGTCACCATGTGTTTGTTAGTCTGTTGCAATTTGGTCACCATGTGTTTGTTAGTCTGTTGCATTTGTCACCATGTGTTTGTTAGTCTGTTGCATTTGTCACCATGTGTTTGTTAGTCTGTTGCATTTGTCACCATGTGTTTGTTAGTCTGTTGCATTTGTCACCATGTGTTGTTAGTCTATTGCATTTGTCACCATGTGTTTGTTAGTCTATTGCATTTGTCACCATGTGTTTGTTAGTCTGTTGCATTTGTCACCATGTGTTTGTTAGTCTGTTGCATTTGTCACAATGTGTTTGTTAGTCTGTTGCATTTTGTCACCATGTGTTTGTTAGTCTATTGCATTTGTCACCATGTGTAGTTTGGTTAGTCTATTGCACTTTGTCAACCAGGTTGTTGTCTTATGCAAATTTGTCACCATGTGTTTGTTAGTCTGTTGCATTTGTCACCATGTGTTTGTTAGTCTATTGAATTTGTCACCATGTGTTTGTTAGTCTATTGCATTTGTCACCATGTGTTTGTTAGTCTGTTGCATTTGTAACCATGTGTTTGTAGTCTATTGCATTGTCACCATGTGTTTGTAGTCTGTTGCATTTGTCACCATGTGTTTGTTAGTCTATTGCATTTGTCACCATGTGTTTGTTAGTCAGTATTGCATTGTCACCATGTGTTGTTTAGTCTATTGCATTTGTCACCATGCGTTTGTTAGTCTGTTGCATTTGTCACCATGTGTTTGTTAGTCTGTTGCATTTGTCACCATGTGTTTGTTAGTCTGTTGCATTTGTCACCATGTGTTTGTTAGTCTGTTGAATTTGTCACCATGTGTTTGTTAGTCTGTTGCATTTGTCACCATGTGTTTGTTAGTCTGTTGCATTTGTCCACCATGTGTTTGGTAGTCTATTGCATTGTACCATGTGTTTGTTTAGTCTATTGCATTTGTCACCATGTGTTTGTTAGTTGTTGCATTTGTCACCATGTGTTTGTTAGTCTGTTGCATTTGTCACCATGTGTTTGTTAGTCTGTTGCATTTGTCACCATGGTTTGTTAGTCTGTTGCATTTGTCACCATGTGTTTGTTAGTCGATTGCATTTGTCACCATGTGTTTGTTAGTCTGTTGCATTTGTTCACCATGTGTTTGTTAGTCTGTTGCATTTGTCACCATGTGTTTGTTAGTCTGTTGCATTTGTCACCATTGTTTGTTAGTCTATTGCATTTGTCACCATGTGTTGTTAGTCTGTTGCATTTGTTACCTGATGGTTTTGTTAGTCTATTGCATTTGTTACCATGCTGTTTTGGTAGTCTATTGCATCTTGTTACCATGTGTTTGTTAGTCTGTTGCATTTGTTCACCATGTGTTTGTTAGTCTATTGGCATTTGTCACCATGATGTTTGTTAGTCTATTGAATTTGTCACCTACTGTGTTTGTTAGTCTAGTGCATTTGTCACCCATGTGTTTGTTAGTCTAGTTGAATTTGTCACCATGTGTTTGTTAGTACTGTTGGACCTTTGTCCACCAATGTGGTTTGTTAGTCTGATTGCATTTGTCACCATGTGTTTGGTGTAGTCTAGTTGCATTTGTCACCATGTGTTTGTTAGTCTAGTTGCATTTGTCACCGATGCGTGTGTTAGTCTGTTGCCAGTTGTCACCATGTGTTTGTTAGTCTATTGCATTTGTCACCACTGTGTTTGTGAGTCTAGCTGCATTTGTTACCATGTGTTTGTTTAGTCCTAGTGCATTTGTTACCAATGTGTTTGTTAGTCTACTGCATTTGTCACCATGTTTGGTTTGTTAGTCTGTTGCATTTGTCACCATGTTTGTTAGTCTGTGCATTTGTCACCATGTTAGTGTGCATGTCACCATGTGTTTGTTAGTCTGTTGCATTTGTCACCATGTGTTGGTTAGTCTGTTGCATTTGTCACCATGTGTTTGTTAGTCTATTGCATTTGTCACCATGTGTTTGTTAGTCTATTGCATTTGTCACCATGTGTTTGTTTAGTCTATTGCATTTGTCACCATGCGTTTGTTAGTCTGTTGCATTTGTCACCATGTGTTTGTTAGTCTGTTGCATTTGTCACCATGTGTTTGTTAGTCTGTTGCATTTGTCACCATGTGTTTGTTAGTCTGTTGCATTTGTCACCATGTGTTTGTTAGTCTGTTGCATTTGTCACCATGTGTTTGTTAGTCTATTGAATTTGTCACCATGTGTTTGTTAGTCTATTGCATTTGTCACCATGCGTTTGTTAGTCTGTTGCATTTGTCACCATGTGTTTGTTAGTCTGTTGCATTTGTCACCATGTGTTTGTTAGTCTGTTGCATTTGTCACCATGTGTTTGTTAGTCTGTTGCATTTGTCACCATGTGTTTGTTAGTCTATTGAATTTGTCACCATGTGTTTGTTAGTCTATTGCATTTGTCACCATGTGTTTGTTAGTCTATTGAATTTGTCACCATGTGTTTGTTAGTCTGTTGCATTTGTCACCATGTGTTTGTTAGTCTGTTGCATTTGTCACCATGTGTTTGTTAGTCTATTGCATTTGTCACCATGTGTTTGTTAGTCTGTTGCATTTGTCACCATGTGTTTGTTAGTCTGTTGCATTTGTCACCATGCGTTTGTTAGTCTGTTGCATTTGTCACCATGTGTTTGTTAGTCTGTTGAATTTGTCACCATGTGTTTGTTAGTCTGTTGCATTTGTTACCATGTGTTTGTTAGTCTGTTGCATTTGTCACCATGCGTTTGTTAGTCTGTTGCATTTGTCACCATGTGTTTGTTAGTCTGTTGCATTTGTCACCATGTGTTTGTTAGTCTGTTGCATTTGTCACCATGTGTTTGTTAGTCTATTGCATTTGTCACCATGTGTTTGTTAGTCTATTGCATTTGTCACCATGTGTTTGTTAGTCTATTGAATTTGTTTCACCATGTGTTTGTTAGTCTGTTGCATTTGTCACCATGTGTTTGTTAGTCTGTTGCATTTGTCACCATGTGTTTGTTAGTCTTGCATTTGTCACCATGTGTTTGTTAGTCTATTGCATTTGTCACCATGGTTTGTTAGTCTGTTGCATTTGTCACCATGTGTGTTAGTCTATTGCATTTGTCACCATGTGTTTGTTAGTCTGTGCATTTGTCACCATGTGTTTGTTAGTCTGTTGCATTTGTCACCATGTGTTTGTTAGTCTTGCATTTGTCACCATGTGTTTGTTAGTCTGTTGCATTTGTCACCATGTGTTTGTTAGTCTGTTGCATTTGTCACCATGTGTTTGTTAGTCTGTTGCATTTGTCACCATGTGTTTGTTAGTCTGTTGCATTTGTCACCATGTGTTTGTTAGTCTGTTGCATTTGTCACCATGTGTTGGTTAGTCTGTTGCATTTGTCACCATGTGTTTGTTAGTCTGTTGCATTTGTCACCATGTGTTTGTTAGTCTGTTGCATTTGTCACCATGTGTTTGTTAGTCTGTTGCATTTGTCACCATGTGTTTGTTAGTCTGTTGCATTTGTCCATGTGTTTGTTAGTCTGTTGCATTTGTCACCATGGTTTGTTAGTCTGTTGCATTTGTCACCATGTGTTTGTTAGTCTGTTGCATTTGTCACCATGTTTTGTTAGTCTGTTGCATTTGTCACCATGTGTTTGTTAGTCTGTTGCATTTGTCACCATGTGTTTGTTAGTCTGTTGCATTTGTCACCATGTGTTTGTTAGTCTTTTGCATTTGTCACCATGTGTTTGTTAGTCTGTTGCATTTGTCACCATGTGTTTGTTAGTCTGTTGCATTTGTCACCATGTGTTTGTTAGTCTGTTGCATTTGTCACCATGTGTTTGTTAGTCTATTGCATTTGTCACCATGTGTTTGTTAGTCTATTGCATTTGTCACCATGTGTTTGTTAGTCTGTTGCATTTGTCACCATGTTTGTTAGTTGCATTTGTCACCATGTGTTTGTTAGTCTATTGCATTTGTCACCATGTTTGTTAGTCTGTTGCATTTGTCACCATGTGTTTGTTAGTCTGTTGCATTTGTCACCATGTGTTTGTTAGTCTGTTGCATTTGTCACCATGTGTTGGTTAGTCTGTTGCATTTGTCACCATGTGTTTGTTAGTCTGTTGCATTTGTCACCATGTGTTTGTTAGTCTGTTGCATTTGTCACCATGTGTTTGTTAGTCTATTGCATTTGTCACCATGTGTTTGTTAGTCTATTGCATTTGTCACCATGTGTTTGTTAGTCTATTGCATTTGTCACCATGTGTTTGTTAGTCTGTTGCATTTGTCACCATGTGTTTGTTAGTCTGTTGCATTTGTCACCATGTGTTTGTTAGTCTATTGCATTTGTCACCATGTGTTTGTTAGTCTATTGCATTTGTCACCATGTGTTGGTTAGTCTGTTGCATTTGTCACCATGTGTACACACAACACACACACACACGCACGCACGCACGCACGCGCGCACACACACACACACACACACACACACACACGCACTTCCTTATGAGTTTCTCAAATGCAAGCAATGAAGAAAACATATCTATTTAAATAAAAAAAATGTCCAAGCGCTGACATTTTCTTGTAAAGGTTTTGACAGTAGTGACGTCTGTGTTAAATAATGTCCGTATGTTTAAAAGAGAGAGAGAGGAATTGATAGCTTTTAAGTCCATGCATCTACATTTAAATGCCCTTCCATTTATTGCAATGGCTATTGTCTATACTTATTCCATTAAATGGCGTATAACATACATGTTTACTTATCTGTTGGTCGATTTTTTTTTGTGTGTGTAGAGTATCTAAACGCAATGTGTTTTAAAATCACATATTATACAAGGATATTTTAAATAATTCTTTTAAGTGTTATTGCTTTTTTTTCTTTTGACATCCTTTTTCAAATATAATTAAACTTTTAAGAAAATTTCAGCGTGAGTTTCTTGTTATATTTTTATTTCTAAAATGCGAGCATGTCTTTAATGTTAAGACATGTCTAGCTAATTTCATTACATCCAATTTCTTCAACTGGTCATAAAACAAAGTAATTATGATTAAAGTCTTATCTACAGGGCCTGGTAGTGCAATCGGTATGGCGCCTGTTCCAGTAACGAGAGGCCCCTGGTTCGATCCCGCGCCGCGACATAGAAAAGTTGTTCAAAATGGTATGGGCATAGTTTCATTGCAACCAATCAAGCAAATTTATGGGTAGTGCCTCGACTGGGTGACCAGGCGCCAGAATAATGTGACTGGGTGTGGTTTTATTCCTGTTACCTGTATACAATAAATTGCATACAAAGACGTAACATTATCAACAACGTTGTTCCCTACAAAGACTGCATGGTTTCTGCATTGAAATTACCTGCATACATGTTGAATTTGAAGGTATGCACGTAAAATACCAGAAATATATACACAGTTATGGACCCTACCTTTGACCCAAGCAGTCAACAGACGAGATTTACTTTGAAAGCTTGATATTTTTAAACTTAAATGAATGTGTGTTTTTTACAACTCTACCCTTTTACCTGGGATGCATTCCCCACCCCTCCCTGGATCCGTCCCTGGGAGGAGACAGAACTATATATGTTTCAAATTGACGCCGTCTCGTAATACCTAAAATTAAACTACATTTTATTTAGACGTTGTCCACATATTTATGTTTATCTTATTTATTTTTTTAATTTCTAGAGCGAAGTTCTTGTTTTTATATTTCTAGAGCGAAGTTCTTTCTCAGTTGATCGCAGGTTTTAGCCCTTTACTTGCTGGAAACAATTTGGGTAATGTTTATTGTTAATAGTCTGGATGGTGTTTTCAGCAAATAAAGGATAAATGTATTACATATTTTACCTTTTACATATTGTTTAATAAAGTTACAATATCGGAATGGACAAGTCACAAAAACTTATGTTGAATGGTTTTCGCCTATTTCCCGAGTTCAAAACAGGCCAATGACCTAGTCTTAATGAATTCTGGTACTGATATTATGCAAATAACCAATCGATCCATTAATAGAAAAACGCCGACAGTATTACTTATAAATACCCACAGGCCATCCTGCTTATATAGGAAGATATTAAATTAATTACTTGCTTACGAATGGGCTTTGTTTATAAATCACGGAAGTCTGTTATGGGGAAAAAATCGACACAATTCAGTAAATATTATTCGCTGCTTATGGGAATCGAATTTACAGAATTCAGTTGCATTTTAGATTGGTAAGTGGTGCGCTTAATTTCTCCTTGTTTTTCATTCTTTTTTTTCATAATACCTGCTCATTGAATATGCAAACCATGTTGTGGCGTGCAGAATTATTGATGTGCGCATAGAGTGTTGATTACAATATTTAAGTGCCTTCCTGGGATGGGATGGGATTTGCCGGAATTTTTACCGCTACTCTGCAGTGACATTTCTATTATTCTAGCACAGGGGCACTTATGAGGTGCCCATGAGACTGAACACGGTCGGTCGGTTATACTGACACCGACGAGTCAGGCGTAATGCTGTCCCCTTAGTCCCGAGCGTTAGAAGGGAAGCCACTACTACCAACTTTAAATTCTTTGGTTTGACCCGGCCGGGGTTTGAACCCGCGATGCTCCCTGATCCGCAAGCCGACGCTCTACCAATTGAGCTATTGCGGTTAGTTTGCCTTCCTGTATTTAATATTTCAAACTTAAACAACTGTAATATTAACTGTTAAGTGCATCATAAGCCTGTTCTACATGATAATAACAAGGCATATTTTAATGTATCTTGTGACAATGTAAACATTCAGTTGTTAAACACGGAGTGACTACACATTTCCCAGCACAAACTAGCGTGCACCCAACGTAGCAGTAGCTGTGTACTGTATTGCAATTATTTATTGAAATATGATTTACTTAAGACATTGTCCTAATATCATCCACTCTGCAGTAAATCTAATATTTTATTGAGAATATTACTAACCTGGGATACGTATTTTTCTAGTATTGTTACTACCATTCAGTACCTCACTCTGCAGTAAATCTAATATTTTATTGAGAATATTACTAACCTGGAATACGTATTTTTCTAGTATGGTTACTACCATTCAGTACCTCACTCTGCAGTAAATCTAATATTTTATTGAGAATATTACTAACCTGGGATACGTATTTTTCTAGTATTGTTACTACCATTCAGTACCTCACTCTGCAGTAAATCTAATATTTTATTGAGAATATTACTAACCTGGAATACGTATTTTTCTAGTATGGTTACTACCATTCAGTACCTCACTTTGCAGTAAATCTAATATTTTATTGAGAATATTACTAACCTGGGATACGTATTTTTCTAGTATGGTTACTACCATTCTATACCTCTCTCTGCAGTAAATCTAATATTTTATTGAGAATATTACTAACCTGGGATACGTATTTTTCTAGTATGGTTACTACCATTCAGTACCTCACTCTGCAGTAAATCTAATATTTTATTGAGAATATTACTAACCTGGGATACGTATTTTTCTAGTATTGTTACTACCATTCAGAACCTCACTCTGCAGTAAATCTAATCTTTTATTCAGAATATTACTAACCTGGGATACGTATTTTTCTAGTATGGTTACTACCATTCAGTACCTCACTCTGCAGTAAATCTAATATTTTGTTGAGAATATTACTAACCTGGGATACGTATTTTTCTAGTATGGTTACTACCATTCAGTACCTCACTCTGCAGTAAATCTAATATTTTATTGAGAATATTACTAACCTGGGATACGTATTTTTCTAGTATAGTTACTACCATTCAGTACCTCGAGCGTAAAACATGTTGACTAAATTTCTGCATGACCAGCGTTTCCTCCATGTATAAGTACGAGATCCAGTCAAAACCTATGCCGTCCAAAAGACAACTCGTCCACAATACCCTCGCGTCAAGCTAATTTTGATTGTTCTGTTTATATTCTGGTTTTCAATTTTTGATCCAATTAAAAATTGCAACCACGTGTTTATTTTTACTTAACTCTTTTGTAAACTATTCGAAACTTTTTTTCCATGTCCTTTATACATGCATTTGTTATGAATGTGTAGATCAATATTTTTCATGATTGTTCCTCGGTGGTATTTTTTTGTTTTTGTTTGTTTTTTTTTGTTGTTGTTTTGTTGTTTTTGTTTTGTTATTGTAGTTGATGCTGGTGTTCTTATTGTTGATGGTTAATGTGTATTTGCATGATGTGTACGTATTTTATTCATGTTTATTATGTATTTTTGCATACTTTGATGTTTACGTTTCACTTTAGATAGGGATGGGATTGGATTTGCCGGCATTTTTGCCGATACTGTCCAGCGACATTTCTATCATTATAACACAGTGTCACTTATGAGGTGCCCAGGGACTGAACCTAGCCGGTCTATTATACTGACACCGACGACTCAGGCGTAGAGCTGTCCCATTAGCCCCGAGCCACTACTACCAACTTTAAAGTCTTTGGTTTGACCCGACCAGGGTTCGAACCAGCAACCTCCCGATCCGCAAGCCGACGCTATACCACCTGAGCTATTGCGGCCGGTCACATTTAAGATATATGTTGAAACAAATCACTTAACTTACCTGGATAGAGTGACATGCTATAAGAAACGTGATTTGGTTATTCTACTTTTTTTTTCTTGTAAATTAATTGATTACATTTTATTTTAATCATTATAGTCGCAATTTGTGTGATTAATTTTAAAATTTAACCGATTAATTACTCAAGTCCTTAGGGACGCCTAAAAAGTTAGTGGCTTAAAATTTGCATTGAATATTTAACTGGGCATTTCGAAAGCTTGGACCAGCTTGGACCAACAATTTGCTTCGCAAATAAGTCACTGTTAAGTGAAAAGGTCCACTACAATGCGGTTCATACATCTAGTTGCGAAGATCTGTTTGACCAGTGAAGCTTAAATCACCATTCGTCACTTGCAAACTGGTATTTTCTGTATTAAATGAAATCGAAAATATTTATTTTGTTGTATACTTACACATTATAAACGACACAGATGATAATCTATTTAAATGAAAAAACGTTCAAGCAAATAAACCACACGCAAACCCCGCAATTATATAATTTGATGACACCCCCCCCCACCCCAAACCCCCCTACCCCCTACCCACACACCCCACTACAACGCAACAACAACAACAAAACCACACCAATGCAACAACAACATCGTTCATTACATATTTTTACACTTAATCAGCTAAATGTATTGAGCAAGGTTGTAATCTTTGTTAAAGTGTATCCACTGATATGGCTATTTAGTTGGCCATTGTGGCTTGTGAAGAATCGGGTATTTCTTTTCTAAACTCACAACATTTACAACTTTTACATTCAAAATATCGCATATATGTCCCTGAGGATTCGTTGCATTTCAATGCATTCAATAAACCCTTATATGTGATGATATGTCACCTGGGCGAACGAGATTGTAACACATTACTAAAAGATGTCACGGACAGCAATGAAAAAAGCCATTAGGGAACAAACGTTTTCCGGTGTATTGCAGAGAGAGAGAGAGAGATTGTTTATATGTACATATAGCAATTAAATAACTTCAAACTGGCACATACTCATTAAGAGGGCACTTAATCGATCTGCTATAACGCAACCACTAGCAAGATATCATTTTACAATTATCATTTAGCATAATTTTTGCCATTATAAGAAACCGTACTCTCCTGTTAATTGTTACATCTACTTTTAAGACCATGGTCTTTGAGACGCCTTGGATGCCTCACATCCTTAGATCTTTATTGTCTTTCCAGAGAATAAATCGTCCATTGATCATCGACCAAGTTGTCAGAAGACTATTCCACCACACTGAAGGAATTACCTTCATCGTGAGGTATGACGTCATCCAAAAGACAACTGTCTGGCATGTTGCCATCCTTGGGACTGGGAAAGTTTTAGCTTATCTTCCGTTTGTCTCGAGGTGTTCAAATGTCCATCACAAGCATATTTTTCATTTTAAGTAAAACATAACGCATATTTAGTATAGTTTGTTTAATAGTCATTCAATATAAAAACTTGTGGAATTTACGTTAATAGGTTTTGTACTCACTTGAAAAGAATTCAAAATAAAACAACCTCAAGTTATTTGATTTGATTTAATTATATTTTATGCCATTGCATTCTTAATTAATTATCATATTTAGCCTATCAGTCTGCGAACATATCGTCATATACACTAAACAGATACAACAATAACTAAACGCTTCCTTCCACAAGTCAATCTTGATATATCGCTGACAAGGTAATGACATTTTGGATACTTTAAATTCCGCGTAGACGTTGTCACGGGGGATCAAATGATTTGTGCAACAATGTTTCAATTGAATTTAGTTCAATATTCATCATGTCTGTACAAGTTTCGCTACTGGTGGAAAATGCAAAGTAGATAACTGGATACCTTTGTTGGTGTATTTTTAAAACAACATATAATTATTATCGACTTGATATAACTGAATAAATATTGCACTAGGTGGAGAAATCTTAATATTTTTTCATGAACAATTCAATTACTACGCTGCTCTTACTTGGCGAAATAATTTAAGCATACTCACTATTTTGATTTATTTTAAAAACAACAAAACTTACCCAACTACACAATCACCTTACGTTACCTTGACAACGTAATTTATTTTTTAAGCCAGACAGTTTTCTAAAGAGCCACCATCATTAAGCGTTAGATTTAATGCTGAAGGCCATTAGTTTTATATTTTGTCATTGTTATTTTGAAATACAGAAACCTGACAAAATACTTCCTCAACCTTTGATTAATCTCTGACATATCAATACATGTTTGTTTAAAATCTTAACTAAGACAAAAGTCAGCTATGATTTATGGCTGACATATCGATGCATCATTATTGCTTATGTTTGCACCCTATCCACGATGGTATTGCAGATTTGGAGGCAGACTGACTGATCACCACTTCATGAATATGAACGCCGATTGAAATCTGAACAGAGTTGCTTAAGATGCAGGAGGTCTAGAAATTTGTACAGCGGTTTTATATTCAAATAAATATTGATGTGGTATTGAAATGTTTACTTGATTTAAAACTGTAAGACATGCACTGATAGGGGTTTGCTTAGTGAACGGATTTATTCTTTACTCTCATAAATAAAGCTTTTATTTGTCAAGGCCTTTGACTTCTAAAGACAGTTATAATACAATGAAGGAATTACCACATAGCATGATGTCAGCAATAAGAAAACTATCAATGCTGTTTGAAAGACATAGATTACTATGGTGCCTTTTCCGGATTGAAGTGAGAACTTGTAGGTCGGAGAAATACATACCTAGTTTACAAAACCACTATTATGCTTTGGATTCAACCACCAAAAGGCTGCCCAATGAACTTAAAGTCTAAACGTAAAGGCCTTTAGACATTGAGCAGCAAAAATAAATTTCATTTTTTTTATAGACCGCACCAGTCACCAGTTCTGTAAGCCGGGAGTAAGTGATTAAACTAGAAATACAATAGCTAAAATTATAAGAGCAAATGCAATTAAACATAAAAATATTAACAATATTGTAAACATACTTAATTTCTCAGAAATAAGAACTTCCTAAAGAGAGATCAGTTTGGGAAAACCAGTCCAATCAATGGCATATAACTGTGACTAGCTAATGACATCAAATGATAAAACATGTGACTTCGTCGAAACAATCGAAACAAATGAAATAGAATTTTAGTATTGTGCAGCGATTAAAGGTAATGGACACCTTTAGTGTTAGTTTAGATCAATTTATTTATAGTATTTATGGTAAAAATGTTCTTTCAACTTATATTAATCCTTCCTATATTAACACCTTAAGTAATGATTCAGTAGTCTGTGGATTTAATGAAATGTAAAATACAGATTGGAGCACATGACGTCGCTAAATTCTGGATTGATGCGGGAATTAAGCAACTGTAATACTTTTAACACTTTTCTTGCTCTAAACACCTTTAAAGTGGGTTCTGTTCTGTGTGAATGGGCGGAATGGTGTTTCCAGCAATAAAAGAATTATCTGAATATCAGTAGCAAATATTTTTAGGAATATGACTTTCATTAATCATCGACTAAACTGCCTGAATCGTCGCATTACGCTGAAGGATTAACCAGAGACCGTATGATGTCATCAATTAGGGAACCCTGTCTAGCAGGCCGCCAGCTATAAAACTTAGAGCTGTTGGTCACTATTTTCGTTTGTTTTCGGGCAAAATGCCCAATCTATATTTTGTCGATCCTACAGATGCTTAGAATGGCATTTTAAGTACGTTTGGTAGTTTGCCTTGCGTTTAATGCCCACTCATCTTGCCTTGAAAGTACTTAAAAACGTAGTATTCGATTTCATCCAATCCTACGTGGACATTATTGGACCAATATGATCGATGACCTTCAGCTAAAACATAAATATTGGGACCGACTCTATCTATTGCATACACTACTGCAGTTTGTAATTTGTCATTTACTCTTTTTATTTATAGTATTCTACTGGTGTCACATTTAACGATGTTTCCGGCGTCTATAGTGTAATGGTTTCTTTTTTATAGATAAATGGCGTTTAGAGTAAAAAACTTATAATTTGGTAAAACCAAAATAATAATGATATGATAATAGTATAAAGACAACAAAACCAACGACAACAACAACTACAACAACAACAACAGCTACCACTATTATCGCTGCATTATTATCATAATTATACTATGGAGAAAAAGACGAAGAAGAAGAAGAAGAAGAAGAAGAAGAAGAAGAAGGAAGGACAACTAGAAGAAAACAAGAAAGAAGAAAGATGAGACGAAGAATCATAAAAACGTAGACTCCAATTACATTTAAGGGATGAAAAGTTTCGCGTTTTCGCACAAGTTTAAAAAAAAACACACACCTTAACATTTGTACCAGAACTGCTTTAGACATCTTCATAATTTAAAAAATGAAAGCTTTTATTGCCTAGCAACCGTTTTAAATCCGACTTCTTAAAAGAGATGTTCTCATCCATAACAGTGTGATTTCCTACTTTCCATTGATAACTTTGCCTTAAAA
>CM017573.1:12023041-12137513 GCA_007844125.1 Sinonovacula constricta
AGTGTTATGGCTTTACTTTGAAAATTGTTTCTATTAAAATAGCAATAGCCGAATATGAGTTTAAACAAACAATTTAAAGATTGCAGGTAGTCAAGTAATTACAGAATAGTCAACTACTGAAGAAAGTTAAGGTGCGAGGTTGTTGTTATTAATGTGTATACTGCTAGAACGTTGTTGTAGTTGTTGTATAAAGATATATTTATTTTAATTTCTTCAGTTCAAACGAAGTCATTTAAATTATTGTTAAACTGTTATCTTTTTGACTCGGGTTCTTCATTATGTCACAATTATAGTGCTCGCTATACCGGTTAAGACACAAATTACGGTTAGGCTTTTCTTTTTCCTATTTCTTGGTAATATTAAGAACCGCTGAATGTGTTGTCTTTTTTACATTATTGATGCCAATATATACTTTTTAGACAACTTAAGTGCGAGTTTGGTGTTATTGTCTTAATTATGATTACATTCTTATCTCTCGGACCTGGCAACGCACTTGTTAGAGGGCTGTCCCAAGTAACGAGAGACCCCGCGACATAGAAAAGTTGTAAAAATGGTAGTGGTATATTTCCATAGTAACCACTCAAGCAAATCTTTGGGCAGTACCTCGACTGGCCGGCATGGAGTCAGGATTATGTGATTGGGTGTGGTATCATTCCAGGTGGTCAAGACATTCTATACACAGTTTAAGCAGCACTATATCTGCTTAAAGTGGACACCGTCTCCAAATAACTAAATTACAACAAAACATATTCTCTTTATATTCTGTTTTACATAATTTCTAGGGCAAAGTTCTTTTAATTTATTGTGTTTATTTTTTTGTGTAACACAGAGAATGTTTTAGTTAAAGTTGATGGTAACGCAAAAACTAAAAGTATACCAGGTGTTAACATTGTTTAAGCCTCCAATACTTTAAAATATTTTTCAATATTAACAGTTCGGCACAAGTCATTAGTTAAATGATGTTCGTGAGAACAGTGTCTAATTGTGTCAAGGCAGAGGAAATCCAACGAGGGCATACATTTGATTTAGAAGTCACATGAACGAAACCGTTGGCAGAAATCATAAATTGTACTGCTTTTCTGGAAAAAGAGTTTTAACAAGTGTTGGTTGCTGATCATGTTTTAACTCTTACTTGCTGGAAACACCTTCAATGTTGGGTATGTTTTATCTTAACCCTTTACTTGCTGGAAACACCTTCAATGTTGGGTATGTTTTATCTTAACCCTTTACTTGCTGGAAACACCTTTAATGTTAGTTCTTGTTTATGGGAACCCTTTACTTGGTGAAAATACCATCAGGATTGGGTATGTTTTGAATTAATTGGCTGAATAGTGATTGCAGCAAGTAAAGTGTAAATATAAAATGGATTTTAACTTTTCAAAATTTTTATTACCCTAACTATATTAGAATGGTCACGGCACAAAAACTCATGTGGAATGATTTTTCTTCTGTCGTTATGTCTGCCACATAACATAGTCTGCCCCTTAAGTTAGTCTGCCACATAACCTAGTCTGCCATACAACGTACTCTGCCACATAATCTATTCTTAATGAATTCTGGTACTGATATTATGCAAATGACAAAGCGATTCCATAATAGAAAATGCCGACATATTAGTTATAACATACCCACAGGACATCCTGGTTATATAGGAGGCTATTTAATTAATTACTCGCTTACGAATAGACTTCGTTTATAAATCATGGAAGACTGTAATGGAAATAAAACAGACACTATACATAAATTATTATTCGTTTCTTATGCGAATCGAATTTACAGGACTCAGTTGCATTTTATTGTTTTAAGTGGTGCGCTATAGACGCCCTTAATTTCTATTTCTTTGTTTTTCATTGTATTTTTCCTTACAACCTGTTCAATGCATATGGAAACTCTTGTGGCGTGCAGAACTGTTGATGTGTACAAAGGGTGTTGATGTGTACAAAGGGTGTTGATGTGTACAAAGAGTGTTGACGTGTACAGAGTACTGGTGTGTACAAAGAGTTTTGATGTGTACAAAGAGTGCTGATAAAAATATTTTAGTGCCTTCCTGTATTTAATATTTCAAACTATAATAACTGAAGTACTGTTAAGTGCTACATCCAACAAGTTTACATAATAATAACAATGCAACTTTTGATAATGTAAACATTCAGTTAAAAAGTGAGTGAAAACACATTTTCCTAGGACCAACTAGCAGTGTCCCAAACTGTATGTCCCAAACTGTACTGTATTGCAATTATTTATTGAAATATGACTTACTTAAGACATTGTCATCATATCAAATCCACTCAGTGGTGAATTTAATATTTCAATAAAAATATTACTAACCTGGGATACGTATTTTTCCAGCATGGCTACTACCATTCCCTACGTCGGGCGTAAAACAAGTGGACTAAATTTCTGTATGACTGTTTCGTTCGTGTATAAGCACAAGATTCCGTCAAAACCCCGATCAAATCCCGAAAGCCCCCTCTACCCGATTTGCCGGATTCGGCCCAAAGAACATCGTCCAAAAGACAACTCGTCCACAATACTCTCGCGTCAAATTAATTTTGATTGTTCCGTTTATATTCTACTTTTTCATTTTTTGATCCAATTAAAAACTACAACCGGTGTTATTTTTTTTACTTAACTCTTGTTAAAACCATTCGACAACTAACTTTTTTCCATAGCATTTATGCATGCATTTGTATGTTGTATAGATGTATATTTCATCATTGTAGATTTATTATTCTCTCAAATGTTGAAGGACAGAAAGGTCGCTATGTACCAACAATAATCGTATTCCCATTTCGCAAACTTTACTTTATAAATAACTTTCGTGGTTGTTGTTATTTTTGTTATTATTGTAGTTGATGCTGGTGTTGTTTTTGTTGATGTTTGGTGGTTAATGACTTTTGGCAAATAATTTTAATCATCTATGCGTATTTTGCTCATTACTATTGCATTTTTTGTAGTCTGTTGTGACAAGCTATAAAAACACGTGATATTGTTATTCTACGTTTGTTTCTTGTAAATTAAATTATTACATTTTTGTTTAAATCTTTAGTCACGATATGCGTCAATAATTTTAAATTTTAACCATAAAAATCCGGAGAATACTCAAGTCCTAAAGGATGGATGAGAAGCTTGTGACATAAATTTGCATTAACAATTTATTTCGCCTAATTATCTGGGCAATCCGATAGCTTGATGCAGCTCCTGCAGCAACAATTTGCTCCTCAAATAAATCATTGCTAAGTGAAAAGGTCTACGACAATGCTGTTCATGTATCTAGATGCCGTTGATCTGTTTGACAAGTGAAGCATAAATCATAATTCGTCACTTGCAAACGGGTATTTTCTATATTAAATGAAATCGAAAATAGTTTTGTTATTGTATACTTACAAATTATAAACTACACAGTAAATGATTTGTTTAAATGAAAATTTTTAAGCACACTTACAAAGCGTGCAATTATATAATTTGAAAAACAACAACAAGCCACAATAGCAACGTATATATCGCATATAAAGTCCCAATACAATGAATTATGTCACCAGCTTATTCAATGATACGCCCGAGGGTTTTAATATATAAGAAAGAAAGTGATTGACGCTTTGACTTTTGACATATCACATAAAGCGGTATTAAGTTATAAAACGACTCATTTTCTGTCAGAAGACAAAATCAGATTACATTTTGTAGATACTTATAGATTCGGAGCTATCCGTATTTCGTAGCTCGTTCAGGACTAGGATTATTAAACTGTACTGTACTTTGCTAGCTTAACGTTCTTTGAACACCAAACAACAAAAACAAAACCACACCAATACAACAACAACATCGTTTATTACATATATTTACACTTAATCAGCTAAATGTATTGAGCAAGGTTGTAATCTTTGTTAAAGTGTATGCACTGATATGGTTATTTAGTTGACCATTGTGGCTTGTGAAGAATCGGGTATTTCTTTTCTTAAATCACATCATTTACCACTTTTACAGTCAAAATATCGCATATACGTCCCTGAGAAATCCTTACATCTCAATGCATTCAATAAACCCTTAAATGTGATGATATGTGAAGTTATCGGCTGTCAAATTTCCAAGTCAGAGGTCAATCACCTTCAAGATCACACCACCAAAAAATTAAATTGTCAAAATCTTGGACGATCGAGAGTTTGAAGAATTATTAAAAGATGTAACAGACAGCAATGACAAAAGTAGCAGATAGGGAACAAGCTGTTGTCGTAGCATTGCATAGCAGAATAGAGACAGTTTGTCAGTAACAATTCAATTACTTCAAACTGGCACATATCCTTAAGAGTACACTTCCTCGATCTGTTATAATGCAACCACTAGCGAGATATCATTTACAATTATCGTTTAGCTTACTTTTTGCCATTATAAGAAACCGAACTCTCCTGTTAATTGTTACATTTACTTTTAAGACCATGGCCTTTGAAGCGCCTTGGATGTCTCACATCCTAGATCTTTATTGTCTTTCAAGGGAATAAATCGTCTATTGATCATCGACCAAGCTGTCAGAAGACGCTTCCACCACACTGAAGGAATTACCTCCATCGTGAGGTATGACGTCATCCAGAAGACAAATGTCTGGCATGTTGCCATCAACGAGACTCGGAAAGGTTTAGCTGTATCTTCTGTCTGTCTCGAGGTTTCAAAATGTCAATCACAAGCATATGTATTTTCCATATTAAGTAAAACATAACACATATTCAGTGTTTTTTGTTTAATGGTCATTCCATAAAAAGCTTGTGGAATTTACGAAAATAAGTTTTGTACTTAATTGAAAAGAAATTTTAGAAATAATAAAAAAATGATTTAAATACCGTTGTGCCATTGGATTCATCATTAATTATCGATTGAACGAACCTTTCATGCTTAGCTGATCAGTCTGCATACATATCGTTATGCATGTAGGATTTCATGAATATTTCTTGACACCGTGACTATTGTGTTAGCATTATGTAGGTGGTTTTACAAATCATGTATTAATTCGAAAGAACCTCACTCATGTAACAGTACTTGAAAAAGATACCGATTCTTACAATAAAAATGAAGTGAAAATACAGATCTTTTAAATAAGGTAAATAAGAAAAGGTCCTATCAAAATTTCCACAGATTTTTAAATTTTATCTACCTGTAGACAAAGGCAAATAACGTAAATGTGAATGTGACAAAAACACAGCGACAAGACATAACACACACACACACAACACCATCAGTTACATCATTGGAACGGACAGTCGACAAAAGGGCCGACTGGGGTGCTTAAACCTGATTTGTGGAGCGCTCCAACCTCGCTCTTCCTGGAGGTTTTTCTATCAAATAAACAGTGTAAACAAAAATATCCCGTCAAAGTGAAACCTGTTCTCTTTCTTGACACCAAACAGACACATCAATAACTAAACGCTTCCTCCCACACGTCAATCTTGATAAGTCACTTGCAAGGTTTAAACAATTTTTTTTACTTTAAATTACCGCGTAGACGGTGTCGTTGGGGGATCTAATGATTTGTGCAACAATGTTTCAATTCAAACTTTATTCACTATTCGTCGTGGTCGTAGAAGTTTCCTACTGGTGTAAGCAAGTTGGACTTGTGTTGGGTTTGCTGTATTTGTTTAATGACTCATCACAGAGATGTTCTTACTTTTACATTTGACTTGCATATGAATACATTTGCACTTTCCCTTTCCGAAGTTTGGTATATATTTCAAGGCTCCTTGCACCGTCCCTTTCCGAAGTTTGGTATGTATTTCAAGGCTCCTTGCATCGTCCCTTTCCGAAGTTTGCATATTACATTTATGGTGTATCTATTTCATTTTTTATAGACCACACCAGTCAACAGTTCAGTAAGCCGGGAGTAAGTGATTGAACAAGAAATACAATAGCTAAAATTATAAGAGCAAATGCAATTAAACATAAAAATATTAACAATATTGTATACATACAAAATTTCTCAGAAATAAGAACTTCCTAAAGAGAGATCAGTTTGGGAAAAACAGTCCAATCAATGGCATATATCTGTGACTAGCTAATGACATCAAATGATAAAAAATGTGACTTCGTCGAAACAATCAAAACAAATGAAATAGAATTTTAGTATTGTGCAGCGATTAAAGGTAATGGACACCTTTAGTATTAGTTTAGATCAATTTATTTATAGTATTTATGGTAAACATGTTCTTTCAACTTATATTAATCCTTCTTATATTAACACCTTAAGTAATGATTCAGTAGTCTGTGGATTTAATGAAATGTAAAATACAGATTGGAGCACATGACGTCACTAAATTCTGGATTGATGCGGGAATTAAGCAACTGTAATACTTTTAACACTTTGCTTGCTCTAAACACCTTTAAAGTGGGTTCTGTTCTGTGTGAATGGACAGAATGGTGTTTCCAACAATAAAAGAATTATCTGAATATTAGTAGCAAATATTTTTAGGAATATGACTTTCATTAATCATCGACTAAACTGTCTGAATCGTCGCATTACGCTGAAGGATTAACCAGAGACCGTGTAATATGGGAATATATAGGGAACCCTGTCTAGCAGGCCGCCAGCCATAAAACTTAGAGCTGTTGGTCACTATTTTTGTTTGTTTTCGGGCAAAATGCCCAACTATATTTTGTCGATCCTACAGAAGCTTAGAATGCATTTTAAGTACGTTTGGTAGTTTGCCTTGCGTTTAATGCACACGCATCTTGCCTTGAAAGTACTTAAAAACGTAGTATTCGATTTCATCCAATCCTACGTGGACATTATTGGACCAATATGATCGATGACCTTCAGCTAATACATAAATATTGGGACCGACTCTATCTATTGCATACACTACTGCAGTTTGTAATTTGTCATTTACTCTTTTTATTTATAGTATTCTACTGGTGTCACATTTAACGATGTTTCCGGCGTCTATAGTGTAATGGTTTCTTAGATTCAATATTTTTTTATAGATAAATGGCGTTTAGAGTGAAAAAACTTATAATTTGGTAATACCAAAATAATAATGATATGATAATAGTATAAAGACAACAAATCCATCGACAACAACAACAACTACAACAACAACAGCCACCACTATTATCGCTGTCATTATTATGATAATTATACTATGGAGAAAAAGAAGAAGAAGAAGAAGAAGAAGAAGAAGAAGAAGAAGAAGAAGAAGAAGAAGAAGAAGAAGAAGAAGGAAGGACAACTAGAAGAAAACAAGGAAGAAGAAAGATGAGACGAAGAATCATAAAAACGTAGACTCCAATTACATTTAAGGGGTGAAAAGTTTCGCGTTTTCGCACAAGTTTAAAAAAACACAAACACCTTAACATTTGTACCAGAACTGCTTTAGACATCTTCATAATTTAAAAAATGAAAGCTTTTATTGCCTAGCAACCGTTTTAAATCCGACTTCTTAAAAGAGATGTTCTTATCCCTAACAGTGTGATTTCCTAATTTCCATTGATAACTTTGCCTTAAAATGCTACGGGTGATCAATCTGGGAATGATTTCCCAGCGGGACAAGTCTTCTGTAAAGGTGTTCTTGCCCCTTTGTGGCTCTTTGCGGTAGTGAAGATGATAAGAAGGTGTCATAAATGTCAGTGGATTTGCATGAAAACCTAAACTGAATACATACACACGTGTTAGCAATGATGATATTTATTTGCATTAAGGTATGTCGATACCCATGTAAGATTGGTTTATTTGTAAACATATGTACTATTTAAGAACATAAAGATTCATATTACACATTAGGTGCGTTTCCTTGTCTGTAAACATGTCTATGTCCATGCAGAAATAATAAGTTTGTTTTGTTTTTTATATCACTGGCTTTTTCTTCGAATTATATGATTCTTCCCGCTAAAAACCATTCGGCTATTTAGTCTCCGCCAGTTGCATATCAATTTGAAGAAAGCAATAAACGTACTGTCGAAAAGGATTTCCAATTTATCATTTCTTCTTTTACTACTTCTACTTCTACTACTGTTACTTCTACTACAACAACAACAACTACTACTTCTACTACTACTACTTCTACTACTACTACTACTGCTACTACTACTACTACTACTACTACTACTACTACTACTACTACTACTACTACTTCTGCTACTGCTACTACTACTGCTACTATTACTACTACTTCTACTGTTACTTAACTACTACTTCAAATACTTATACTTATACTACTGCTGCTACTACTACTATAACCACTACTATTACTACTACTGCTGCTGCTACTACCACTCTTACTGCTGCTACTACTACTACTACAACAACAACTACTACTACTACTATGACTAAATACTACTACTACTACTACTTCTACTACTACTACTACTACTACTACTACTACTACTACTACTGCTTCTCCTACTACTACTACTACTACTGCTACTATTAATGCTACTACTACTTAACTACTACTTCAAATACTAATACTACTGCTGCTGCTGCTACTTCTACTACTATAACCACTACTTCTACTTCTACTGTAAAACATAATGCGTACAATTTAAGATATTACCATTCATTGATTTTTAAAATAGTTCTGCAATATTCTCATGAACGCATCGTAAATATCGCGCCTGTAAAATATGACGTGGGTTATAAGAAAGGTCAATGAACGTTAAAGTGAAAGACAAGATAAGCGCCAACAAACATCGATTGTTCTAAGAATGTTAAAGTCGACACATAGTGTCATCTTGATGTCACGTAAAGGTTTTACCAAATCTTTATGTTAAAAATCTTAGTACAACAGTCTTTTAAATCTTAAATATTCTTTACAATACATACGCAACAAATGTATACCCTGCCGCATCAAAACTTAGAAACTGCAGTGAAAAAGCAAGTCCATACATCAACTTAAGCATACCATATGGTTCTTTGCCGAGTGACCTTTTTAAGTCTGAAACTGTTATTTGTTCCCTATTTAGGTAAAACGTAATCTCAGCATGGTTTCTCTTGCCACATTTACCTTGCATTTAATGCATTTATCTACCTTTCTTCTAGCGCTAGTTCAGATTTTAATATATGCTGTAATTCTCATTGGACCTTATTATAATATAATATATTACCTTATAATAAGTAGTCCCGACTGAATATAGCTTCTCAAGGAACCACTGTCGTGACAAAACCACTTTGTGCATAAACATTGACATCAATGGATGGTGGTCACTTTAATACAATGATGCTGCGCAACATCCCCGTTGTACAAATTTTCAATGTATAATTTTAAAGATTATATAATCATACGACCAATTTACGTATTAAACATCACGTTAAGTACAATGTTGTACACACTAGCATCACATTGTCCTTGTGCTGAACGTTTTTTTTTTTGACAGCTATGCTTGCAAATACTCCTTACTCACATTTCGTAAAGGGCTTGGCACCAATACTGGTCGGTCTTTCTGTATACACAAATAGAACAAAACAGTTTGAAGTATTCTTCTTGCAAAAGTTTTAGGCTCGACTGAGTCTCGGTATTGTGTGATGATGGATTAACTGATTATAAATCGGAATCTCTTTTTGATTGGCCAAGCGCTGCCAATTCATTTAAAAAGGCAAAAACTAAAACTCTAGCCTGAGATGCCATATATGATATGAATCATTCGGTCTAGACATCTTTTTAGTCCAATAATACTCCGACAAAAATGTGGTCGTAAGTTACAGAGGCCAACGTCTCTACCAAAACAAAGCCAATCAACCGGATTGTCAAAGTATGATAAACTGTTATCTCTAATCTGCAAATGCAGTTCTGAGGGTCTCTCGCAATGTCAAAATTCGATGTGAATCGATGTGTTCCAATTACCAGGAAATTCAGTTATTGCTTGAACACCCTCAACAAACGCTCGGTATTGTCTCGTATTTGCTTAAACTATGAGAAGAAACGTATTTCATTATAGTTCCTGTGTCTTTGTCAACCGACTACCAAGGGTCAATGGAAAAATATATTTCCAAAAAGCTCGGAATGCGATAAAATGTAAAATCTATATTGAATTATCTATTTCCAAAGGCGCGGAAAACGACAGAATGTAAAATCTAAAACTGCAATGTAGAGTTTAGAAAATTAAAACGTATATAAAAGAACGTTGCAGACGACAACAAAAAGTATACTTTTAGAATATAAGTCAATCTTTTTCAAATGACTATGATCCAACATATTTTATTTAAACTCCGATTTACATTATGTATGTGCCTGTATTGATACTCGAGCCAATGACACTATCATTGTCAAATTGATGACGTCAGTATGATTTTTGTTGGAAGAAAACGTAAGATAAATTGTAAGCTAGCTTTAAGATTTCTCTCCCCCCCCCCCCCCCCGTCACACCTACACACACACACACACACACACACACACACGTGAAGGTTCTTGCCCCTAACTAACGCAGTGAGGGGATACTGGGGATTTAGGTGTTATTTAAGTTCGTTAGATCACCCAATACGATGTGCCACCATCAACTGCCCTTTAAGTAATTCAATCAGATACTACGTCGGTAGAAATTACAACTTTTAGACAGACGGAGAAAAAGATAAACAAAATATATTACTTTTGACTGCCAATCAGAAAATGTTTGACATACTACAATAGGATAAATGGGATAACTGATGGGTTTACTCTCCGAAAACGAAAATACTGAATCATGGAATATTTTCATATTACATGTTAATGTGATAGATGGAATGTATTTTTATATCATTACGTTATAAAAAGAGGTGAGTCCTCAAAACCTAATGGAAAATATGTCGCTTTACGATATAGTTATTAATGACTTTTTTTTTTATTGGCTCCGATTTTTGGCGTCCACGCCCATGCGCCTTCTGTGGTACAATGTCTTTTTATGTACTTTAAAATTTACAATATTCGAGCCATTCAAGTGTGCACCGCGTCTTAGGACCATTTTTGGTCACTTTGACGCACATGGGTTAAAAATATTTTATTGTCACCAGTAAGAAACCCAGAGATAGACGTTTAAGCCTTTGTATCGCTCTGTATTCCTTAGTTGAGTTTCATGAAACTCTAGTTTATCTATTAAATGAAATGTTCGCAATATTTGGACAATGTGCAATATCTCTATCAACAAAAACATTTATGCAAAGCATCAAAGGTCGTCCAATGTTCAACAATAACTTACGTTAATTGACTCGCAACAATAATGAGTTAGCTAACGTTAAATGAGCTGAAAATATGTTCGAACAATGAGCCTTTACATCTTATTGCATACTGTCAAAATACCTTTCATTTCATTTAAACTGTTGTCATTTTTATAAGAAATCCATGATAGGAAAATTTAGCAATCAATAATTTCAAAACCTCATTACAAAACTGTTTATAAATAAGAATAAAAGCTTCTTAACTCACCGTGTTGAAAATTTCAAATTCGGAACAATCTATATACGCGATGTGAATAGCAAATGGTACAGAGTATGCAATGCCTAACAATCACTTGAAACACATACGAAATAAATTTGTCCTGATGCCTCTGACTTGTAACCTAATAATAATAACAATAACAGCCCACTGACATACTCCCAAACACATTCCATGAAATGGTTGATTGTTTGAACATAATTTCAACTCACTTTAATTAAAACTACTTATCGCGATGTCTTTAGCATAACTTAGATATCCATAGTTGACGTCCATATTATAATTTATTTTGGTTCAATATTAAATTAGACGCCTGTTGATCATTTTCATTATTGCATTCCTTGTTGTGTTATATTGCATGTTATATATTCGGAGATGTGTTTATTAATGTATTATCTTCGCGTAAAATTCAGTAAGAGAAGCCGCGATTTCATCCAATAAATGACAACAATTTATGAAAAAATAGTAAAATAACTGGCTACTAATAAGGGAAGGCAATATTCCGAACATCTGTTGTTGTTCTTTGATTATAACACATATACCACCTCCTTCTCTAACAGCAATGGCAGTGTTTGTATTGAAAGTTCATTCATCTATCTTTATGTATAAACCCATTCAAATGCCATTTCCTTTATTATATGGCTTTTGTCGCATATTTCTTCCGTTGAAGTATTACATTCACGTTTACAGATGATCCATTGACCGATTTGTATGTAGAATTTAAAGGCACAATTGAATTTATGTGATTTGAAATCACGTTTATATTAGGATATATCTAATGTTTCGTTTTAGTGTTATGGCTTTGCTTTGAAAAGTGTTTCTATTAAATTAGCAATAGCCGAATATGAGTTTAAACAAACAATTTAAAGATTGCAGGAAGTCAAGTAATTACAGAATAGTCACCTACTGAAGAAAGTTAAGGTGCGAGGTTGTTGTTATTAATGTGTATACTGCTAGAACGTTGTTGTAGTTGTTGTATAAAGATATATTTATTTTAATTTCTTCAGTTCAAACGAAGTCATTTAAATTATTGTTAAACTGTTATCTTTTTGACTCGGGTTCTTCATTATGTCACAATTATAGTGCTCGCTATACCGGTTAAGACACAAACTACGGTTAGGCTTTTCTTTTTCCTATTTCTTGGTAATATTAAGAACCGCTGAATGTGTTGTCTTTTTTACATTATTGATGTCAATATATACTTTTAAGACAACTTAAGTGCGAGTTTGGTGTTATTGTCTTAATTATGATTACATTCTTATCTATCGGACCTGGCAACGCACTTGTTAGAGGGCTGGCCAAAGTAACGAGAGACCCCGCGACATAGAAAAGTTGTAAAAATGGAAGTGGTATATTTCCATAGTAACCACTCAAGCAAATCTTTGGGCAGTAACTCGACTGGCCGGCATGGAGTCAGGATTATGTGTGGTATTATTCCAGGTGGTCAAGACATTCTATACACAGTTTAAGCAGCACTATACGTGCTTCAAGTGGACACCCTCTTTAAATAACTAAATTACAACAAAACATATTCTCTTTATATTCTGTTTTTACATAATTTCTAGGGCAAAGATCTTTTAATTTATTGTGTTTAATTTTTTGTGTAACACAGAGAATGTTTTAGTTAAAGTTGATGGTAACGCAAAAACTAAAAGTATACCAGGTGTTAACATTGTTAAGCCTCCAATACTTTAAAATATTTTTCAATATTAACAGTTCGGCACAAGTCATTAGTTAAATGATGTTCGTGAGAACAGTGTCTAATTGTGTCAAGGCAGAGAAAATCAAACGAGGGCATACATTTGATTTAGAAGTCACATGAACGAAAACGTTGGCAGAAATCATAAATTGTACTGTTTTTCTGGAAAAAGAGTTTTAACAAGTGTTGGTTGCTGATCATGTTTTAACTCTTACTTGCTGGAAACACCTTCAATGTTGGGTATGTTTTATCCTAACCCTTTACTTGCTGGAAACACCTTCAATGTTGGGTATGTTTTATCCTAACCCTTTACTTGCTGGAAACACCTTTAATGTTGGGTATGTTTTATCTTAACCCTTTACTTGCTGGAAACACCTTTAATGTTGGGTGTTGTTTATGTAAACCCTTTACTTGGTGAAAATACCATCATGATTGGGTATGTTTTGAATTAATTGGCTGAATAGTGATTGCAGCAAGTAAAGTGTAAATATAAAATGGATTTTAACTTTTCAAAATTTTTATTACACTAACTATATTAGAATGGTCACGGCACAAAAACTCATGTGGAATGATTTTTCTTCTGTCGTTATGTCTGCCACATAACATAGTCTGCCCCTTAAGTTAGTCTGCCACATAACCTAGTCTGCCATACAACGTACTCTGCCACATAATCTATTCTTAATGAATTCTGGTACTGATATTATGCAAATGACAAAGCGATTCCATAATAGAAAATGCCGACATATTAGTCATAACATACCCACAGGACATCCTGGTTATATAGGATGCTATTTAATTAATTACTCGCTTACGAATAGACTTCGTTTATAAATCATGGAAGACTGTAATGGAAATAAAACAGACACTATACATAAATTATTATTCGTTTCTTATGCGAATCGAATTTACAGGACTCAGTTGCATTTTATTGTTTTAAGTGGTGCGCTATAGACGCCCTTAATTTCTATTTCTTTGTTTTTCATTGTATTTTTCCTTACAACCTGTTCAATGCATATGGAAACTCTTGTGGCGTGCAGAACTGTTGATGTGTACAAAGGGTGTTGACGTGTACAGAGTACTGGTGTGTACAAAGAGTTTTGATGTGTACAAAGAGTGCTGATAAAAATATTTTAGTGCCTTCCTGTATTTAATATTTCAAACTATAATAACTGAAGTACTGTTAAGTGCTACATCCAACAAGTTTACATAATAATAACAATGCAACTTTTGATAATGTAAACATTCAGTTAAAAAGTGAGTGAAAACACATTTTCCTAGGACCAACTAGCAGTGTCCCAAACGTAGCAGTAGCTGTGTACTGTATTGCAATTATTTATTGAAATATGACTTACTTAAGACATTGTCATCATATCAAATCCACTCAGTGGTGAATATAATATTTCAATAAAAATATTACTAACCTGTGATACGTATTTTTCCTACGTCGGGCGTAAAACAAGTGGACTAAATTTCTGTATGACCAACGTTTCGTTCGTGTATAAGCACAAGATTCCGTCAAAACCCCGATCAAATCCCGAAAGCCCCCTCTACCCGATTTGCTGGATTCGGCCCAAAGAACATCGTCCAAAAGACAACTCGTCCACATAACTCTCGCGTCAAATTAATTTTGATTGTTCCGTTTATATTCTACTTTTTCATTTTTTGATCCAATTAAAAACTACAACCGGTGTTGTTTTTTATACTTAACTCTTGTTCAAACCATTCGACAACTAACTTTTTTCCATGGCATTTATGCATGCATTTGTATGTTGTATAGATGTATATTTCATCATTGTAGATTTATTATTCTCTCAAATGCTGAAGGACAGAAAGGTCGCTATGTACCAACAATAATCGTATTCCCATTTCGCAAACTTTACTTTATAAATGACTTTCGTGGTTGTTGTTATTTTTGTTGTTATTGTAGTTGATGCTGGTGTTGTTTTTGTTGATGTTTGATGGATAATGTCTTTTTGCAAATAATTTTAATCATCTATGCGTATTTTGCTCATTACTATTGCATTTTTTGTAGTCTGTTGTGACAAGCTATAAAACACGTGATATTGTTATTCTATGTTTATTTCTTGTAAATTAAATTATTACATTTTTGTTTCAATCTTTAGTCACGATATGCGTCAATAATTTTAAATTTTAACCATAAAAATCCGGATAATACTCAAGTCCTAAAGGATGGATGAGAAGCTTGTGACATAAATTTGCATTAATAATTTATTTCGCCTAATTAACTGGGCAATCCGATAGCTTGATGCAGCTCCTGCAGCAACAATTTGCTCCTCAAATAAATCATTGCAAAGTGAAAAGGTCCACGACAATGCTGTTCATGTATCTAGATGCCGTTGATCTGTTTGACCAGTGAAGAATAAATCACAATTCGTCACTTGCAAACTGGTATTTTCTATATTAAATGAAATCGAAAATAGTTTTGTTATTGTATACTTACAAATTACAAACTACACAGTAAATGATTTGTTTAAATGAAAATTTTTAAGCACTCTTACAAAGCGTGCAATTATATAATTTGAAAAACAACAACAACCCACAATAGCAACGTATATATCGCATATAAAGTCCCAATACAATGAATTATGTCACCAGCTTACTCAATGATACACCCGAGGGTTTTAATATATAAGAAAGATAGTGACTGACGCTTCGACTTTTGACATATCACGTAAAGCGGTATTAAGTTATAAAACGACTCATTTACTGTCAGAAGACAAAATCAGATTACATTTTGTAGATACTTATAGATTCTGAGCTATCCGTTCAGGACTAGGATTATTAAACTGTACTGTACTTTGCTAGCTTAACGTTCTTTGAACACCAAACAACAACAACAAAACAACAACAATACAACAACAACATCGTTTATTACATATATTTACACTTACAGTACTGAAAATCACGAAATTGACAATTTTCCCGTTTCCACTCCGTTTCGTTTCCATTTCAGTTGGAAGCGTTTGCCGCTCCGTTTCCATTCCGCTTCCGTTGCGTTTCCGTTTCGTTTTATTCGCTTCCAGCGCTGCATTTCAAACGCTTCCAGCGTTTCTATCGTTTCTTCCGTTTCTACCGTTTCAAGCGTTCCGTTTCGCTCCGTTCCGATTTTGACTAAAAATTTCGTTTAATAAATTTCTAAAGGTAAAGTACTTCCGGTGTGTTTGCAAAATGACGAAAGAAGTAAACATTCTAGGGAGAGGCAAAAGTCTTCCATCACATATAAAGGAATCGGCAGTAGATTGTTTGCGACGAGGATATTCAGTGTCAGTCACCCGGAGGGAAATTGCAGACAAAAAATACCCTTAACAACCAGCACCTGCAAATAATCCTCAAAATTCGGGGAGTGCAGTATTGAGAAGATGCCTACCTACTTGTCTTCGCCAGACGTCATATCCCGGAATAAACAAACAAGAAATAACTTTCAAATATGGTCCACACACACCCAGTATCCTAAAAAGTTACTTCTCTGTGACGTGTAAATCCGCAAAAAAGCGTAATGGTGATCCGACCTTAAATAAGACGATATCACACACATTTTTTTTAAAACTTGCCCCCGAACGTTTGCCCCCCGCCCCTATAAGTGCAGACCGGACGTTTGCCACCCCATCTCCCCTTCAAATAAAAAGGTCCTTCAAATAAAAAGGCCCAGCGTTTACCCCCATCCCCACTGCCAAAATAAAAAGGCGAATGTTTGCCCCTTTCCGATATTTGTTATATGGCGGACTTTAGATTTAACGTCTCGCTGATAGTAACGTGTAATATCCAATAATTTTAGATAAGAATTACTCACTACAGTCACATTTCATGGTTAAAATGATTATCTCATATAAACATGAACATGTTGTTTTGTCGAAAACAGGCACATACATAAAGTCTCATAGAACAAACAACTTTCTTAGAAACAAGTGTGTGTTGTTGTGTTTTCGGTTTGCACATATTAGCGCCAATAAACGGCTGTTCACGCACTTATAACATGAAGTCGCTAATTATATCAATGTGATTTTAATTTCTCCAAGGTTGTAACAAATAAATTCGGTGAACAAATAAATCATTAGATGCGGTGTAATTTCTTTCTGGAGAGGAGGGCTCTCTGGCTAACACTGCAACATCAAAGAATATTCTGGGAAACAATCGCCGGTCACTATCATTTGAAGTCGCCGAAAAGATTTTTTTTTGTTTCAAATTGACCGACCTATTATTTCTCTCAATACTGTGCAACATGATATCGATCGATTATTGTTTTCAAGCTGCCATTTAGAAGAGAGAGAGGGTGTGAACGCTGGGTACTGTTTAGGGATTAAAAACGGTAAGTACTCGTGAACGGCGTGTGCTATGAAAAAATATGCAACGTTATTGACGATTTACCTTCGCGGCATAAATATAAGTTCTAAAGGAATGATAGTGGAGGGAGGAAACTATACTATGTAGTAATATTTCAGACTGCGCATGTTTTTACTTATATAAATGTCCTTACAAAAACTTTTTAGTCCTTTGAATGATCATAAACTTTTAAAAAGGTATTATTTTTATTTAAGGTATGGATTAACTACAAAAGAATAGGCGAGCCATTGAAATAATACATTTGCAATAAACACGAGATGAAAATATACATTAGACTGTGTTCCTTGATGTGTCTTCTCTTGATAACATTATTTACAAAAACACGACAATTAATGTAGTATTTACTATAAGAAATCCCCAATCCCCACATCCACGTTTCCTCTTCTTAAACTAAAAAATAGTGGGTGGGGAAAGGGTGCACCATTGTGGGTACTACTAAATATAGCGTTAGGTCCTTTTATGAGCCAAAAAAGACATCGTGCACCTTAGTGTTTTGTCCTTTTTGTTGTCCTCGCGTAAGTCAATGCATATTGCTCTTTAAAAGGTGAAGGTCATAAACCACGCGACTGCCATAAGGTGACATTTTCAAACACAGCTGCATAGAGGATGCATGTGTTCTTGCGAAGTGGAAAAGACGCCAAAACACGGTCACACTTCCTGTCCACTAGACAAACAAGGTGTCATAAAACTGCCAATTAGCTTAATTAGTTGGGGTGTCCGCTCATGTCTTAAAATTAGGGATTCAATTAGAGAAGAACTTTATGATGACATGAACCCTACCCACGCGCATGGAGAAACATAATATCAATTTACAAAACGATATATTTTAAATTAATATATTTCTATCTTTAAATGGGTACAAAAATTAAGTACCCGGTAGGGCCCTCATTAGACCACATTTTGGCATAGAACATTCAAGACATGAATGGGAAAATGAGCCGTAGCCAGGCCTCATTCAAATAGTTGCAAGTCAAGTAAAGTCAAAAGTTGTATGCAGATTCTTAATCGCGGTCCACGAATTCCGATTAATCCTATATATGTAACAGCGCATTATGGGAACTATGCATTTAGAAATAGGAATTTTGACAACATTGTCCAAATTTACAACATTGTTCATTATAAGATATATAACAATCAAGATTAGAAGCAGAAGAAACTTTGCTTGACAAAGAGGCAAGATAAAATAAAATACATATCCATACCCCTGTAACTAAAGTAATGATGATGTAAATGACGGTGCTGCTGCTGCTACTGCTGCTTCTGCTGATAATGATGACGGTGATACCGATGCTGTTTATGATTATAATGTAAATGGTAATAACGGTCACGGTGATGCTGATGCTCATGACGATTATGATGTAGATCGTGATGCCGGTGATGCTGCTTTTGATGATGATTAGTGGTGATTATATAAGTAATATGGGATCCTGATGATGATCATGTGTGATCAGGTGAATTTAATGGCGGTAATGATTATTATGTCTTTAATATTTATCGTGATGTAAGTTTTTATACGATTGTATACGTGCACTATTTGGCAATCTATGGTTATTCAGACGTTGAACTTTAGGATCATACTTGTCATTGGCTCTGAGTGCCGGGGAGGATGTTATTGGTTCTTGATTGGGTCACACCTTGCAATAATACATAGCATTGTTTGTTTGTTTTATGTGTAGTTGTTTTATGTTTTTTTGTGTTATATGAGATGTGTTACCTTCTTTTGGTTGAGGTTTAATTTCATTAAGTAACTTTATTTTGTACCACGCAATGCATTCTTTGTAAATGAAAAATACTTTAAGCAAGTATCACACAAAAATGATTGGCGTAGTTGATCCGGGAACGGACCATGCAGCTACAAAGTAATTAGCGAAAATTCAAACTCGGGAAATGCTGCGACATTGCGCGCGCATACGTGTAATGACAGCTGTGTACACACTATCTTCATATGCCAAACAATGAAGACTAAGAATGTCGATCCAAGGCGGATGTTAAGCTATTCATTGGAATTAATTAAAACATCAGTTTCGACAGAAACGCAATATTATAGTTAAATTGCGTGTTTTATCGTGCGGAGTGATTTTTAGTGCAGTTTCTGTTTTAACGGTACACGATGACTTGGACAACTCGTGCGGTTTCGGAACTGTAATGTACAAGTTTGATAAATACGATTTTTTGATAATAATTTATGTTATTTCTTTCTGCAGAGTACATATAAAAGCGCGTTTGTGTTGATAAATTGAAGCCAGTTATTGTGTTCGTTTAAATTTATTTCGTACCAAGAAACGGTTGAAATGTTACTATAAATAATCGGGTGACCTAGAAACGTTTGAAGCGGTAGTGAAAATAACTCTACCGTTACGAGCATTCCGATTTTTCCGTTTCTACCGTTTCTAGCGTTCCAAGCGCTCCGGTTATAGCGTTTATACCGTTTACACCGTTTCAAGCGTTTGTAGCGCTCCGTTGCATTTCCATTTCCACTCCGTTCCGTTTCCGTTTCAACAGGAAACGAAAAACGTTTCATTTCCATTTCCACTCCGTTCCGTTTGTCAATTTCATGATTTTCAGTACTGTAATCAGCTAAATGTATTGAGCAAGGTTGTAATCTTTGTTAAAGTGTATGCACTGATATGGTTATTTAGTTGACCATTGTGGCTTGTGAAGAATCGGGTATTTCTTTTCTTAAATCACATCATTTACCACTTTTACATTCACAATATCACATATATATGTCCCTGAGAAATCCTTACATTTCAATGCATTCAATAAACCCTTAAATGTGATAATATGTGAAGTTATCGACTGTCAAATTTCCAAGTCAGAGGTCAAACACCTTCAAGATCACACCACCAAAAAAATAAATTGTCAAAATCTTGGACGATCGAGAGTTTGAAGAATTATTAAAAGATGTAACAGACAGCAATGAAAAAAGTAGCAGATAGGGAACAAGCTTTTGTCGTAGCATTGCATAGCAGAATAGAGATAGTTTGTCAGTAACAATTCAGTTACTTCAAACTGGCACATATCCTTAAGAGTACACTTCCTCGATCTGTTATAATGCAACCAGTAGCGAGATATCATTTACAATTATCGTTTAGCATACTTTTTGCCATTATAAGAAACCGAACTCTCCTGTTAATTGTTACATTTTTTTTAAGACCATGGCCTTTGAGGCGCCTTGGATGTCTCACATCCTAGATCTTTATTGTCTTTCAAGGGAATAAATCGTCCATTGATCATCGACCAAGCTGTCAGAAGACGCTTCCACCACACTGAAGGAATTACCTCCATCGTGAGGTATGACGTCATCCAGAAGACAAATGTCTGGCATGTTGCCATCAACAAGACTCGGAAAGGTTTAGCTGTATCTTCTGTCTGTCTCGAGGTTTCAAAATGTCAATCACAAGCATATGTATTTTCCATATTAAGTAAAACATAAAACATATTCAGTATTTTTTGTTTAATGGTCATTCCATAAAAAAACTTGTGGAATTTACGAAAATAAGTTTTGTACTTAATTGAAAAGAAATTTTAGAAATAATAAAAAAAATGATTTAGATACCGTTGTGCCATTGGATTCATCATTAATTATCGATTGAACGAACCTTTCATGCTTAGCTGATCAGTCTGCATACATATCGTTATGCATGTAGGATTTCATGAATATTTCTTGACCACGTGACTATTGTGTTAGCATTATGTAGGTGGTTTTACAAATCATGTATTAATCCAAAAGAACCTCATTCATGTAACAGTACTTGAAAAAGATACCGATTCTAAAAATAAAAATAAAGTGAAAATACAGATCTTTTAAATAAGGTAAATAAGGAAAGGTCCTATCAAAATTTCCACAGATTTTTAAATTTTATCTACCTGTAGAGAAAGGCAAATAACGTAAATGTGAATGTGACAAAAACACAGCGACAAGACATAACACACACACACAAAACACCATCAGTAATATCCTTGGAACGGACAGTCGGCAAAAGGGCCGACTGGGGTGCTTAAACCTGATTTGTGGAGCGCTCCAACCTCGCTCTTCCTGGAGGTTTTTCTATCAAATAAACGTGTAAACAAAAATATCCCGTCAAAGTGAAACCTGTTCTCTTTCTTGACACCAAACAGACACATCAATAACTAAACGCTTCCTCCCACACGTCAATCTTGATAAGTAACTTCCAAGGTTTAAACATTTTTTTTACTTTAAATTACCGCGTAGACGGTGTCGTTGGGGGTTCTAATGATTTGTGCAACAATGTTTCAATTCAAACTTAATTCACTATTCGTCGTGGTCGTAGAAGTTTTCTACTGGTGTAAGCAAGTTGGACTTGTGTTGGGTTTGCTGTATTTCTTTAATGACTCATCACAGAGTTGTTCTTACTTTTACATTTGACTTGCATATGAATACATTTGCACTTTCCCTTTCCGAAGTTTGGTATATATTTCAAGGCTCCTTGCACCGTCCCTTTCCGAAGTTTGGTATGTATTTGAAGGCTCCTTGCATCGTTCCTTTCCGAAGTTTGCATATTACATTTATGGTGTATCTTTTTGTGAATCCTATATAAAATAGTAAATAGTACGTCAGATTATGTATTATGATATTATGTATTTTGACGTTATGAGATCATAACATTCTTGTCATAACCCGATGAAGGCCTATGGCCGAAACGTTGTTTTAAATAAACAATTATGTTCTGAAGTTTCACTTCTTTTAATATATTATTAACTTTTCAAATAAAATCCAACAAAAGAAGTGAAATACAGAAATCTGACAAAATACTGTTTCAACCTTTAACTTGTGTTTAGTGCTTGTTAAATTACTTTTGGCATATAAAATAATCGTGTACATTTAAAATCTTTACCAAGTCAACATAAATTAATCGCTAAAATATCAATGCATTAATCTTTAATCCTTTCCTGAAATTTCCTATGCATTATTTTAGACATATTAGAAATTCTGTACATTGAAAGTCTTTACCATGTCAACTTTGTTCAATCGCTGACGTATCAATGCATATGTTTGTTTAATATCTTAACTAACCCAAATGTCAACTTTGATTTATGGCCGACATATCGAGTTTGTTTATTTTTGCAAATTACCCTCGATGGTATTGCAGATTTGGAGGCAGACTGACTGATCACCACTTCATGAATATAAACGCCGATTGAAATCTGAACAGAGTTGCTTAAGATGCAGGAGGTCTAGAAATTTGTACAGCGGTTTTATATTCAAATAAATATTGATGTGGTATTGAAATGTTTAATTGATTTAAAACTGTTAGACATGCACTGGGGTTTGCTTAGTGAACGGATTTATTTATTTTTTTCTCATAAATAAAGCTTTTATTTGTCAAGGCCTTTGACTTCTAAAGTGAGTTATAATACAATGAAGGAATTACCACATAGCATGATGTCAGCAATAGCATGATTATTTCAATAATGATGTAGTTTAGAAAAGTTTACTTGATATAAAACTGGAACTAAGTTAACGTTGATTAATCGCTAACATATCAATGTATCGTGTGTGTGTGTGTGTGTGTGTGTGTGTGTGTGTGTGTGTGTGTGTGTGTGTGTGCGTGCGTGCGTGCGTGCGTGCGTGCGTGCGTGCGTGCATGCGTAAATATGCGTGGGTGGGTGTGTTTGTGGGTGTGTGTGTTTGTGTTGTGTGTTTGTGTTGTGTGTTTGTGTTGTTGTTTTTTGTGTTTTTTTGTTGTTGTTGTTGTTGTTGTTTTTAGTAATTACCAAAGTCAATTTTGTTTATTTTTGCACTCTCGATGGTATTGCAGGCAAGGAGGAAACCTGACTGATCATGAATCCAAACGCAGATTGAAATCTGAACTGAGTCGCTAAAGATGTTGAAGATCCTAAATTTGTACAGCGGTGATATATTTAAATTCAATATTGGTGTTGTATGGATACATTTACTTTATACAAAACTGTAAAACATGCAAATTAGACAGGAGTTTGCTTAGTGAGCAGATTTATTCAACTTTCTCATAAATAAAGCTTTCATTTGTCATCGCCAATGTTTTTTAGGGATAGAGTCATAATATCAAGGAAGTACCACACAACGTGATCACAGCAACAAGAAAATTGTCTAACAATTCAATTCAGGGCCGTGTTTGCACATATTGATGATGTACTGAGGAGTTTCAAATGCGCATGGAGGCGCTCGTTGCGTAGTGGTAGAGGCTTCGATTTGTAACTCATTCGAAAATCAATCAAAATCAAATGAAATCAAATCAAATTTATAAATAGTTTGAAAACCGCCACCACGTTTTTAAATCTCTCCGCCTAAATGCTGCTCCATGAAAGTAAAGTCAAAACCTTAAGTCCTTTTTACATTGAGAAACCAAAACAAACGTCAAAATCTCACAGAACGCACCAGTCACCAATTTGTTCCAAAACAAGAACATATGACAAGGACGTATGAGCATTGCAACATATACAGGTACCAGACCCCGAAAAGGCACATGCAAGCCAAATGTAAAAGTAAGAACAAATCTGTGTTGAGGCATTAAACAAAAATAGCAAACCCAACAGTTACCGCTTTGAAAAAGTCAGTCGGCAAAGAGGACCAACTGGGGTGCTAAACCGGTTTTACAAAAGTCGGGAGTTAATGAATGTTAGTTAAAACTATACTTGCAAATGCAATAAATTATCAGACATATTAACAACATTGTACACAAGCCTAATTCCTCAGAAATAAATAGTAAGTGTTCTTAAAGAGAGATCAGTTTAAGCAAAAACAGTCCGAACGTTGGCGTAAAGAAGGATCTACTTAATGACGTCATAAGATCAAAATGTGACGTCGTTTAAAACAAAGATGAACAATTTTCGAACACGGCGTTATATATTTCAAAAGAACAAAAAGTATTTAATCATGTAAATCAACGAGATAAAAATTTAGTATCGTTCAGAGATCTAAGGTAATGAGATTCTTAAATGAGCATATAGTAGCTGAGGATTAATCTAATAGGTAAATAAGAAAAGATCTTATCAAAATAACTACCCACATTTAAATCTAATCTTCCTCGAATGGGGTGCTTAAAGCTGGTTTGTGGAGCTCTCCAACCTCGCACTCCCTGAAGGTTTTTCTATCAAACAGTTTAAATAAAAATATCCCGTCAAAGTGAGACAACTAACAGTTAGAACCTGCATCGGGATTTAAAACAGATCAAATAAACTTACATATAGACAAAATAACTAGTAATGAAATCAACATTTGTGCAATATGTGCAGTAGATAAAAGCCTCGGCAACCTAAAAATTCCAAATGAGAGAGTCGTTTTACATAAATAGGTAAATAAGAAAAAATCCTATTATTTTTTTTTAAAGATATTTAAATTTAATCTACCTGTAGACAAAGGCAAACAAGGTAAATTTAAATGTGACAAAAACACTGAGACAAAACATAACACACAAAAAGAAAAACCATCAGTTAACGCCTTGGAACGGTCAGTCGGCAAAAGGGCCAACTGGGGTGCTTAAACCTGGTTTGTGAAGCGCTCCAACCTCGGACTTCCTGAGAGTTTTTCTATCAAACAAACATTGTAAATAAAAATATCCCGTCAAAGTGAAACAACTAACAGTAAGCACCTGCATCGGGAGTTAAAACAGATATAATGAACTTATGTACATACATAATAACTAGTAATACAATCAACTTACAACATATGTACAGAATGTACAGTAGATAAAAGCCTGGGCAACCTAATAATTCCAAATGAAACAGTAGTTTCAAATAGAATAAAGCAGTACAAGCGCTGATATATTATAAGAACAATATAATGACGTCATACAATGCTAAAAGTGTCAAAAGTGAAATGTAAAAATTACGAAGGAAATTATAGAATTTAAAAAAAAACAACCCAAATCAACAAAATAAAACGTAGTATTGTTTCGAGCTAATACGTTTAAAAAAACATATCATAAAAGCCGAGGATTTATCCGCAGTTGGCATATTATATGTAATAAAGGTACCAAAAGTCCCGATGTTATATCTACTGTGCAATCTCACGTAAAGGGTATAGAGACTGCTCAAGTTGTCCCACCTATATAGGGAACGACTGGAGAGATGAAGAGACAAGAAATCCAACAGTGACTGTCCAATTATGGCTTTTCAACGGCATGTCCGGTCATCGTGTAATTTAAAAGTAATAAAAGCAATGCAAGTTCTTGACTGTAAAAGAGTCGATTGCAAGCAATGCAGTACATCGAAGGATTCTCGCGTTGTAACCGTCTGAAATACATTTTCTGATAAGTTTTGTACGGCGGTCAGAAAAGTTATTGAGACCCTTGATTTTCTTTAACTTGTGTAAAACATTTCCATAAAATGCAGGATGTCTAATGCCTTTCTGCATAAGTGTTTTTATACTACTATTATACTTAGAAGCAATAAAACCATTGCGGTGAAAGAATTTTGAAAACGCCTTTCTTAATTTATGAAAACGAAAGCATTGCTTTAAAAATTTAGAAGAAATAAACCGGTTTCTAGCATTGAAATCTTCTACTTTAGTACAAACCCGTGCAAACCTTGTAAGTTGTGATATGTAAATACCATAGGAGGTAGCACGAGGTGAATCACCATCAAGGTATGGATAAATCACAATACTAAAGTTGAAATCATCTCTCTTGTCATAGATTTTAGTAGAGACGTTGTCATTGGTAATATTGATCTCAATGTCTAGAAATGCTGCATATAAATATCAGCTATTTGCTTTATTAAGGGTAAGTTCTGGAGGGTAAATCAGATGGATCATTTGAAAAAAGAAAGGATTATCTATAGTTAGAATATCGTCAAGATAGCGTGACGTTAAATTGAAAGCCTCTATAATGTGGCTTTGGTTTGAAGGGGATAAAATTACTTTAAATCACGTTCAAAGCAGTATAAAACACATCTGCAATTAATGGTGCACAGCTGGTTCCCATAGACTCATTCTCAGATAATATTGACAATTGTAGGTTAGAATAGTTGAAAATTCATCTTTAACATAAACAGTCTTTGTATTTGTCACCGTGTAAAGGTGTGTCTGGTTAGTTGCTTTCCAAAGGGTATAAGGTGTAGTATCGCAGGAAAGTATTTTTCCTAGGTAAGACCGTGTCCATGTAAGGATTTATATTAACTCATTTGAATATTCACCACCTTTTTTTTAAACTATTACAGCATAGTGTGTAAGTGTTTAGGAATCAAAACAGTGTTTTAATTTGTTACTGACAATGATATAGATATGGAATAAATTTAAAGATTCTATAATAAATTGCTATTAAGAAATATCAAAACCAAAATAATATTTGTTTCATAAAATGATATATTTCAAAAGTGATATAGATTCTATCTTACTTTTAACATCACTGAAAATATAAACATTTAAATTGACAAATTGTACCAGTATCAGTTTCCTGAATGCACACGGAAATAAAAATAATAAGCAAGATATAAACCACTGCCTCGATAATCTTGCAACATTTCAAAAAATCATCGTCCCGTAAATGATAAGAGACTGTCCCGTAAATAGGGCACTTATTTAGAGTACATAAATAGTAAACAAATGGTACGTTTAACGATGTTATACCATAAACATTCAAGAACAGCAATTAAAGCGTATTTATTGTGATTTATCCATAGAGTAACGTTCACTTTCATAATGTAGTATACAAAAGTTTGAAACTCCTTCTTAAACCTGACTTGCTTCAATTAATAAACTTAAGTTTCAAAAACTTCGACCCCAAAATATAAATACCAATATAACAGTTTAAATTAAACTAACTACTGTTTGTTTTTTCTAACGTAGCGAAATGCAAAAGTCAGTTGTCCCGTAAATAATAAACAGTCCCTTTATTCACTGTTCTCTTCCATGAACTCAATAATTGCGTCTGGGACGGCAAATATCCTTTTGTTTTTTTCCTGTTGCTTGTGGATGATCTATCACTTTGAGACTGTTTTCCTTCTGGATCCACTGGCGGTCTTGTGAAGTTGGCCATTTATACCGAGTAACCACTTTTCCACTTTTGGTCATGAAATCTATGAGCAGACAGTTGTCTATGGCTCTGATCGCTAAAACTTGTGCAATGTAACATACATCGTCATACAAAGCAACGAGAAAATCAGATACTTCTATCTTTAGCTGCCTGTTTGTGACTGTTGCTTCTTCACCTTCTGTAGCATGACCTTTCTGACTATCTTTCTCCACTGGCTCTGCAGAGTCTCTGGTGCAGGTTGCACTATTACTTTCTATCGTCTTTAGTATTACCTCTGTCCATTTGCAGTTTGATTTGCCATTGATCACATTTTCACCAAAAACAGTTCTTGCAAGCACACGCGGTTTCTCTTAGGAAACAATATGTTGTATTTGCCTTCAGTTGCAACAGCATGAAGTGACATTGTTCCTTTCACAGGCTTGATGTTTGTTATTCAAAACTCACCTTTAGCTTTGGAAAAATGTAGACGGCACTTTTTGACAATATGGATTTCCAAGCGAAATTATAACATCCGGGGATGTTCGATTTAGCGGAAAGAACGGAAATGCACGCAAACTAGCAATGCAACCAAAGGAATAACAGTATCTTCGCGGATGTTGACTCGTAAATGAAGTCACGTAAATGAGAAAATCAAATCGAACCAACAGTTTGATACATATTCCTCTTCAGAAGTTCAGTGCTGTTTGTCTATATTGACGTTGTCACAATTCTACTATATCTTCTTCATAAGAAATCGGTTAAAGTTTGGGCACAGAACATGAATAGAATGATACATCACCAATATAAGATTAGTCCCGTACATTATAACACTATTTTTCTCTAAAGAAAAAAAAGTTAATCGTCCTGTAATAACAACTTGCTGGTAAAACCCTGTAAACCATGTATGCGAGTTTTCTTTTTCTTTTTTTTTCTTTTTTAAAAAACTTGTCAAAAAGTGACAGCAATGCAGCTCCATATTTAACTATATCAAACATTTCGATGATTTTAGGGCTGAAATAAAAGGTTGTCTCGTAAATTTATAGAATTTGGCGACATCACTAAATACAAATATATTTAATTGTAACTTTCTCTCTGAAACACGTCATTGGCAACGAGGGAATAATATGTAATTTTATTTGCAAACTGCTGGTTTATAGTAAGTGTTTTTTTTTCTGGGGGAAAAAACGAAAACTTCGCTGGCGACATAGTGATTTCAGAACTTTAATAATGTTTATGGCATTATAATTTTTTATGAACCAAGCTTTTTGCAAGGAATTGTTTAAGGAAAAGATGTTAAAGATGTAGACTTTAAATCTCAGTTGCTTTTTTCTAGTGTCTATCTAAAGAAATCATCGAAATTAAGAAAACAACCCAAACCAACAAAATCAAATGTAGTATTGTGAGGAGTTAATATGTTATAAGTTTAAAAATATTATATCATATAAAGCCGAGGATTTATCCGCAATTGTTATAATTTATAAAAAAGGTACAAACAAACCCGATGTTTTATCTTTGGAAAAAGCTAGTAAAATTTTATTTAAATAATGTGAAATTACGTGAAAAAAACGTAAACAGAACAGAAAACTGCAGGGAGGTGTTGTACCTACATGTAAGATGATAGTTCCTTAAGAGGTTTTTGTTGTTTTTATGGGGATAGGGATTTGCCGGCATTTTTGCCGATACTGTGCAGCGACATTTCTATCATTATAGCACAGGGGCACTTATGAGGTGCCCAGGGACTGAATCCGGCCGGTCCATTATACTGACACCGACGAGCAAGCCGTATTGCTGTCCCCTTAGCCCCGAGCTTTAGGAGGAAAGCCGCTACTACCAACTTTAAAGTCTTTGGTTTGACCGAGCCGGGGTTTAAACCCGCGACCTCCCGATCCGCAATCCGACGCTCTTCCACCTGAGCTATTGCGGCCTGGTTTTTTTTTTATTATAATCTTCTTTCATCAGTTTAACCTCCCGATGCTTGCTGTTAGTTGTCTTATTTTGATGGTATCTTTTTTATTTTGCTCTGTTTATTTGTGTGAAAAGCATTCAGGAAGTGCGAGGTAGGAGCGCTCAACAAACCAGGTATAAGTACTACAGTCGGTCCTTTTGCCGACTGATATTTCCAAGGCGGTAACTGTTGAGTTTTCTTTGTATGGGATAGATTCTATTAAGACGTTTCTATAGAAAATAGAAGCCGAAACGAGCGAGTGCATGCTTCTATTTTCTATGGAAACGTCTTAATAGATTCTATCCGACTAAGAAGTCCCCGTCTTTTTTCTACCTGTTCTACGAAAATGACATGTTATTCGCTCCATAAAACTGTTAAATCAAACTGTCAATCGTCTTGACTTGTTTCAACTTGTCACAAGGGGAAGAGGTGGTTTGTTGCACATGCGCAGTTTAAAATATAATAATTTAGTAAAATAGAACGATCTATTTTATTCATTGTAAAATAGAAAGGTGTTCTACTGAAATAAATCGCTGAGGAATTGAATTTTCATAGCTTCTAATTGGCTACAAATGTAGGGCGACTTCTAATTATGTGAAATGTCTCGTCTCTGTGTGTTTGTAACTTTTACTTTTATTATGTACGCCTTTGTCTTGTTGTCGTTCAAATTTTACTATCTTTGATAATTCTTAAAGGACATTTTCTTATCTTCCTTTCATTTAATTTTGCATTTTACAAACACGTACATTTTGAAAACAAAATATTTTCTACAATTTTAGATAAAAAGTGTTTATTTCTAACTCTATTTATACACATACCAGACAACCAGTTGTTAAAATCCTTTCTCTAATAACTCTCTCTTGATAAATCTCTGGCGTGTCAATGGAATTCGTGTGATATTTTTTAGCCAAATCACTGATGGTGCTGTGGCCATCTTGATTGATCTGCGCTTTCTAATTCTGCCACAAAATGATTTATATTCGGAGACCACTGCGTTGCTAAAGAGGATGTCGATGCAAGAGGAAGCAACCGTAATAGTTAAATCCTTTACTTGCTGGAAAAACCTTTAGAATGCTGCATAGTTTGTGTTAAAGGTGGTATCGGACAGTTTGCAGATATCAAATTTATGTAAAATGTCTTACCACTGCTTTAGGGAATGAGGGCATAATTACTACATAAACTCATATTTTAACATAAGTAAAGACGGTTTTGAACACTGTACAAATCGCGATTAAAGCACTCTAAATTTCAATCATTCCAAATCTATAAATAATGGCGATCTCTGCTTAAAATAGATACCGACGTCAGAGAGGATACCTGGATAACGATATAACATAGTCTCAAAAGGAAGTTGTCTCAAGATTTTTCTATTCAAAAATATCTATCTCTGCATCATGGCTCAGGCAGGAACTCCCTGTTTGCAATGAGAAATAGTGATTTATATTTCACTATTCACATCAGTGAGCAGAATTGTGCAGGATCTTTGCATGTAACAATGACATATTTGGTTATTTGAGAAAAAAATATTTTGGTTCAAACTGTCTGATTCCACCTTTAATGGTTTCAAGCAAGTGAAGGATTGGCAAATATTCATGGTGGTGTTGACGTTTCCACGTATCGTGCAAATGTGTTTTAGATGCAGATTATGCAAATTCTAAGATTGTTTTTCTATTTCTTAGGAATAAGGCACATTTATCGTTGACTAAGCTATCTGAAACTCACAATACACTGAAAGATTGACCAGACACCGTGTGATATTATGTTATCAATTTGAGAGCACTGTCTAGCACACCACTTAAACTTGCATTCTTTTTGTTGCTGTCTTTAGTTGGTTGCCGGATAAATCTATATTACGTCGATCCTTTTTACTTAAAAAAGATAGATTAAGTTCATTAAGTATCTTGTCTTGCGATAATTCCCAAGTAATCTTTTTATTGTTTTTATTTATTTTCCTTAACTTACCTAAAATGTAGTCATCGATTTTATCAGAAAAAAATGTGCAGAAAACTTGTCATTGAGAGTATAGTTTCGTAAATTATTGTATACACAAATCAGCTGTTTTAATCAGTGACTAATTAGTGGGGATTATATAAAGTTGGGAACTTTAAATAAAGTAAATAAAGTACACAAACTTGTAAAATGCATTCGAAAGAAATGACGCTTGTTAGAAACTTAATACGATAGAAACGCGGATAATGTTCGTTTGGTCAATACGAACCAATTATATTTCTACACTTTTTCTGTTCATTACATAACTGAAGACTTTGGTTTAATCGATCGTGACACTAAACAGACCGTAAGATTTGATGGCATCAATTAGATAACCGGCGTCCGTTAAACTTTGGCACTTTTGGTCGCAATTTTTCGTTTGTTTGCGGGTAAAATACCAAATCTACATTAAGTCGATCCTTCGGATATGTATTTTGCCTACAATAATAGATTAATTACGTTAAATATTTTATCTTGTTTTTGTTGTTTTAAAGCTAAGGAATCTTATTTAATATTTTTACTTACTTAAAATGGCAGTCTGCCATTTCATAAAAAACTTGCAGAAACTTTGTAGTTAAAGGTTTGGATACTTTAATTATTGCATACAAAACAGTATTGATTTTATACATGGCTTATAATTGAGAAAATTGTCAAAAGTAGAAATCTGAAAAAAAAAAGGAAATACAAATGTGTGTAATTAAAACAATTCAAAAAAGCATAATGCTTGTTAGAAACTAAATAAGACAGAAACGCGAATTATATTCCATCGATGATTTTGACAAAATTACATTTGTACACTTTTTTAGCTTTTCTTCCCGGTGGAGACTTTTCTCGATCCTTACACTAAACAGATAAAACACATGATTCCAATCGTCCTTTTACTGGTCAGCCTTGATTAATCGCTTACATGTCAATGACAATTTGACTCGTTTGAATTCTGTGCAGACACTGTCACAGATACAGCCGGGAAACTTTACTGCATGGATATTGTAATCCAATAGACATCGTTGCATAGAAAGTTCGCTATTAAGAGCTATAGCGCAGAAAATGCAAATTTGAAAACTATGCTCAAGTCACTTTCACAAAACAGATTAAACATTGCTTTCATGATAAGAATACATGATTGTCTTGGAATTTAAATTTATGAATATCTTTCTAACTTTATTTGACTTAACAATTTTGAGTTGCCGAGGATTGTATCAACATATTATGTTACTAGTTATTATGTCTGTATATAAGTTCATTTATATCACCTTGAACTACCGATGTCGGTGCTCAGTGTTAGTTGTCTTACTCAGGTGGAATATTTTTATTTACACTGTTTGTTTGATAGAAAAAACAACAGATTAACCATTGCCTCATTGAAAGAAATACATGCTTTTTCTTTATGAGGCAATATAAGGGAAGAAAATTAATCACTATAGCCTGAAAATATGCCGTTTTTCTATAGATGTTTAACTTTTACCGGAGACAACTTAATCTCAATCAGAAGACTGAGCTGTCTCAAAAATACAATACACAGAAACATTTATCAGACACCGTAAAATATGACGTCATCAATTACAGACCTCTGTCTAGCACGCCGCGGTCCAGTTTAAGTTAAACAACAGCGATTTATGCTAAGGTATACTACGAGATTTTCTTAAAACAAGTAAGATGAAGAATAAAAACTTGAAAAAAAATGAATGACTCTTAATTAGTGAAGTATACACAAAAACGTTTTCAAAACGTGGGTCACTTAGTTTAGAGTAAAATAAGGCAAAAAAGTTTCTTTTAGTGATTTTTATATAAAAAGAACAACACATATATTTCTACAATTGTAAACTTCCATAGAGTATGTTAGCTGGTCTCGATATTTACACAAAACAGTCGACTTATTACCAAAATTTCTCTCCCAAGTAAATTTTGATAAATCGTTTAATGTTCAATGAACATTTGTGCATTTATAGTTTCACCTCATCCCTGATCGTTTTGCAGGCTCGCAGCCAGAATGGTCACCGTTTTCTTATTCTGTCGCAGAATGATTTGAATTCTGAGCAGACAGAATCGCTGAAGACGAGGTAGATCCATGGATTTGTGCAGCTGTTAAGACTGGCAAGGAGTAAAATGATGGTGTACGCCGCGCCTGAAATGGAAAAAAAGTATATTTAGGCGTTGAAATAGACGCAGAGTAAATGGGGGTAGGTAGCGCCTAAAATAGAGCATAATGAAAGTCTGAAATGAAAAATATGAATAACTGGACGTTGAAACAGACGCAGAGTAAATGGGGTAGGTAGCGCCTAAAATAGAGCATAATGAAGGTCTGAAATGGAAAATATGTATAGATGGACGTTGAAACAGACCAAGAGTAAATGGGGGTAGGTAGCGCCTGAAATAGAGCATAATGAAGGTCTGAAATGAAAAATATGTATAGATGGGCGTTGAAACAGACCAAGAATAAATGGGGTAGGTAGCGCCTGAAATAGAGCATAATGAAGGTCTGAAATGAAAAATATGTATAGATGGGCGTTGAAATAGACCAAGAATAAATGGGGTAGGTAGCGCCTGAAATAGAGCATAATGAAGGTCTGAAATGGAAAATATGTATAGATGGGCGTTGAAACAGACCAAGAATAAATGGGGTAGGTAGCGCCTGAAATAGAGCATAATGAAGGTCTGAAATGAAAAATATGTATAGATGGGCGTTGAAACAGACCAAGAATAAATGGGGTAGGTAGCGCCTGAAATAGAGCATAATGAAGGTCTGAAATGAAAAATATGTATAGATGGGCGTTGAAACAGACCAAGAGTAAATGGGGTAGGTAGCGCCTGAAATAGAGCATAATGAAGGTCTGAAATGAAAAATATGTATAGATGGGCGTTGAAACAGACCAAGAGTAAATGGGGTAGGTAGCGCCTGAAATAGAGCATAATGAAGGTCTGAAATGGAAAATATGTATAGATGGGCGTTGAAACAGACCAAGAATAAATGGGGTAGGTAGCGCCTGAAATAGAGCATAATGAAGGTCTGAAATGAAAAATATGTATAGATGGGCGTTGAAACAGACCAAGAATAAATGGGGTAGGTAGCGCCTGAAATAGAGCATAATGAAGGTCTGAAATGAAAAATATGTATAGATGGGCGTTGAAACAGACCAAGAGTAAATGGGGTAGGTAGCGCCTGAAATAGAGCATAATGAAGGTCTGAAATGAAAAATATGTATAGATGGGCGTTGAAACAGACCAAGAATAAATGGGGTAGGTAGCGCCTGAAATAGAGCATAATGAAGGTCTGAAATGAAAAATATGTATAGATGGGCGTTGAAATAGACGCAGAGTAAATGGAGTAGGTAGCGCCTGAAATAGAGCATAATGAAGGTCTGAAATGAAAAATATGTATAGATGGGCGTTAAAACAGACCAAGAATAAATGGGGTAGGTAGCGCCTGAAATAGAGCATAATGAAGGTCTGAAATGGAAAATATGTATAGATGGGCGTTGAAATAGACCAAGAGTAAATGGGGTAGGTAGCGCCTGAAATAGAGCATAATGAAGGTCTGAAATGAAAAATATGTATAGATGGGCGTTGAAACAGACCAAGAATAAATGGGGTAGGTAGCGCCTGAAATAGAGCATAATGAAGGTCTGAAATGGAAAATATGTATAGATGGGCGTTGAAATAGACCAAGAATAAATGGGGTAGGTAGCGCCTGAAATAGAGCATAATGAAGGTCTGAAATGGAAAATACGTATAGATGGGCGTTGAAATAGACGCAGAGTAAATGGAGTAGGTAGCGCCTGAAATAGAGCATAATGAAGGTCTGAAATGGAAAATATGTATAGATGGGCGTTGAAACAGACCAACAGTAAATGGGGTAGGTAGCGCCTGAAATAGAGCATAATGAAGGTCTGAAATGGAAAATATGTATAGATGGGCGTTGAAATAGACCAAGAGTAAATGGGGGTAGGTAGCGCCTGAAATAGAGCATAATGAAGGTCTGAAATGAAAAATATGTATAGATGGGCGTTGAAACAGACCAAGAATAAATGGGGTAGGTAGCGCCTGAAATAGAGCATAATGAAGGTCTGAAATGGAAAATATGTATAGATGGGCGTTGAAATAGACCAAGAATAAATGGGGTAGGTAACGCCTGAAATAGAGCATAATGAAGATCTGAAATGGAAAATGTGTATAGATGGGCGTTGAAATAGACGCAGAGTAAATGGAGTAGGTAGCGCCTGAAATAGAGCATAATGAAGGTCTGAAATGGAAAATATGTATAGATGGGCGTTGAAACAGACCAAGAGTAAATGGGGTAGGTAGCGCCTGAAATAGAGCATAATGAAGGTCTGAAATGAAAAATATGTATAGATGGGCGTTGAAACAGACCAAGAGTAAACGGAGTAGGTAGCGCCTGAAATAGAGCATAATGAAGGTCTGAAATGGAAAATATGTATAGATGGGCGTTGAAACAGACCAAGAGTAAACGGAGTAGGTAGCGCCTGAAATAGAGCATAATGAAGGTCTGAAATGGAAAATATGTATAGATGGGCGTTGAAACAGACCAAGAATAAATGGGGTAGGTAGCGCCTGAAATAGAGCATAACGAAGGTCTGAAATGAAAAATATGTATAGATGGGCGTTGAAACAGACCAAGAATAAATGGGGTAGGTAGCGCCTGAAATAGAGCATAATGAAGGTCTGAAATGAAAAATATGTATAAATGGGCGTTGAAACAGACCAAGAATAAATGGGGTAGGTAGCGCCTGAAATAGAGCATAATGAAGGTCTGAAATGAAAAATATGTATAGATGGGCGTTGAAACAGACCAAGAGTAAACGGAGTAGGTAGTGCCTGAAATAGAGCATAATGAAGGTCTGAAATGGAAAATATGTATAGATGGGCGTTGAAACAGACCAAGAGTAAATGGAGTAGGTAGCGCCTGAAATAGAGCATAATGAAGGTCTGAAATGGAAAATATGTATAGATGGGCGTTGAAACAGACCAAGAGTAAATGGGGTAGGTAGCGCCTGAAATAGAGCATAATGAAGGTCTGAAATGGAAAATATATATAGATGGGCGTTGAAATAGACCAAGAATAAATGGGGTAGGTAGCGCCTGAAATAGAGCATAATGAAGGTCTGAAATGGAAAATATGTATAGATGGGCGTTGAAATAGACCAAGAATAAATGGGGTAGGTAGCGCCTGAAATAGAGCATAATGAAGGTCTGAAATGGAAAATATGTATAGATGGGCGTTGAAATAGACGCAGAGTAAATGGAGTAGGTAGCGCCTGAAATAGAGCATAATGAAGGTCTGAAATGGAAAATATGTATAGATGGTCGTTGAAACAGACCAAGAGTAAATGGGGTAGGTAGCGCCTGAAATAGAGCATAATGAAGGTCTGAAATGGAAAATATGTATAGATGGGCGTTGAAATAGACCAAGAGTAAATGGGCGTAGGTAGCGCCTGAAATAGAGCATAATGAAGGTCTGAAATGAAAAATATGTATAGATGGGCGTTGAAACAGACCAAGAATAAATGGGGTAGGTAGCGCCTGAAATAGAGCATAATGAAGGTCTGAAATGGAAAATATGTATAGATGGGCGTTGAAATAGACCAAGAATAAATGGGGTAGGTAGCGCCTGAAATAGAGCATAATGAAGGTCTGAAATGGAAAATATGTATAGATGGGCGTTGAAATAGACGCAGAGTAAATGGAGTAGGTAGCGCCTGAAATAGAGCATAATGAAGGTCTGAAATGGAAAATATGTATAGATGGGCGTTGAAACAGACCAAGAGTAAATGGGGTAGGTAGCGCCTGAAATAGAGCATAATGAAGGTCTGAAATGAAAAATATGTATAGATGGGCGTTGAAACAGACCAAGAGTAAACGGAGTAGGTAGCGCCTGAAATAGAGCATAATGAAGGTCTGAAATGGAAAATATGTATAGATGGGCGTTGAAACAGACCAAGATTAAACGGAGTAGGTAGCGCCTGAAATAGAGCATAATGAAGGTCTGAAATGGAAAATATGTATAGATGGGCGTTGAAACAGACCAAGAATAAATGGGGTAGGTAGCGCCTGAAATAGAGCATAATGAAGGTCTGAAATGAAAAATATGTATAGATGGGCGTTGAAACAGACCAAGAATAAATGGGGTAGGTAGCGCCTGAAATAGAGCATAATGAAGGTCTGAAATGAAAAATATGTATAGATGGGCGTTGAAACAGACCAAGAATAAATGGGGTAGGTAGCGCCTGAAATAGAGCATAATGAAGGTCTGAAATGAAAAATATGTATAGATGGGCGTTGAAACAGACCAAGAGTAAACGGAGTAGGTAGTGCCTGAAATAGAGCATAATGAAGGTCTGAAATGGAAAATATGTATAGATGGGCGTTGAAACAGACCAAGAGTAAATGGAGTAGGTAGCGCCTGAAATAGAGCATAATGAAGGTCTGAAATGGAAAATATGTATAGATGGGCGTTGAAACAGACCAAGAGTAAATGGGGTAGGTAGCGCCTGAAATAGAGCATAATGAAGGTCTGAAATGGAAAATATATATAGATGGGCGTTGAAATAGACCAAGAATAATTGGGGTAGGTAGCGCCTGAAATAGAGCATAATGAAGGTCTGAAATGGAAAATATGTATAGATGGGCGTTGAAATAGACCAAGAATAAATGGGGTAGGTAGCGCCTGAAATAGAGCATAATGAAGGTCTGAAATGGAAAATATGTATAGATGGGCGTTGAAATAGACGCAGAGTAAATGGAGTAGGTAGCGCCTGAAATAGAGCATAATGAAGGTCTGAAATGGAAAATATGTATAGATGGTCGTTGAAACAGACCAAGAGTAAATGGGGTAGGTAGCGCCTGAAATAGAGCATAATGAAGGTCTGAAATGGAAAATATGTATAGATGGGCGTTGAAATAGACCAAGAGTAAATGGGGGTAGGTAGCGCCTGAAATAGAGCATAATGAAGGTCTGAAATGAAAAATATGTATAGATGGGCGTTGAAACAGACCAAGAATAAATGGGGTAGGTAGCGCCTGAAATAGAGCATAATGAAGGTCTGAAATGGAAAATATGTATAGATGGGCGTTGAAATAGACCAAGAATAAATGGGGTAGGTAGCGCCTGAAATAGAGCATAATGAAGGTCTGAAATGGAAAATATGTATAGATGGGCGTTGAAATAGACGCAGAGTAAATGCAGTAGGTAGCGCCTGAAATAGAGCATAATGAAGGTCTGAAATGGAAAATATGTATAGATGGGCGTTGAAACAGACCAAGAGTAAATGGGGTAGGTAGCGCCTGAAATAGAGCATAATGAAGGTCTGAAATGAAAAATATGTATAGATGGGCGTTGAAACAGACCAAGAGTAAACGGAGTAGGTAGCGCCTGAAATAGAGCATAATGAAGGTCTGAAATGGAAAATATGTATAGATGGGCGTTGAAACAGACCAAGAGTAAACGGAGTAGGTAGCGCCTGAAATAGAGCATAATGAAGGTCTGAAATGGAAAATATGTATAGATGGGCGTTGAAATAGACCAAGAATAAATGGGGTAGGTAGCGCCTGAAATAGAGCATAATGAAGGTCTGAAATGGAAAATATGTATAGATGGGCGTTGAAATAGACGCAGAGTAAATGGAGTAGGTAGCGCCTGAAATAGAGCATAATGAAGGTCTGAAATGGAAAATATGTATAGATGGGCGTTGAAACAGACCAAGAGTAAATGGGGTAGGTAGCGCCTGAAATAGAGCATAATGAAGGTCTGAAATGAAAAATATGTATAGATGGGCGTTGAAACAGACCAAGAGTAAACGGAGTAGGTAGCGCCTGAAATAGAGCATAATGAAGGTCTGAAATGGAAAATATGTATAGATGGGCGTTGAAACAGACCAAGAGTAAACGGAGTAGGTAGTGCCTGAAATAGAGCATAATGAAGGTCTGAAATGGAAAATATGTATAGATGGGCGTTGAAACAGACCAAGAATAAATGGGGTAGGTAGCGCCTGAAATAGAGCATAATGAAGGTCTGAAATGAAAAATATGTATAGATGGGCGTTGAAACAGACCAAGAATAAATGGGGTAGGTAGCGCCTGAAATAGAGCATAATGAAGGTCTGAAATGAAAAATATGTATAGATGGGCGTTGAAACAGACCAAGAATAAATGGGGTAGGTAGCGCCTGAAATAGAGCATAATGAAGGTCTGAAATGAAAAATATGTATAGATGGGCGTTGAAATAGACGCAGAGTAAATGGGGTAGGTAGCGCCTGAAATAGAGCATAATGAAGGTCTGAAATGAAAAATATGTATAGATGGGCGTTGAAACAGACCAAGAATAAATGGGGTAGGTAGCGCCTGAAATAGAGCATAATGAAGGTCTGAAATGGAAAATATGTATAGATGGGCGTTAAAATAGATCAAGAATAAATGGGGTAGGTAGCGCCTGAAATAGAGCATAATGAAGATCTGAAATGGAAAATATGTATAGATGGGCGTTGAAATAGACGCAGAGTAAATGGAGTAGGTAGCGCCTGAAATAGAGCATAATGAAGGTCTGAAATGGAAAATATGTATAGATGGGCGTTGAAACAGACCAAGAGTAAATGGGGTAGGTAGCGCCTGAAATAGAGCATAATGAAGGTCTGAAATGAAAAATATGTATAGATGGGCGTTGAAACAGACCAAGAGTAAACGGAGTAGGTAGCGCCTGAAATAGAGCATAATGAAGGTCTGAAATGGAAAATATGTATAGATGGGCGTTGAAACAGACCAAGAGTAAACGGAGTAGGTAGCGCCTGAAATAGAGCATAATGAAGGTCTGAAATGGAAAATATGTATAGATGGGCGTTGAAACAGACCAAGAATAAATGGGGTAGGTAGCGCCTGAAATAGAGCATAACGAAGGTCTGAAATGAAAAATATGTATAGATGGGCGTTGAAACAGACCAAGAATAAATGGGGTAGGTAGCGCCTGAAATAGAGCATAATGAAGGTCTGAAATGAAAAATATGTATAGATGGGCGTTGAAACAGACCAAGAATAAATGGGGTAGGTAGCGCCTGAAATAGAGCATAATGAAGGTCTGAAATGAAAAATATGTATAGATGGGCGTTGAAACAGACCAAGAGTAAACGGAGTAGGTAGTGCCTGAAATAGGGCATAATGAAGGTCTGAAATGGAAAATATGTATAGATGGGCGTTGAAACAGACCAAGAGTAAATGGAGTAGGTAGCGCCTGAAATAGAGCATAATGAAGGTCTGAAATGGAAAATATGTATAGATTGGCGTTGAAACAGACCAAGAGTAAATGGGGTAGGTAGCGCCTGAAATAGAGCATAATGAAGGTCTGAAATGGAAAATATGTATAGATGGGCGTTGAAATAGACCAAGAATAAATGGGGTAGGTAGCGCCTGAAATAGAGCATAATGAAGGTCTGAAATGGAAAATATGTATAGATGGGCGTTGAAATAGACCAAGAATAAATGGGGTAGGTAGCGCCTGAAATAGAGCATAATGAAGGTCTGAAATGGAAAATATGTATAGATGGGCGTTGAAATAGACGCAGAGTAAATGGAGTAGGTAGCGCCTGAAATAGAGCATAATGAAGGTCTGAAATGGAAAATATGTATAGATGGGCGTTGATACAGACCAAGAGTAAATGGGGTAGGTAGCGCCTGAAATAGAGCATAATGAAGGTCTGAAATGGAAAATATGTATAGATGGGCGTTGAAACAGACCAAGAGTAAATGGGGTAGGTAGCGCCTGAAATAGAGCATAATGAAGGTCTGAAATGAAAAATATGTATAGATGGGCGTTGAAACAGACCAAGAGTAAACGGAGTAGGTAGCGCCTGAAATAGAGCATAATGAAGGTCTGAAATGAAAAATATGTATAGATGGGCGTTGAAACAGACCAAGAATAAATGGGGTAGGTAGCGCCTGAAATAGAGCATAATGAAGGTCTGAAATGAAAAATATGTATAGATGGGCGTTGAAACAGACCAAGAATAAATGGGGTAGGTAGCGCCTGAAATAGAGCATAATGAAGGTCTGAAATGAAAAATATGTATAGATGGGCGTTGAAACAGACCAAGAGTAAACGGAGTAGGTAGTGCCTGAAATAGGGCATAATGAAGGTCTGAAATGGAAAATATGTATAGATGGGCGTTGAAACAGACCAAGAGTAAATGGAGTAGGTAGCGCCTGAAATAGAGCATAATGAAGGTCTGAAATGGAAAATATGTATAGATTGGCGTTGAAACAGACCAAGAGTAAATGGGGTAGGTAGCGCCTGAAATAGAGCATAATGAAGGTCTGAAATGGAAAATATGTATAGATGGGCGTTGAAATAGACCAAGAATAAATGGGGGTAGGTAGCGCCTGAAATAGAGCATAATGAAGGTCTGAAATGGAAAATATGTATAGATGGGCGTTGAAATAGACCAAGAATAAATGGGGTAGGTAGCGCCTGAAATAGAGCATAATGAAGGTCTGAAATGGAAAATATGTATAGATGGGCGTTGAAATAGACGCAGAGTAAATGGAGTAGGTAGCGCCTGAAATAGAGCATAATGAAGGTCTGAAATGGAAAATATGTATAGATGGGCGTTGATACAGACCAAGAGTAAATGGGGTAGGTAGCGCCTGAAATAGAGCATAATGAAGGTCTGAAATGGAAAATATGTATAGATGGGCGTTGAAACAGACCAAGAGTAAATGGGGTAGGTAGCGCCTGAAATAGAGCATAATGAAGGTCTGAAATGAAAAATATGTATAGATGGGCGTTGAAACAGACCAAGAGTAAACGGAGTAGGTAGCGCCTGAAATAGAGCATAATGAAGGTCTGAAATGGAAAATATGTATAGATGGGCGTTGAAACAGACCAAGAGTAAACGGAGTAGGTAGCGCCTGAAATAGAGCATAATGAAGGTCTGAAATGGAAAATATGTATAGATGGGCGTTGAAACAGACCAAGAATAAATGGGGTAGGTAGCGCCTGAAATAGAGCATAATGAAGGTCTGAAATGAAAAATATGTATAGATGGGCGTTGAAACAGACCAAGAATAAATGGGGTAGGTAGCGCCTGAAATAGAGCATAATGAAGGTCTGAAATGAAAAATATGTATAGATGGGCGTTGAAACAGACCAAGAATAAATGGGGTAGGTAGCGCCTGAAATAGAGCATAATGAAGGTCTGAAATGAAAAATATGTATAGATGGGCGTTGAAATAGACGCAGAGTAAATGGGGTAGGTAGCGCCTGAAATAGAGCATAATGAAGGTCTGAAATGAAAAATATGTATAGATGGGCGTTGAAACAGACCAAGAATAAATGGGGTAGGTAGCGCCTGAAATAGAGCATAATGAAGGTCTGAAATGGAAAATATGTATAGATGGGCGTTGAAATAGACCAAGAGTAAATGGGGTAGGTAGCGCCTGAAATAGAGCATAATGAAGGTCTGAAATGAAAAATATGTATAGATGGGCGTTGAAACAGACCAAGAATAAATGGGGTAGGTAGCGCCTGAAATAGAGCATAATGAAGGTCTGAAATGGAAAATATGTATAGATGGGCGTTGAAATAGACCAAGAATAAATGGGGTAGGTAGCGCCTGAAATAGAGCATAATGAAGGTCTGAAATGGAAAATATGTATAGATGGGCGTTGAAATAGACGCAGAGTAAATGGAGTAGGTAGCGCCTGAAATAGAGCATAATGAAGGTCTGAAATGGAAAATATGTATAGATGGGCGTTGAAACAGACCAAGAGTAAATGGGGTAGGTAGCGCCTGAAATAGAGCATAATGAAGGTCTGAAATGGAAAATATGTATAGATGGGCGTTGAAATAGACCAAGAGTAAATGGGGGTAGGTAGCGCCTGAAATAGAGCATAATGAAGGTCTGAAATGAAAAATATGTATAGATGGGCGTTGAAACAGACCAAGAATAAATGGGGTAGGTAGCGCCTGAAATAGAGCATAATGAAGGTCTGAAATGGAAAATATGTATAGATGGGCGTTGAAATAGATCAAGAATAAATGGGGTAGGTAGCGCCTGAAATAGAGCATAATGAAGATCTGAAATGGAAAATATGTATAGATGGGCGTTGAAATAGACGCAGAGTAAATGGAGTAGGTAGCGCCTGAAATAGAGCATAATGAAGGTCTGAAATGGAAAATATGTATAGATGGGCGTTGAAACAGACCAAGAGTAAATGGGGTAGGTAGCGCCTGAAATAGAGCATAATGAAGGTCTGAAATGAAAAATATGTATAGATGGGCGTTGAAACAGACCAAGAGTAAACGGAGTAGGTAGCGCCTGAAATAGAGCATAATGAAGGTCTGAAATGGAAAATATGTATAGATGGGCGTTGAAACAGACCAAGAGTAAACGGAGTAGGTAGCGCCTGAAATAGAGCATAATGAAGGTCTGAAATGGAAAATATGTATAGATGGGCGTTGAAACAGACCAAGAATAAATGGGGTAGGTAGCGCCTGAAATAGAGCATAACGAAGGTCTGAAATGAAAAATATGTATAGATGGGCGTTGAAACAGACCAAGAATAAATGGGGTAGGTAGCGCCTGAAATAGAGCATAATGAAGGTCTGAAATGAAAAATATGTATAGATGGGCGTTGAAACAGACCAAGAATAAATGGGGTAGGTAGCGCCTGAAATAGAGCATAATGAAGGTCTGAAATGAAAAATATGTATAGATGGGCGTTGAAACAGACCAAGAGTAAACGGAGTAGGTAGTGCCTGAAATAGAGCATAATGAAGGTCTGAAATGGAAAATATGTATAGATGGGCGTTGAAACAGACCAAGAGTAAATGGAGTAGGTAGCGCCTGAAATAGAGCATAATGAAGGTCTGAAATGGAAAATATGTATAGATTGGCGTTGAAACAGACCAAGAGTAAATGGGGTAGGTAGCGCCTGAAATAGAGCATAATGAAGGTCTGAAATGGAAAATATGTATAGATGGGCGTTGAAATATACCAAGAATAAATGGGGTAGGTAGCGCCTGAAATAGAGCATAATGAAGGTCTGATATGGAAAATATGTATAGATGGGCGTTGAAATAGACCAAGAATAAATGGGGTAGGTAGCGCCTGAAATAGAGCATAATGAAGGTCTGAAATGGAAAATATGTATAGATGGGCGTTGAAATAGACGCAGAGTAAATGGAGTAGGTAGCGCCTGAAATAGAGCATAATGAAGGTCTGAAATGGAAAATATGTATAGATGGGCGTTGATACAGACCAAGAGTAAATGGGGTAGGTAGCGCCTGAAATAGAGCATAATGAAGGTCTGAAATGGAAAATATGTATAGATGGGCGTTGAAACAGACCAAGAATAAATGGGGTAGGTAGCGCCTGAAATAGAGCATAATGAAGGTCTGAAATGGAAAATATGTATAGATGGGCGTTGAAATAGACCAAGAATAAATGGGGTAGGTAGCGCCTGAAATAGAGCATAATGAAGGTCTGAAATGGAAAATATGTATAGATGGGCGTTGAAATAGACGCAGAGTAAATGGAGTAGGTAGCGCCTGAAATAGAGCATAATGAAGGTCTGAAATGGAAAATATGTATAGATGGGCGTTGAAACAGACCAAGAATAAATGGGGTAGGTAGCGCCTGAAATAGAGCATAATGAAGGTCTGAAATGAAAAATATGTATAGATGGGCGTTGAAACAGACCAAGAATAAATGGGGTAGGTAGCGCCTGAAATAGAGCATAATGAAGGTCTGAAATGGAAAATATGTATAGATGGGCGTTGAAACAGACCAAGAGTAAATGGGGTAGGTAGCGCCTGAAATAGAGCATAATGAAGGTCTGAAATGAAAAATATGTATAGATGGGCGTTGAAACAGACCAAGAGTAAACGGAGTAGGTAGCGCCTGAAATAGAGCATAATGAAGCTCTGAAATGGAAAATATGTATAGATGGGCGTTGAAACAGACCAAGAGTAAACGGAGTAGGTAGCGCCTGAAATAGAGCATAATGAAGGTCTGAAATGGAAAATATGTATAGATGGGCGTTGAAACAGACCAAGAATAAATGGGGTAGGTAGCGCCTGAAATAGAGCATAATGAAGGTCTGAAATGAAAAATATGTATAGATGGGCGTTGAAACAGACCAAGAATAAATGGGGTAGGTAGCGCCTGAAATAGAGCATAATGAAGGTCTGAAATGAAAAATATGTATAGATGGGCGTTGAAACAGACCAAGAATAAATGGGGTAGGTAGCGCCTGAAATAGAGCATAATGAAGGTCTGAAATGAAAAATATGTATAGATGGGCGTTGAAACAGACCAAGAGTAAACGGAGTAGGTAGCGCCTGAAATAGAGCATAATGAAGGTCTGAAATGGAAAATATGTATAGATGGGCGTTGAAACAGACCAAGAATAAACGGAGTAGGTAGCGCCTGAAATAGAGCATAATGAAGGTCTGAAATGGAAAATATGTATAGATGGGCGTTGAAACAGACCAAGAATAAATGGGGTAGGTAGCGCCTGAAATAGAGCATAATGAAGGTCTGAAATGGAAAATATGTATAGATGGGCGTTGAAACAGACCAAGAGTAAATGGGGTAGGTAGCGCCTGCAGAAGGGCATAATGAATGTGTACGCCGTGCCGCCTGATATTGATAAGAAAGGCAATGATGCAAGACTAAAGAAAGAGCCTGAAATAGAGATGATAATGATGGAAGTAGAGTTATAATATGTATAGATAATGCATGAAATGTGGAGTAAAGGCAACATTATTAAAATGCAGTTGTTAGATCTCATATTGCAGCATATTTTGAATATTATGCCAATCATATTTAAAGTGGCCGATAAAAACCTTAAATAGGATATTATATAAACTACAGCCAACCAAACAGCAAGCGCCATGGAAACGTCGGTCGACAAACGGCCCGGCAGGAATGCCTAAGACCAGTATTCACCAAGTATTCACACAAGTAAGAATTGCTTATGTCAAAGACTTCAGTTCATGATATCTTCATTATGTATTTAGCTACATGTCTGTATTTTTGCAGGACACGTTAACTTTGATAGTTTAACTTAAAAATGCATTGAAACTTCACAAATTAGCTTAGTTTTGTTTGTATGAAATCTGTGACTTTAGCTTAAGTCATGACTTAGATTTAAGAATGGTTGGCGAATACAGGCTTTTAAGAATGGTTGGCGAATACAGGCCTTTTAAGTATGGTTGGCGAATACAGGCTTTTAAGAATGGCTGTCGAATACAGGCCTTTTAAGAATGGTTGTCGAATACAGGCTTTTAAGAATGGTTGGCGAATACAGGCCTTTTAAGAATGGTTGTCGAATACAGGCTTTTAAGAATGGTTGGCGAATACAGGCTTTTAAGAATGGTTGTCGATTACAGGCTTTTAAGAATGGTTGGCGAATACAGGCCTTTTAAGAATGGTTGTCGAATACAGGCTTTTAAGAATGGTTGGCGAATACAGGCCTTTTAAGAATAGTTGGCGAATACAGGCTTTTAAGAATGGTTGTCGAATACAGGCTTCTAAGAATGGTTGGCGAATACAGGCTTTTAAGAATGGTTGTCGAATACAGGCTTTTAAGAATGGTTGGCGAATACAGGCCTTTTAAGAATGGTTGTCGAATACAGGCTTTTAAGAATGGTTGGCGAATACAGGCTTTTAAGAATGGTTGTCGATTACAGGCTTTTAAGAATGGTTGGCGAATACAGGCCTTTTAAGAATGGTTGTCGAATACAGGCTTTTAAGAATGGTTGGCGAATACAGGCCTTTTAAGAATAGTTGGCGAATACAGGCTTTTAAGAATGGTTGTCGAATACAGGCTTCTAAGAATGGTTGGCGAATACAGGCTTTTAAGAATGGTTGTCGAATACAGGCTTTTAAGAATGGTTGGCGAATACAGGCCTTTTAAGAATGGTTGTCGAATACAGGCTTTTAAGAATGGTTGGCGAATACAGGCTTTTAAGAATGGCTGTCGATTACAGGCTTTTAAGAATGGTTGGCGAATACAGGCCTTTTAAGAATGGTTGTCGAATACAGGCTTTTAAGAATGGTTGGCGAATACAGGCCTTTTAAGAATAGTTGGCGAATAAAGGCTTTTAAGAATGGTTGTCGAATACAGGCCTTTTAAGAATAGTTGGCGAATACAGGCCTTTTAAGAATGGTTGTCGAATACAGGCTTTTAAGAATGGTTGGCGAATACAGGCCTTTTAAGAATAGTTGTCGAATACAGGCTTTTAAGAATGGTTGTCGAATACAGGCTTTTAAGAATGGTTGTCGAATACAGGCTTTTAAGAATAGTTGGCGAATACAGGCCTTTTAAGAATAGTTGTCGAATACAGGCTTTTAAGAATGGTTGGCGAATACAGGCCTTTTAAGAATAGTTGTCGAATACAGGCTTTTAAGAATGGTTGGCGAATACAGGCTTTTAAGAATGGTTGGCGAATACAGGCTTTTAAGAATGGTTGTCGATTACAGGCTTTTAAGAATGGTTGGCGAATACAGGCCTTTTAAGAATGGTTGTCGATTACAGGCTTTTAAGAATGGTTGGCGAATACAGGCCTTTTAAGAATAGTTGTCGAATACAGGCTTTTAAGAATGGTTGGCGAATACAGGCCTTTTAAGAATAGTTGGCGAATACAGGCTTTTAAGAATGGTTGTCGAATACAGGCCTTTTAAGAATAGTTGGCGAATACAGGCTTTTAAGAATGGTTGGCGAATACAGGCCTTTTAAGAATGGTTGTCGAATACAGGCCTTTTAAGAATGGTTGTCGAATACAGGCTTTTAAGAATGGTTAGCGAATACAGGCTTTTAAGAATGGTTGTCGATTACAGGCTTTTAAGAATGGTTGTCGAATACATGTCTTTTAAGAATGGTTTTCGAATACAGGCTTTTAAGAATGGTTGGCGAATACAGGCTTTTAAGAATGGTTGTCGAATACAGGCTTTATAAGAATGGCTGTCGAATACAGGCCTTTTAAGAATGGTTGGCAAATACAGGCTTTTTAAGAATGGTTGTCGAATACAGGCCTTTTAAGAATGGTTGGCGAATTCAGGCCTAAACACCGGGGGACTATCTAAGTAATTACTAAACTTTGAATAATGACATCGTAAAATGGGTTACGACAGGATCAAAATGTAAAAAAACAAACACATTGTATTTGGGCGAAGAAAGAAGTATAGTTTCAAGAACAGCTAAGCAAAATTCTAGATTGTCAAAGAAATAATGTAATTCTTATTGTTTCATTAAGGCAATCTTTCAAATTTGTAATCAGAAATGATAGGAAAATCCTGTTTCGTTGCAAAAAAAAATGAATATTTTGACCATGAGCTCGGTTTTCGTGCGCCGTGTATCAATTAGGAAATTGATTTTAAGTTTGCATGATCTAACGCCCAATATATCACTGTTTTGAGCTAAAATACGTATTCATATTTATTAAATTCACGAAGGCCTTAAATAGGGTAAAGTTTCAGGTGGGTTTCATGTGAACAAAAATAACAACTTACAACAAGCTTTGTCAACAATACAAAAATGGGTAGGGAAAGTAAAAGGAACAGCTATAAAGTAAAAGGAACAGCTATTCTATTGCATGTCAGCATGTCTTTTTGATAAGACAGTATGTTACATTGGGGTCGATATCATATCCTGATCCGTTTACATAAAATCGCGTTGTGTCTGAACAGGAAAGCTTATGATACGTATCCGACAAGACAACATACTACGTTGACAGGTTATCATAATACAGGATAGCAAGCTGATAGGTATAGTAGCATTATGTTTGACAAGATAACACAGTCATTACACAAAATAGCGTATACTGTACACAAGACACCATACTATATAAACAATGATAACATGCAATTCGATTACATAAGACAGTCACGGCGTTCCATATTATTAGACTAAATATGAGTGTATGCTGATCTTGATACGAAATTCCTCAAAATCAACGTAAGATATTGTAACATAATTTTGATATTGGCAAACTGTTGGTTACTACCTTTTACATAGTCTCGGTTTTCGTGTGCTTTGTATGATCGCTTGCATAAACCTTATCTTACATACATATACACACCAGAAACAGGAGGCCGCGGGTTCGATCTCGGGCCGCGACATACCAAAGTCGTTAAAAATGGTAGTGGTTTAGCTCCCGTGCTAACGCCCATAAACATATAAGAGAAGTTTCAGAGGTAGGTGTCCCGGCGTCAACATAATGTGACTGGGTATGGTATCATGCCAGGTGATCACGGCATGCCGACACAATATAGATTGTCATATGCATCCAATAGCCATATAACTGAAAGAATGTTGGTAAGAACGATATACCCAATTAACAAACATAGACACACAAGAAAAGAAATGTCGATTTGCTTCATCTATTACAGGGATTTCGCTGTATGCTAAATCTTGTGCTGAGGAATCTTTCATTGGGGTGTTAAGTCCGGACAGGTCAATTAGTCGCTGTATTCTTTCGCAATTAACTATTGATATTTTGTCTACTCGAGCTACGCTAGATAGAACGAATCACCAGATAAAACTAGTGTTGTCCTATTCGATAAGAGCAAGGTTTAACGGGGTTTGCTCGCGCAACAGTTAACCTGGTAGTACCATCCTACAATATGGTATTGGGGTTAACACATTCATGTAATGACCAATGAGATAACACGTTTGCGGTGTATGCGTAACTATTGTGTACAGGTATGTGCGGATTGCAGCAGCAGCTATTGTGTACAGGTATGTGCGGATTGCAGCAGTAACTATTGTGTACAGGTATGTGCGGATTGCAGCAGTAACTATTGTGTACAGGTATGTGCGGATTGCAGCAGCAGCCAAGGTATGTGCGGATTGCAGCAGCAACTATTGTGTACAGGTATGTGCGGATTGCAGCAGCAGCCAAGGTATGTGCGGATTGCAGCAGCAGCTATTGTGTACAGGTATGTGCGGATTGCAGCAGCAACTATTGTGTACAGGTATGTGCGGATTGCAGCAGTAACTATTGTGTACAGGTATGTGCGGATTGCAGCAGCAACTATTGTGTACAGGTATGTGCGGATTGCAGCAGCAACTATTGTGTACAGGTATGTGCGGATTGCAGCAGCAGCTATTGTGTACAGGTATGTGCGGATTGCAGCAGCAACTATTGTGTACAGGTATGTGCGGATTGCAGCAGCAACTATTGTGTACAGGTATGTGCGGATTGCAGCAGCAACTATTGTGTACAGGTATGTGCGGATTGCAGCAGCAACTATTGTGTACAGGTATGTGCGGATTGCAGCAGTAACTATTGTGTACAGGTATGTGCGGATTGCAGCAGTAACTATTGTGTACAGGTATGTGCGGATTGCAGCAGTAACTATTGTGTACAGGTATGTGCGGATTGCAGCAGTAACTATTGTGTACAGGTATGTGCGGATTGCAGCAGCAGCCATTGTGTACAGGTATGTGCGGATTGCAGCAGTAACTATTGTGTACAGGTATGTGCGGATTGCAGCAGCAGCCATTGTGTACAGGTATGTGCGGATTGCAGCAGCAGCCATTGTGTACAGGTATGTGCGGATTGCAGCAGCAGCCATTGTGTACAGGTATGTGCGGATTGCAGCAGCAGCCATTGTGTACAGGTATGTGCGGATTGCAGCAGCAGCCATTGTGTACAGGTATGTGCGGATTGCAGCAGTAACTATTGTGTACAGGTATGTGCGGATTGCAGCAGCAGCCATTGTGTACAGGTATGTGCGGATTGCAGCAGTAACTATTGTGTACAGGTATGTGCGGATTGCAGCAGCAGCCATTGTGTACAGGTATGTGCGGATTGCAGCAGCAGCCATTGTGTACAGGTATGTGCGGATTGCAGCAGCAGCCATTGTGTACAGGTATGTGCGGATTGCAGCAGTAACTATTGTGTACAGGTATGTGCGGATTGCAGCAGCAACTATTGTGTACAGGTATGTGCGGATTGCAGCAGCAGCCATTGTGTACAGGTATGTGCGGATTGCAGCAGCAGCCATTGTGTACAGGTATGTGCGGATTGCAGCAGCAACTATTGTGTACAGGTATGTGCGGATTGCAGCAGCAGCCATTGTGTACAGGTATGTGCGGATTGCAGCAGCAGCCATTGTGTACAGGTATGTGCGGATTGCAGCAGCAGCCATTTTCTATTTAACTAACTTACTTAACATGAAAAGATTGCATTTTGCCAAGAAACCTCCCAAAGTAAAAAAAAGAGAATAACTTAACCCCATACCATATGGTATAATGGTAGTACCATGTTATGTATAGAACAGGTTAATTCCCCGATTAAAACAGTACTTATTCAATAGTATAACCTCGATCGAATTGAGTGAACGACAATTGGACACCTCGGATAATTCACGAATCATCACTCGGATGTATGTATGTAGTCGGATCACCTCGGCTATTTCCATAAATGGGGCTACTTTTGAGAAAGTTGTCAAAACAAAGATGGCAGCTCGGTTGATAACTCATTTCAGTACGATGCCTGCAAAACTTTAATTTGTGGGGCTTTAAATTTAAATCATCCAATTTTAATTTACCCAGCGCAGCAGACACGCAGCTGTCAAACAATGGCATTGTTTATGTTTTGTGCGAACTACATTTTAGGCATATTCTTCTTCCGACTTCCGGCGAATAAAACGGTCGTGATTTCAGTATGTATCATTGTACCAGATACATCCGAGGGATGATTGTCCCGATGAGTTCCGATGAGGGTGAACGTATGACGTGTATTGACAGTTTCTCTTGATTTTTTGTAATGATTTCATGAAAGTCTTCTTCCTGAGTCTGACACTGTGTCATACGTTGGAGATGGCGATGAATCACAGTCAATGCAACATCAACACATTAACTGTTTTAAGAGTTGTGCAACATCGACTCATGAAAAGATCTGACGCGATGTCACAGTTTTGAAAAGAACACACCTTTTTACGGAATGCCGGAAGTGAAATTTCAGTATTCTTTGTTTGTGATTTGCATATCTGGTATGGGCTACATCATTCCATCTTAATGCATCTACAAACATGAATTCGAAACCATGTGCTCAAGATATAACAATCCTGAATTATTAAAAAACAATATAATATTCACGTTAAGGGCTTATACAATTAACAAATGTGAATGTGGGAGCCAGGTGTTTGAAATTTAACAATCAAGAATAAACGAAAAAAATAAACAACAACAACAAGAACAGCTTAATATTAAATTCTTTAGCTTTTGCAATTAACAAACGTGACTTCGGGAAGTAAATAGTACAATCTTTTATTTATGAAGTTGTTTTAATTGTGATGTTTGCGATTTCAAACCGATGCACTGAAGATAGCTAAAGTTCACCTTTAGACTTCCTGATTTTATGCTTGTTTGTTATTTTGTATTTTTGTTGTTGTTTTGTTATTTGGCTGCTTGTTTGTTTGTTGTTGTTTTGTTTTCTTGTGTTTTGCTTCTGCAACGAATCAAACATACCGTAATATGGCGCCGTTTCATCATACACTGCCCACATCTGAGCAATGAAGAACGGGGACCAGCAAGCTAGATAACATACAACCACTGTCAGTGTCAGCTTAATAGTCTTCAGTTTTGCCCCTGTGATTCCATGAAGCCGGTGTGTAGTTCGAACCGGAATTTGATTTCTTGACCCATGGCTTCCTCGTAGTGATATCGAATCTCCCTGGAATACAACGCCGCGCGGTTGAGGCGGCGTTTGCCTCGACTTGGTTTTAAATACACCGTGTGTAAAACTTGATGACTTCAGATGCCACCGACTTGTCATTTTATTGCTATACACAGAACTGTTTTGAACGTCAACATTTTCGGCATCGTGCATTTTGTGGTCAGAATTTGCAGTGTTGTTGTTCCCATTCGTTACAATGGTCTTCACATGACGTGTCTTCGGTGATCTGGTCATCGGGCCTCGAACGGGAAAGTCAAATCCGTCATTGTTTGTGCAATATTTTTCTCTGAGATTTGACGAATTTTCCAAGTTCTCGGCTTCTAATTGATTCACCTCATTTCCCGTGCATGTCAGTTTGGAAAACTGGACACCATCCACCATTTCAAACTTTGGCGACATTGTTGAGATTTCATCAGATCTCATCGGGGTAAATTTCTCCCCTTCCCGAGTGAAAACATTTTGTGACATTACATCCCTGTGTAAATATTTTCGTCCATGTTTGTCATCCGTTTGCTCGCCACCTTGGGCAGAACAATCCCGCTTGGCTCTATGTCCATTAACACATGGCCTGGTTGTATTTTTATTTGGGGTTGGCCTGCTGTCCTGTTCAGCAATGTGTCCATAATTACATGACCGGCTACTGGATGTATTCGTGTCAGGCAAACACTTTCGGCGTGTTACGCACGTTTGAGCTTTCTCACAGAGTGGTACACCCGCACGTCCGCTGCCGTTCGCAGATCGCCAGACAGTAATACAGATGTTGGCGTAGCAAAACACTAGCACACAGGTAGGGAGGACATAAACAAGGATGGTGAAGGTGGTAATATATAAGGTCATTGTCCACGGCGGATCGAACGTGGCCCAACAGTCCATGGCACCACTGGAGTTGGGTTTGTAGGAGAAAATGATGAGTTGAGGCAGGCTTAGCAGGCCTGAGATCGCCCAAGCGGCAAGGATCATTGCATGGACCAGTCGCGGACCGTGCTTGTGGCTGCAGAAAAAAAAATGAATTAAGATAATGGAACACATTAAGGTTGTATGCGACAATTTAGACCAGATCTGTTGTTCAAACAAACAATATAAACTGTGGTTTGAAAATATCCAGTTAAACGTTATTTATTGATGTCCTACATCTTTGTGAAAAATGGAGTTTGAAACCCCACTAAAAATTATACACACATATTTCATATCTGAGCCAAGCTACACAGATATCTGGTTTTAAACTTAAAGAAATACGTGACCATTCACTTTTGGGATCATATTATTGAATCATGCGATTTTTTGCTCTGGCGTTAGTTTCCTCTTTTTCTTTTTTTTCAGAAATCACAATCGTGCTTATTTACAGATTTGAAAAGAACGAACATTTGAAGCGTGATTTTTCACGATTTGTACTGTCTAACGATTGAGGCAGGTTTCAACATCGTTTTTATTTAAGCCAAATTCCCCAAAACAGAAGTAAGGTTTATTTGATTTTTTTAATATAGGGAAGCTGTTGGATACGAACTTTACGTAAAAGAATAATTTTGGAGACAAATACAAAACTTGATCACATGCTGGATGACATATCTGGCAGAAACATTTATTCATGATTGATAGAAAATATGATACAGACAGACGAATTATCGAATTATATTGGCAGAAACATAGAAGAGCTTTACTTTTAATATAGGGTCACAGACAATCGGAGGTTCTCGGGTAATGCCGCGTTCGGTACAATCATCCGACAATTATTAGTGAGTTATCCAAGGCGTACCGATTGAGTCACAGACAATCGGAGGTTCTCGGGTAATGCCGCCTTCGGTACAATCATCCGACATTGATTAGTGAGTTATCCAAGGCGTACCGATTGAGTCACAGACAATCGGAGGTTCTCGGGTAATGCCGCCTTCGGTACAATCATCCGACATTGATTAGTGAGTTATCCAAGGCGTACCGATTGAGTCACAGACAATCGGAGGTTCTCGGGTAATGCCGCCTTCGGTACAATCATCCGACATTGATTAGTGAGTTATCCAAGACGTACAGATTGAGTCACAGACAATCGGAGGTTCTCGGGTAATGCCGCGTTCGGTACAATCATCCGACAATTATTAGTGAGTTATCCAATGGGTACCGATTGAGTCACAGACTCAGAAATGCAATGAAAAATATTGATAGAAACAAATAATTGCAATCGTACTAAAAATCAAATTGAAAAGAAAAGTAATAAAATAACCCCAAGTTTCTACAAGGAAAGAGGCAGTGATACAAAGTGGACACTGTCTCCGGATAAGCGCAATACTGTTGGTCGGGCGATAAACCCAGTGAACAAACCTATAGAAAGGATAGCAGATCGCCAGGTATCTGTCAACAGCGGTGACCACGAGGACATACGACGAGGCATAGATGGCTACAATCTGAAAAAGAAAACAAAACAGATCTTAAACTGACATTTAATTTATATGAAAACAATTAAGCAAAATGAAGTTGTATTCACATAAAGCCATTATTTTCAGCGTGTTCCATACTTTATACGTATTTCCCAGTACTTCTTTAGTTAATATACGCAATGAACAGTAAATAGTCTTGCATCTTGTCAAATAGCTTCGAAACCTTCGAAGCCTTAACCTCACTACGATGGAATCTGTCTCTCTATCTCTCTTTTTCTGTTTCTGTCAGTCTCTATGTCTCTCTTTGTCTCTATCTGTCTCTGTCTCTCTGTCTCTCTGTGCCTCTTTTGTCTCTCAGCGTCTCTCTGTCTCTTTGTGTCTCGCTGTCTGTCTCTGTCTGTCTCTGTCTCTTTGTCTCTGTCTCCTTTTCTGTTTCTGTCTCTCTCTGACTCTCTCTCTGCCACTCGCTGTCTCTCTTTTTCTGTCTCTCTCTGTCTCTCTGTGCCTCTTTTTGTCTCTCAGCGTCTCTCTGTCTCTTTGTGTCTCGCTGTCTGTCTCTGTCTGTCTCTTGTTCTTTGTCTCTGTCTCCTTTTCTGTTTCTGTCTCTCTCCGACTCTCTCTCTGTCTCTCGCTGTCTCTCTTTTTCTGTCTCTCTCTGTCTCCCGCTGTCTGTCACTCTCTGTCTCTCCCTGTCTCTCGCAGTCTGTCTCTCTCCGTCTCTCTCTCTCTCTCTCTGTCTCTCTCTCTCTGTCTCTCGCTACTGTCTCTGTCTCTTTGTCTCCTTGTCTGTTTCTGTCTCTGTGACTCTCTGTGTCTCTCGGTCTCTCGCTGTCTGTCTCTGTCCCTCTGTGTGTATGTGTGTCTCTCTCTCTGTCTCTCTCTCTCTCTCTCTCTCTCTGTGCTCGCTGTGTCTCTGTCTCTCTGTAACTGTCTCTGTCTGTCTGTCTATCGAGCTGTCGATCTGTCTGTCTTTCCCTGTTCATCTGTCTCTGTCTGTCTGTCTGTCTGTCTGTCTGTCTGTCTGTCTGTCTGTCTGTCTGTCTGTCTCTGTCTCTGTCTGTCTCTGTCTCTCTCTCTCTCTCTCTCTCTCTCTCTCTCTCTCTCTCTCTCTCTCTCTCTCTCTCACGAATCTAGTATCCTCAAACATGAAATGGATTTGAATTTTTAAAAAAAGTTGTGTACGAAAAGGACCATTTACTTACAGATATTCTTAAATGTTTGTTTATGGCTCTATGGTACACCTTTCTTTTTTATGTTTCTATAGACGTTGTCTAACTTTTAATGGTTGAGGAAGCCCAAGACAAATCAAGTAAGCGGAGTCTTTGATGTCTAGTTATAGCAATCATGAAGCGTATTTATGAGGACATTGCTTGAAAACTTAGTTTGCATAACGTCAAGTCTTATGACCATGCATTTATGACCAATCCTAGGACAGTAGACTCTACTCCTAAATTTGTTTATGGTTCTAAGGCTCAATTTCGTCCTAGGACCGTTACTAAAACACACTTAAGATAACATATTATACCTCACATAGTTTTGCTTCTATAATTTTTATTGCTCAATCAATGGTCCATTATTATCAATGTAGACCGACGAGGAACCGCTTCACTGCACACCCGGTCCTTATCACTGGTCCATAATTTTTAATGGACCGGGTCTATCGACTTTCACGATAAGTAAATAATACGCACCGTAGTTAGAGATGTCGTCTGCCAATAAGCGGTACGCAGCTTTGACAGAAGACAAAATTCACTGTATACTATAATTTGTTTCAACATTTTTCAATTGTTACTCATGTAAACATCTTTTAAGCTAGTTACTTTGCATATGTAATACATTTTTTTCTTATGCGCTTCGGTCCATATTTCTCTCTCGTCCGACTAGCCAGTCCATATAATGCCATAGGGCCCACAGTTGTGTGAACTATTTCTTAATCAGTGGTCATATGACCATAAATACGTCCTATGACCTTTGATAAAACGACACCAAGGTCTCTACAGGAATGTATATTTTGAAAAAATCGTCCTGTCGACCAGCTCATCGAACACGTTCCTAACTAAACTCATATTTAATGTTGCCATCAATGTAACCGCATGTTTATAAAACCCTACTCAGGTGCATAATCATTGATAACAAGTCAAATATTGCTGGAATGACTAGATGGCCCATAAGCAAATACAACAACAACAACAACAACAAAAACATCATTTTTGTTGCTATTAAAACGATTGAATTTTACATCGACAATCTGTAGTGTAAGGCATAGGCAAGCATTATATTTGAATTGCTAAGACAAATAAATAAATAAATAAATAAATGAATGAATGAATGAATCGATGGATGGGTGAATGAATGAATAAATAAATTGTTTAATTAATTGAATAATTAAATAAATTAAATAAGTAAAATAAAATAAATAAATAAATAATGAACAAAGATTTGTCAGGAACGTTGATTATTTTGTTATTCCTATTTCGGAACATCGGAGTGTCGAATGTAAAACGTGTACACATTGATCGGTGATATTCGACAGTTTTATATTATTAAATATATTTTCTTTCAAACAACCAAATAAATCATGGGCGACGCGCTGGACCGCGACGCCTATATATGGAATGCTGAAAAATTGTGTACATGCGAGCGGATGTCCTCGGACATGTTCGTTCTAGCTAGAGAATGGTCGAGGGAAAATGTATTGTTGTTATATGTAAAGTTGTTCTCTGTATAAAAGACTAGGGACTCTGAAAATTCGTATTTTTCCGTGTAACTTCGTAGACCCTATGTACACCATGTTATCCGCTGACATCCCTAATATATATTCATATTTATTTTATTTACGTCCTGGAGCAAAAATTTGTGATGGGCCCTGGATGTTAGTATTTTCTAGTTGACACCCGTCTCTGCTAGCTCTAAAACAAAGAGACAATAAATAAATTAATAAATGATTAAATTGTCTGTCTCGGGCTGATGTGTGAAAATCTTTTCACACCAAGACATATCCAATTCTCCATCTCAATCAGGTACTATACTATATGTTTACCTATTTACCGAAACGACCGGAGTAATCCTTATATAAGATGAATTTACCGAATGGTGAATTTACCGAAGTGACCGGCACCCGAAATAAAACTCCTTTTCTCGTACCCAAAACATTTCGTACCAATATACGAGTAAGTATTTTTCTCAATTTTTTGTTATAACAAAATAAACATGTTTGAATTGGCAGACACTATTTTTTGACATGTATACCTTGAATTTACTTGTACATCTGGGCTTCAGTGGTGAGTACGTCCTCTTACTTTTTTCACAATCTTCTTGACCAGCTAAATGTGCTAATTAATTTAACAATAAATTATTGTTTTAGAGATGTACAGCATCCACCACCCATTCTTTATTTTACTGTTATGCTTACACAAATAAAACAGAATTGTTAGTCCCAGATACCAAGCTTATCAGTTCGTTTCTTTTACAGCTATGATTGACAGTAAAGGAGGTACAGAAAAAGTAAACCACATGTTAGCGGCACTTAACATTCAAACTATTAGCAATGCCAATATGAAAAAAAGATGGAGAGACGGGAAGGGAATGCCATTGAGAAAATCAGATCTCAGTAAGTTTGTTAGATACTTTGAGTTTTTAAATAAAGACATGGTTTATTGGCTTAGTTTACAACACTTTTGAACATCTCTTCAATATATTTTGTAGGGCTTTGATTAATATGGTTCAGTAAAAAAAAGAGTTTATTGTCATAATTTTTCTACCAGTATCTAAATAAAGACCACTTGTGTGACTGTGATGACAATTATGTTTTTCATGCGTGTTATTTAAGATATGAATTTTATTTATGCTTTAAGTTTGTAATGGAAGAAAGCCACATATAACACAGATGGCTGCCAGGGAGGTAGATATTGGTAGCGAGTTTTCCACGTATGTGCTGCCAAAGGAACCTAGAACCTGGAACATCTCAGAATAATAAACGCACATGATGGAGAAGATGGACTGCATTCTACCTTTACATCAAAAAATAGTGAAAGACAACCTCGTATTACAAACACTAAAAGAACACTTTAGTGCCTAACCTAGCTTATCTCTCAGAAAAAAAGTACACAGTAATTTCCTTCATGCAGTGCACAGGAACTCGTGATTTTATGCAGCCGAGACTATTTGTCACATTCTCTGACAATACTCCTGTTATTGTTAGCATTTTAAATTTAAGAGGAAATAAGTTTATAGCTATTTTTTCAAATAATTTCATTATTTAACTTTTAAAAAAAACATAAGTTTATGTTTGTGAAGAAACCTAAACATTTTCTACAAATTAGTGTTAGATTAACTCCCCTGAAAATTTTACACCAGTCATAAACCAGTATGTCGTGAAATAACTGTGTGGTAAAAGTTATTCTTTTTTTATATTTTTCACTTATACGGTGTAGATAATTTATACACATTTGAAAATAAAGTGAAAAAAATGACTTGTGTTTTTAGGATGTTGTTCATAAAAATCCATTTTGCCTATTTTCTTATGGAATAAATCCTAATAATTAATTTATTTATTCATGTGGCAAGATTATAGAGGATTTTGTGTCGTCAGTTGTTGTCATTTTTCAGGTCATATCCGAAACGAGGGGTACAATCTTAAAATTCGCATATCTCAAGATAAAGCTGGTAAAAGTTGTCTAAACTTGATTTTTATATGTCTTATAGAATGCCAAACTCCCCGCAGTGATTACTTCCCTTGACAGTACATTATATCACTGCCACCAGCAAGTTTTTCGCCCAAATACAGGCGGATAGTTTTTTATTTATTTTATTTTTTTCTGGACTTATCTCCTCAAAATATAGTATCTTTCCTTTTAAAATAATAATTTATCACATTAAAAATAAAAAGTAACTAAAAATAAGAAAAAATATGAAATTATGAAAGTCAAATTTTAAAGTTTATGGAGGCCGCCATGTTTACTTCACGTGATACTCTATCGTCACGTGATCCTTGCTGGGGGGCAGAGATTTAAGTAGCAACGCGTGACGTAATCGCTGTGAGGAGATTGATAGAATGCTTAACAAGAAATAGTAAAGACGATTACCAATTTCTAACATGCATTTTAGAGTCCGTAATCATTAATAATTATGTTTATAAATCTTATGAAAACTATTGGTTATTTGTTTAAAATTTACTATTTTCTCTATGTCTAAAAAAATAGATCGATAGGGTCTGTAGTGACACATTATGAAAAATATCAATTTTATTCAAACACATTACAATCGTGGAATAGTGCAGTGGTTATGGACTTGTTCGATGTTTACAGTCTCCAGAGATCGAATCCCGTCACTATCAAACTTTTTTTCTGTGACCTTTCTTCTATGTTTTTACAATAAATATAACACACAAAACATTTAAACAGACAAAAATGTCGATCAATAACAAATGTTAATTATTTTTTTTATTGATTAGGATCATTGATCAGTTATTGGCGACGCTATAAAAATGCACTTGCGAGCGGATCTCCTCGGCCATTATCGTTCTCGCTAGAGAATAGGCGAGCAAAAATGGGCGAGGTGTTTCGAATTTTGGAAGTTCCGCTATTTACGAAGTTCCGCTAATTTTACTTTTTAAATTTCTAAACACTAATGTACATCTGACGGTTATACTTGTTAATGAAGACATGTTTGTCCCTTTTTTAGGATTGTACATATAAGTAGCCTTTTATATTAGAATTAAATTATTCCAGTGATTTTAATGTTTAATTAATAATTTAAATCAGTCATATCCAAATTTCCAATAAATATTATTTTTCATTGTAGCGTCGCCTTTTGATGCTTCGCATCAATGCTTTTCTTGTTGTTATCTGGTAGGCTGCCGCAGCATTCTATTCATTGATGCCCTAGATCTGTGGCAGCAGTGCATCAAATCTACAGGCTTGATTGAAAACAGGTATTTTCTATCTGATCCACGCTGCAGAGATAGCTAAACTAAGAGAACCGCTCGACAACTTACTTTTGAGATCACGCTATATCGTCAATCGGAACACCTCGGATAATTCACGAATCATCTCTCGGATGTAGGTAGTCGTATTACGTCGGCCATTTCCTAAATGGGACTTTCTTTGTGACAGACGTCAAAACAAAGATGGCAGCTCGGATAACAGCTCACTATAGTACGATGCCTGTAAAACTTAACTTTGTGGCTGCTTCAAATTTAAATCATCCAAGTTAATTTGACCCGGCGCAGCAAAGAGACAGCTATCAAACGACGCCATTGATTATGTTTTGTGCGAACTACATTTTAAGCATATTCTTCCGACTTCCGGCTAACAAAGCGATCGTGATTTCTTAAAGTATCATTGCACCAGATACATCCCAGGGATGATTGCCCCGAGGATGAAATTACCCGAGGAGTTCCGATTGAGTGTAATATGTGTTTATATAAATGTCTTGGCTGGATATCGAATATGTGACCTCCCGGACCTGGGGTGAATACGCTACTAGAGCTTGAGAAATGTTTTAAAGAGTCCCTTTAATTCAGTGCTACCGCTATTTTGGAGACTATTGTCTCATCGCTATTGCGACCTGCTACGATAAAGCGTGCGTTGTCTATGACAGATGGTTACACACACACACAAATTTCAAGCTTCAATAAAAGTTTGTTCAGACGTACTGAATTATAAACCCGTGCTGACAAGCGCGTACCTGCCATTACGCACTCTGCGCACGTGCGTAACCTCCATTCGAAAAATCGAAAATCTAAAAGTACCAAATACACTAAGAAAGTCGATGTCTAATCCGGGTTAGGCATCATACATTTTATTTCCGTAGTTTCTATGTTATAAATTGATATGCCATGTTATATTGCGTCTTAAAGATGTATTTTAGTCAATACCAAGTAAACAACGCATTTTCTTTTTCTTGTTTTTTCTCACTTTTTGTGGCGAAAAAGGACCTTAAATTCACCCGAGTCAATGTAGCACAAACATATATTTCGGGGTTCGTGTTGGGGTGGGGGGGGGGGGTCGGTGTGGGGCATGCACCAGAAGCCTCCTGGTAATTGTGCGTAACTTCAAAAACTGTCCAGAGATACGCGCCTGCCTGACGAAACATTTCTCATTTCTTATCAGTATGACCACAAAGCAAACGTGATTCCTTTCTTATCTTAGTGTTATTTCGGTCCTTTATGATTTTGTCACAACAAAATCGTAATTTATCGCATAACCTCCGTATGTTCGCTTTCATCAATTTAACAAAGGCATACGTTTTACGAAAATTACCGATATATTCCTAAGTCACTTACGGAAACGCACGAGTTTTTTATCTATTCACCGCTCATAAAGTTGCGATCACTGCATGTGCATTCGTCATACCTGTATTGGAACGTACGAGATAGGCTGTAGACAATGAAGGGAATCATTCTGGTCGCTGTATTGGCGTGCTTTCTTGTAGGTAAGCAAAATTTTGGTCCTCAAGACGCCCACAACGGTGAGGATAGAGTCGCCGACTTGTAAGTCTTCTGATTTCATAGTCTCTCATGTCGTGGGTTCGAGTGCGGGTAGGGAAGATTATTTTCACCACATGTAAGCACGTGTGAGTGTGTATGAGTGGAAATGGGGTAGTGGTGTGGTGGTGGTGAGGTGGTGGTGGGCAGGTGGTGTTGGCGTCGTGCTCTCCGTTGCGCCGGTTTATCCTATCTTTATGAACAGAAATGTTCATCACGTTTAAAAATAATTTTAGGAAAATACAAAAAAATCATCTTTGTTTCTTGCCTTACACTGTCTTGCCGCTCAAAAAGTGAATCGCTTTGACTGAAGTAAGGTGAAATCCCAGAACAACCCGTAATTACAAGTATTCTTTTGTTATAAGCAATGTGTTGGTAGCCACATTTAGGAGAACAATGTCATTATTCATCAACATTAACATTATCCTTTAATTATATCATCTGTCAATAATACACATAAAATTGTTATAATCTATTGTCTTTACAAGTCACGTCTTTTTCTCCTTGTGGATCTAACAGATTATTACGGAAAACGTTTATAGTAATAAACCATTTAAAGGTTCGACAGTTTGGTCCGAAAGATTTTGTCTAAAATAAGTCATTGGTACTTGAAAAGAGCTCGCAAAATGCTGTTCATTGACGCCAAAGATATGTATGAACCATGAAGCATAAATCCTTACAGTTTGCATCCAATCGTTCGAATGTTCGATTCATGTCATCAACGATTCTTCACGTTGATAAATAATATTTTATGGCGATTGATTCTGAATGTTTCGAATTTACATAAAGTTAAAATTGTAGACAGTTTTCGACAGACTTTTCTAAAACATGGATTAGTTAGAAATAACAAGGGAAAACATGAGCATTTTATGAGTCAATTGTTGATTGTGTATAATTTGTATGAAAAAACAACAACACACTAGACATCGCTATATAAAATAATATTCACATATGTAAACTATTGTTTCTCCCTTTTAACAGCTGGGGTTAATTCTTTGGCGATCTGTCCAGGCGGTCTGGGCGTGGTCAACTGCTTCGTGGACCCATGCTCGGTATCTCACTGTGCCGGATTTCCCGATGCGAAGTGCCAGTAAGTTTTATGTTGTTGCTGTTGTGTGGATGTTGCTTTTGTGTTGTTATTGTGTTGTTGTTAGTAGTGGTATTGGTTTCGGTGGTGTTGTTTTGATGTTTTTGGTCATTTACTCGTTGTTTTGTTGATATTGTTGTTGGTGGCGGTGGTGGTGGCTGTGGTTGTGGTGAACTCTTTAGATTGAGTTTAATCAAATAAGATTTGTCTCTTCAATGTACATTGCCTTCACTATCCTAACATAGTCAGGAACAGTCACAGATATTGTTTAATTAATGGCGGTAATCAAAAATAGACAGAAAAACATGATTTTTCCGCTTTGTGTACATTAATGCTGATGATGTTGTTGCTGCTTTTGCTGTTGTTGATGTAGTTGTTTGCTGTCATCGTCTGTTATTTTACAACCGTGAGTGAATATCGCTATGTCAAGTACCTTGCAGATGGTAAACGCACATAACTACATTTATGTTCCAAGATTTTCTTTGTTATAGCCGTTGTCATCAGCATCGTCAAGGGATATGAGTTCGGACATCCATTATGTTCACTGTCAAATACAATTGAGATCTTGAGATCTGCCAAACAGAAGTTGCCTGTGTACATCTGCCCTTTTATTTAAACATAGAGCGAAGATTTCTCGAGGGAGGACGACTTCCCTTGATTGGCTTTCAACCTGTAGTGTCTCATTATTTAGCCGTATAAGAGATTGAATACAGAGACACAAAAAGAAATAACCTTCAATAGCTCTCTTGGAATATATATTAACTACTTCTTACGGCATACAAAAACAAGAAAATAACGATTTCTTGCGCAGGAGATTAGGATTGAGTAGGTGGATATTTGTGTACAGCTGATATAATTTAGGTTGCTTTAGATTTCAAAGATACAATTATAATCATATAGGTGATAGCTACTTTTAATGGTTTAGAAAAATCCCAGACAAATGTCCGAGAGGAATCACTGGCGCTCCGCCCGTCTGCTGGCAGTATGCCCCTCCCCGACCGGCACTTGAACCCAAGCGGTCGATGTGGGGCTGAGACCTTACATTTCTGCGATACTTACTCCTCGGTCGCGGGCGCCCTTGATCAAATAGCTGTATGTCTGTATGTCAAGCAGCTCGTACAGGCGTTCATATACAAGTTGTTAAGTTTTGCTATTGCGAGGTTTATCAATTCTTTACCTTTATAATTTATTATGGAAATGCCAATGGATGACGTCATTGCCATAAGAAGCGAGCGTATTTTTTAAACGTAAATTATCATTCTTTTTCAAAACAGAACACATAAGTACATTTATATTAAAGTGTTCTGTTTTCTTTCTTTCTTATAAAGGACTACAACGGAAACAAAAAGGAACTGATTAATTTGGACGGCAAAGCTTCGTTCTGACGCTTGTGGCTCAACCATAACTTTATTATATGTACATGTCGATGAGTGTTCGGATTAGGCGAAAAAAAAGTTGTTTGTTTCCACTAACCCGACCGACCCTAATCTTTAAAATATGACTTTCCGTACATATGTCAAACCAGTGTAAAATGAAAACTATATTATATTAAATAAATATTATTTATTTTAATGATAAGAATATATGACAAAGTCCTATGAGTATTGCAACATATACCAAACTCCGAAAAGGCACAGAACAAAGGTATTTCACATGCAAGCCAAGCGAAAAGTAAGAACAAATCTGTGATGAGTCATTTAAGGAAAAGAGCACATTTACAAGAGTATACGTTTATATGTTGTCATTTTCCACATGAATATGTGTTGCTAGTATTACCTATTATGCAGAGTTCTCACATTTGTAATTGACTAATGGTTGTAAGGTAAAAAAAAAAATAATGAAAAAAAAAAAGTTTTGCCTACCTACCTAATTTTGCTTGAGACGTTAGCGGAAAAAACAACTTTTTGCCTTATTGGCGACCCTCTTGAGCGCGACGCCTTTATGGAATGCTTCATAGACTTTGCGCATGGAGGAAGGTATATCTAATCCTGATAATATACGGGTCCTAATTCGGTAAACAGCGTTCTTTTGATTGCTATTTTTATACTTATTTTAGTGTGTCTGTAACTTTCATACAAACATGGTAGATAACGAGAGACTTATGTCTATTTCTTTCTGTTACTAAATGTGTTACATATTTACAGGTCCAACTATTGCGGTGGCTGTAATGCCGAGTGGTATGACGCAGCAGGAAATCTTGTGTTCTGTCACCATTAGGTATGTACATGTATACCAATGTATCAACTTGTGTTCTGTCACCATTAGGTATGTACATGTATACTAATGTATCAACTTGTGTTCTGTCACCATTAGGTATGTACATGTATACTAATGTATCAACTTGTGTTCTGTCACCATTAGGTATGTACATGTATACCAATGTATCAACTTGTGTTCTGTCACCATTAGGTATGTACATGTATACCAATGTATCAACTTGTGTTCTGTCACCATTAGGTATGTACATGTATACCAATGTATCAACTTGTGTTCTGTCACCATTAGGTATGTACATGTATTGTTCTGTCACCATTAGGTATGTACATGTATACCAATGTATCAACTTGTGTTCTGTCACCATTAGGTATGTACATGTATCTTGTGTTCTGTCACCATTAGGTATGTACATGTATACTAATGTATCAACTTGTGTTCTGTCACCATTAGGTATGTACATGTATACTAATGTATCAACTTGTGTTCTGTCACCATTAGGTATGTACATGTATCTTGTGTTCTGTCACCATTAGGTATGTACATGTATACTAATGTATCAACTTGTGTTCTGTCACCATTAGGTATGTACATGTATACCAAATGTATCAACTTTTGTTCTGTCACCATTAGGTATGTACATGTATACTTATGTATCAACTTGTGTTCTGTCACCATTAGGTATGTACATGTATACTAATGTATCAACTTGTGTTCTGTCACCATTAGGTATGTACATGTATACTAATGTATCAACTTGTGTTCTGTCACCATTAGGTATGTACATGTACATGTATACTAATGTATCAACTTGTGTTCTGTCACCATTAGGTATGTACATGTATCTTGCGTTCTGTCACCATTAGGTATGTACATGTATCTTGTGTTCTGTCACCATTAGGTATGTACATGTATCTTGTGTTCTGTCACCATTAGGTATGTACATGTATCTTGTGTTCTGTCACCATTAGGTATGTACATGTATCTTGTGTTCTGTCACCATTAGGTATGTACATGTATCTTGTGTTCTGTCACCATTAGGTATGTACATGTATCTTGTGTTCTGTCACCATTAGGTATGTACATGTATCTTGTGTTCTGTCACCATTAGGTATGTACATGTATCTTGTGTTCTGTCACCATTAGGTATGTACATGTATCTTGTGTTCTGTCACCATTAGGTATGTACATGTATACTAATGTATCAACTTGTGTTCTGTCACCATTAGGTATGTACATGTATACCAATGTATCAACTTGTGTTCTGTCACCATTAGGTATGTACATGTATACTAATGTATCAACTTGTGTTCTGTCACCATTAGGTATGTACATGTATACTAATGTATCAACTTGTGTTCTGTCACCATTAGGTATGTACATGTATCTTGTGTTCTGTCACCATTAGGTATGTACATGTATCTTGTGTTCTGTCACCATTAGGTATGTACATGTATCCTGTGTTCTGTCACCATTAGGTATGTACATGTATCCTGTGTTCTGTCACCATTAGGTATGTACATGTATACCAATGTATCAGCTTGTGTTCTGTCACCATTAGGTATGTACATGTATCCTGTGTTCTGTCACCATTAGGTATGTACATGTATACTAATGTATCAACTTGTGTTCTGTCACCATTAGGTATGTACATGTATCTTGTGTTCTGTCACCATTAGGTATGTACATGTATCTTGTGTTCTGTCACCATTAGGTATGTACATGTATCTTGTGTTCTGTCACCATTAGGTATGTACATGTATCTTGTGTTCTGTCACCATTAGGTATGTACATGTATCTTGTGTTCTGTCACCATTAGGTATGTACATGTATCTTGTGTTCTGTCACCATTAGGTATGTACATGTATCTTGTGTTCTGTCACCATTAGGTATGTACATGTATCTTGTGTTCTGTCACCATTAGGTATGTACATGTATCTTGTGTTCTGTCACCATTAGGTATGTACATGTATCTTGTGTTCTGTCACCATTAGGTATGTACATGTATCTTGTGTTCTGTCACCATTAGGTATGTACATGTATACTAATGTATCAACTTGTGTTCTGTCGCCATTAGGTATGTACATGTATACCAATGTATCAACTTGTGTTCTGTCACCATTAGGTATGTACATGTATACTAATGTATCAACTTGTGTTCTGTCACCATTAGGTATGTACATGTATACTAATGTATCAACTTGTGTTCTGTCACCATTAGGTATGTACATGTATCTTGTGTTCTGTCACCATTAGGTATGTACATGTATACTAATGTATCAACTTGTGTTCTGTCACCATTAGGTATGTACATGTATCTTGTGTTCTGTCACCATTAGGTATGTACATGTATCTTGTGTTCTGTCACCATTAGGTATGTACATGTATCCTGTGTTCTGTCACCATTAGGTATGTACATGTATCCTGTGTTCTGTCACCATTAGGTATGTACATGTATACCAATGTATCAGCTTGTGTTCTGTCACCATTAGGTATGTACATGTATCCTGTGTTCTGTCACCATTAGGTATGTACATGTATACTAATGTATCAACTTGTGTTCTGTCACCATTAGGTATGTACATGTATCTTGTGTTATGTCACCATTAGGTATGTACATGTATCCTGTGTTCTGTCACCATTAGGTATGTACATGTATCCTGTGTTCTGTCACCATTAGGTATGTACATGTATCTTGTGTTCTGTCACCATTAGGTATGTACATGTATCCTGTGTTCTGTCACCATTAGGTATGTACATGTATCCTGTGTTCTGTCACCATTAGGTATGTACATGTATCCTGTGTTCTGTCACCATTAGGTATGTACATGTATCCTGTGTTCTGTCACCATTAGGTATGTACATGTATCTTGTGTTCTGTCACCATTAGGTATGTACATGTATCCTGTGTTCTGTCACCATTAGGTATGTACATGTATCCTGTGTTCTGTCACCATTAGGTATGTACATGTATCTTGTGTTCTGTCACCATTAGGTATGTACATGTATCCTGTGTTCTGTCACCATTAGGTATGTACATGTATCCTGTGTTCTGTCACCATTAGGTATGTACATGTATACCAATGTATCAACTTGTGTTCTGTCACCATTAGGTATGTACATGTATACCAATGTATCAACTTGTGTTCTGTCACCATTAGGTATGTACATGTATACTAATGTATCAACTTGTGTTCTGTCACCATTAGGTATGTACATGTATCTTGTGTTCTGTCACCATTAGGTATGTACATGTATCTTGTGTTCTGTCACCATTAGGTATGTACATGTATACTAATGTATCAACTTGTGTTCTGTCACCATTAGGTATGTACATGTATACTAATGTATCAACTTGTGTTCTGTCACCATTAGGTATGTACATGTATCTTGTGTTCTGTCACCATTAGGTATGTACGTGTATCTTGTGTTCTGTCACCATTAGGTATGTACATGTATCTTGTGTTCTGTCACCATTAGGTATGTACATGTATCTTGTGTTCTGTCACCATTAGGTATGTACATGTATCTTGTGTTCTGTCACCATTAGGTATGTACATGTATTGTTCTGTCACCATTAGGTATGTACATGTATTGTTCTGTCACCATTAGGTATGTACATGTATCTTGTGTTCTGTCACCATTAGGTATGTACATGTATTGTTCTGTCACCATTAGGTATGTACATGTATTGTTCTGTCACCATTAGGTATGTACATGTATTGTTCTGTCACCATTAGGTATGTACATGTATCTTGTGTTCTGTCACCATTAGGTATGTACATGTATCTTGTGTTCTGTCACCATTAGGTATGTACATGTATCTTGTGTTCTGTCACCATTAGGTATGTACATGTATTGTTCTGTCACCATTAGGTATGTACATGTATTGTTCTGTCACCATTAGGTATGTACATGTATCTTGTGTTCTGTCACCATTAGGTATGTACATGTATTGTTCTGTCACCATTAGGTATGTACATGTATTGTTCTGTCACCATTAGGTATGTACATGTATCTTGTGTTCTGTCACCATTAGGTATGTACATGTATTGTTCTGTCACCATTAGGTATGTACATGTATCTTGTGTTCTGTCACCATTAGGTATGTACATGTATCTTGTGTTCTGTCACCATTAGGTATGTACATGTATTGTTCTGTTACCATTAGGTATGTACATGTATTGTTCTGTCACCATTAGGTATGTACATGTATCTTGTGTTCTGTCACCATTAGGTATGTACATGTATCTTGGGTTCTGTCACCATTAGGTATGTACATGTATTGTTCTGTCACCATTAGGTATGTACATGTATCTTGTGTTCTGTCACCATTAGGTATGTACATGTATCTTGTGTTCTGTCACCATTAGGTATGTACATGTATCTTGTGTTCTGTCACCATTAGGTATGTACATGTATTGTTCTGTCACCATTAGGTATGTACATGTATCTTGTGTTCTGTCACCATTAGGTATGTACATGTATCTTGTGTTCTGTCACCATTAGGTATGTACATGTATCTTGTGTTCTGTCACCATTAGGTATGTACATGTATACCAATGTATCAGCACAGGTCTGAACGATCACACAGTGTGAATAAAACGCTATGGTGGGCATGACTAACTTTAATAAAAAGACTGACAATAAAACGTTTCGAACTAAGACGGTGATTATTGTTTGCACATTAGTGTTCCTTACATGTTACTTGTAAATGTATTTTTGAAAAAAACTAACATATAATTATAACATTTAATTAATGCATGGAACTATTTAACAACGCGGAAGCCCAAGTCGGAAAAATATAAAATTGCAAAAATTAATTTAAGTCTTATTCTGATATTCTCCATTTTCGAAATGAAAGAATTGTTTTAGTTGTCTCCCTTGTCGGAAAGTATGTTCATATACATATATAAGAAATATACTCATTTTTTTATTTTTATTTTTTTAAATAGCGCGTAATTTTTTTTTTAAAATTAATTCATACCTCTATAAATAAGATTCCATTTTATGCCCATGCTTAAATCCTAAGTGTTTCTCAAGTTTAAAAAGGGAAAAATCTTAAGTTTTCTGCAGTAAATCTATACCAAAAACCTACCCACAAGGGAGATGAGAATGTAATTTTTAATAGTTAGAGTAATGTCCCTTTACATACGAAAAAGATGGAATTGAAGTAAATAATTGGATAGAACTCAGGCCCGAAACCAGAACAAAAAACGTATAGAATCTTTATTTTGATACTTTATAATCAAACATTTGATAGCATTTATCTAAGGATAATTGTAATATATAATCAAGGGATTTTGCTAACCTAGCTAAAAACTGTTTTTCCAAACCGTCATTTTCAATCTATGAACAGATATATAATTAACGAGAAATTAAAATAACATATGCTATTAAAGTATCACCTTCGTCGTTTTATAATATGATTTCAGTTTATTAAAAATAAATTAAATTTAGGTTTCCTTGGAAATAATCTTTCTTTGTTCACCAAACAAACATTCGAGTGCTCACAATATTTCCAAACGGTCAGTACAGATTCGGTGGTTCAACTTTTCTTCAGACATTCAAACCAAACATTTCTTTAGAGATGGTATCCGACAGGTTGGTCCAAAATATTTTCATTAAACATCATAATAAACCATTGTTATCTGAACAGATCTCGCAAAATGTTGTTTATCGATGTCATACATCAGTCAAAAGTGAAGCATAACGCCACAATCGTCATTACAAACATGTATTTCCTATCTGAGCCACGTAGCACAGTTCGCTATTTTTAAACCAAGAAAAACATGTGACCATAAATATATTAGTTCATCGACGTCATCCTCTGTGACGTCGATGTCTATTTTTAGCATGAATTCTAATCGTTCTTATTCACAGATATTGTTACATAATTATATAAGATGAAGGTAAACTGTCAGATACCCCCTTTAACAACCTGTGCGATCTTATGGAGTGGAAACTTTCTTTATTTGACCTTTAAACTCAAACACGATTTTAAAAAGCCATAAAGTACACAGATGCCTGGTCATGGCACCGAAATATCGGAAAAGGTGGTAAGGTGGTTGCAGATAAATTAACGCGTCGTTTAATGTTCGACCTTTAATTTGCTCTAACCGAAATATACATGACAAATACAATAATAGATGCAACAACAATGACGTCACGTCGTATTTTCGGTGTAACGTGTCAACATCCAAATGGCGCGGAACGCTATATTTCATGACAACTATCAATATTTGACGTCTGTGCGGATTAACTATGCCATCTAAATAATTAAGACACATTGCTGCAATTTCCTCGCAAATCGCAAGATATTTGACGTGTCTAAATTGGACTTCATGCAAGGTTTTCCTATTAAATATCATTGTTTTAAAAAAAAAGAAAGACTGTGTTTTAAACGAGTATGATTTTAAAGGTGGGATAATGATAACACATCGACTAATCCGTTTATATTGAAATATCCATATTCGAGGTGACGGAGTTTCACCGTATTTTAAATTTTGCAATTCTTAACTGCAGATCTTATTAGAATGACTCTTTCTGCGTGACGTGGCTCCAATGGAGTTTCCCTTAATACATTTGAACATTAATTCTTAAATCGTTTTAAAGTCTAATGAAACTCTTCGTGGAGGTATAATTATCGTTTTATGATCGCCATGATGAACGATTTAATGATAGTTATTATGATCGGTAAAATGAACGGTAAAATGATCGGCATAGTGTTCGGTATAGCGGTATAATGATATGTATTTTGATCGTTACAATGATCAATATAATGAACGGTATCATGATAGGTATAATGATCAGTACAATGATCGGTATATAAATTAGTATAATGTTTGGTATAATGATCGGTATATTGTTCGGTATAATGATCGGTATAATGATCGGTTGAGCGATCGGTACAGCGATCACTATATGGATCAGTATGGCGATTGGTATAGTGATCATATAGTGCTCGGTATAGTGATCGGTATATTGACCGGTATAAAGATACTTTTAATGATTGCTTCAGTGATTGCTATAATGATAGGTATAATGACCGGTATAATGATCGGTATAATGATCGTATAGTCATCGGTATAGCGATCGGTACAGCTATCGGTACATTGATTAGAAAAGCAATTAGCATAGCGATCAGATAATGATCGGTATAGTGATCGGTATTATGATCCGTATAATGTTTGGTATAGCAAGCAACTGTCATACAGCAGGCCCCCCACCCCCAGTTCGAATCTCTTAAAAGTCATGCAGTTTTCTTTCTTCGTTTGCATGTGTACTTCATGTTTACCAGCATGTTTACAGCTATTGAATTGATCGACAAATACAGGTCTTGGTACCTATAGATAGTTCCCACATCAGTGAAGATCCCATAACTTGTACGCCATAATTGATGGCAACTTAAAGGGCTTTTTAGATGAATTGTATAGAAGCGTTTTGTTTTTTTTTTAATTTCTTCATTTGTGGTCCAAAAATGAAAAGCTATACACCATTAGGAAGCTATTGAAATTCATATTTTAAAAATACAATATTTTTAAAAGTGATAATTGCTGAAAGAAATAATACGCAGAAATAAATAAAATTATTGACTCATCCTTAAACAAAATGAACAGTGTATCTTTTGGGTTGTATTTTTTACCATTAAAACTACCAAAATATAGTTTTGATATTTAAAATTAAAACTTAAATTTAGTAAAATAGACTGAAAAATCAAAACACAGTGGTTTGATATACCACATATTTCCAGATTTCGGCCTGCATTAGCTTCTGCCTTCAAAGATGGCTGCCTTAAACTGTCTTATCAGTGCCTTTGACATCACATGGAAACTATTTTTAAACGAACATAGCATGTTAACGTCTTATCGGAAACATCTTTGCTATGGTTTTCGTATATTTTGCATCAGTTTATATGAAGGGCATATAAATTTTGAATATTAGATGATATTAAAATTGTATTTGATAAATTATAATTTTATACTCTTAAAAAAGTTGTTAGGTATTTTGTATTGAAAGAAAAAAGCTGTTGAACTGTATTTTTCTTCTTTTTATTTCAGGAGCGACATGGTGTTCACATCTGTTTGTCTTGTAATATTAATGATATTGTGGATAACAACTTGACAATATCAAATAAAAATGGGAAAATTAAAAACAAGTTTCATTGAAAACATCGCCAGTTTTATTATAATAATGTGACTGTTGTATCGATTAAAAAAAAATAGTTTTGATGTTTTACATAAACTTGGTGAAAGTGTTATTTCTTAATTTTTAATAAAAAATCAAAATCAAATCTACTTCTATACTACCACCACATTTACTACAACCAATATCGTCACCACTTACACACCAACATCAACAGCAACACTAAAAATAAAAAAACAAAACAAAGACAACATAAATAAACAACCTATAAAACATCAGAATATTTACACAATCTGTATCAAATCTAGAAAGACACTGCTCCATCCACAAATAAACTAAATACTTCAAAAAAATCCACAAATATATTCGTCTTACTAAAATCTACCTAGGCCCCCAAAAAATGTATCGATGTATTGATTGTATTTGATCCAAGGACCATAATTCAATTCTGTTTGAGCAGTGTGAAGAATAAAGGCAATCTAAGAACTGGAAATTGAAAGTATATTAAAATCTGGGACACTGTTTATCAGCAGAGCGATGTCTGAGCTTTCCAAAGGAAATGTAAATCGGGTCCCTTTATCAGTCCGTAATTTCCGTCGGTTTTCGTCATTACGTCACTGGGTCATCTCAACCGCAATTTTTCAAGTGCTGAGATACGCTCTATCTTTGGCAGTAGTTGGAGTGTTAAGACGATCCCTGGCATTTGAAATTTTCTCTACTTTGCATTGCTCTTTTGTAAATTACATCAAAGTAATTTGTCAACGTGATGCAAATCTTGAAAGACATAGTGCTATAAACTTTACATTACCTCTTTCAACATTTACATCTAGTTATCAAAAAACTCTATTTCTTTGGTGTATGTTTATAGAAAACAAATGCAAATTAAGTATTTTATCCTACCATCACATCGGACATTAGATATATAAAGCCTCGTGTGATAACAGTTGCTTCATCAAACACCATTGTGTAAAACCTTTTACGCGCATCCGGATTGACTACTTTTTAAAAGCATAAATTTCATGCCGCACTTGAAGTTCTAAATATCGTCAAATGACAAAAACAGATTTTAAGGGCGGCAAGTGCATATAATCAAAATAGCATAGTTGAGAAGGATTTAAATCCCCTTGTTGTTTTTATTGATGACATTTATGATGTCACGTGTAGTGACGTAATTTTCTTCGAATTCTTCGTGTCATTTCTCTATGTAAACACGTGCTTTAAAAGCCAAAGAATCTGGTGTTATTCAAATAAAAAGGCAAACCTGTACATGCACAATTTGTATTTAACATAGTGCGGTAATAGGATGTGCAATTGTATTCGTTTTTCAAAATTTCGGTTGCGGGGAATTGTGTAAAATGGTCCAGCGAAACTTAAATCTGCTGACCTTATTCTCCACCCATCCATGGTTCATTTAGAGTTTGGTACTCCGGTGATACACCTACTATGAAGTTTTAGTGACTTAAGCTACCAATAAGTTTTACTATTAACGTATCTTACAGATCGTAGTTCATGAGGGATTTGTAATTTTACTGTTTTTGTTAAGCGCGTATGGAATCATAACACCCATAGTCAAATGCGAAGTCTATTTTTGAAAAGCAAAATAGATGTAAATATTTAACAACACTGTTGTGGTATGATGGTATGATAAATAGAATTCCAGGTTATTTTCGAACAAAGAAAATGTTATCACCCTCAGCAAGCCTCGCGATTTTTATTTCTCTCATTGTCGTGCGATAACAATTCTTTACTCAACACTAACCGAGTATTCTTTACGTGTATGCATCAAACTCACAGGTAATACAAGTTATTTGTATACGTCACATATAAATACTACACGTCACTGTTTACGTCACTTATAAACAATATACGTCATGTGTATACGTTTTCTGTAGGTCTTCTAATTGAAATAATACCTATCTCTCTTCTAAGCACTATGTGGACATTATTTTTCAATGACGTCACTTCTTTCGCCATAACTTGTCAAACAAAACGTCAACGCTTGGACACTTATTCAAATGGATCGGTTTTCTTTTCATTGCTTCCATTCCACACATCAGGAAGTGAGAGGTTAGAGCTCTGTAAAACCGGTTTAAGCACCCCAGTCGGTCCATATTGCGACTGACCGTTCCAAGGCGGTAACTGTCGGGCTGGCTCTTATTGTTAAATGACTCATCACAGATTTGTTCTCACTTTTAAATTTAGCGTGCATTTGAATACCTTGGTCCTGTGTCGTTTCAATTTTTGAATATGTTGCAATGCTCATAGGACTTTGTCTTATATATTCTTATGTGTGTAAATCACTTTTCGCTATGTGTATGTATCGGTCATATTACAATAATTGGCTAGACAAGGTAATAATAATGGTTACTAGAAACTTGTACTGTTCGATGAATCACTGCCTGTGGCATGAACAAACGCTAATTAAACGGTGTGTAAATATAGTATCCGAATGTTTGCTTATGTCAAATTCATGTAACAATACCTTACTACTGCTTTATGGAATGTGGGCATTATTACTGCATTAACACATATTTTAGTATATTTAAAAATGGTCTGAACACTTTCTATAATTGTTAGTTCATATCGCGATAAAACACTCTTATAGTTCATTTATTCCAAATCTATAAATAAGCACGATACTGATCTCTGCTAAAAATACGAGGTATTTTCGTAGGTGTCGACGTCAGAGCGGATTATCCGGATGACGATATAACGTAATCTCATAAGTATGTTGTCACGTGGTTTTCTTAGTTAATAATAGATATCTGTGCAGCGTGGCTCAGATAGGAATACCTATTTGCAGAGAAGAATGGGGGTTTATGTATTACTGTTCACACTGATCTAGGACAGCTGTTTACTGGACCATATCAGATAACAATGTGGTTTTTGTTTTGGCTTTTTGAGAAAAAAATCCAAACTGTCGGATACCGCTTTTTAAGAAATTTTTGCATAATTTCGGCATCATATTATACTTAAGACTTAGTAAAGACGGGTGTGAACATTGCCTCAAATCTTATACAGTAGATCTTCAGATCTTGAAAAAATACTTTGCATGTTTATTATTTACAATTCTATAAATAAGATTGGGCTTACAGCTTAAAATAGATATCGATCTCAGATAGGATTTCCCGGATGATGATAGTTTAGAAAAAAAAGTGGTCACATGATCCTCTTAGTTTAAAAAAAAGTTGGCTTTGATAAAAATGTTCGGAACACACTAATCAATAGACAACTTCGCAAGATATTGTCGAGTTATTCTTTTATTTGGTTGTTTGAGAAAACACAACATTGATCAAACGGTTTGATACCACCTTTAAGGCTCAGTCACCATTCCTTCATCAATAAAGTTTGTACAATTGTGCGCCTTATCTCCAAAGGAAAGCAGCGCATCACTTAAATAAAATGATTCGTAGAGAATTACTGGCATTATTTAAGATCTTTTTATTTGGTTGTCAGATTTTATAACCATTTAAGGTCCCAGTTAATTGTGTTTTATTTCCGATTGCCGAATTCAATTTATTCATCCATCAAGAGGATTGTGAACAGGAAACTTACTAAATTGGACTCAAAATAATTTCATCGTAAAACTTAAAGATTTTTTTTTCTGAAAGTGACATTGAGAGAAATGATAGACCATGTTAATTTGGTTAACTATATATGTCTGCCCTATTGAGCTTACTTCTGGGACACGCTAAATATGTCTGCCCTTTTGAGCTTATCTCTGGGGCACGCTAAATATGTCTGCCCTATTGAGCTTACTTCTGGGACACGCTAAATATGTCTGCCCTATTGAGCTTACTTCTGGGACACGCTAAATATGTCTGCCCTTTTGAGCTTATCTCTGGGACACGCTTAATATGTCTGCCCTTTTGAGCTTATCTCTGGGGCACGCTAAATATGTCTGCCCTATTGAGCTTACTTCTGGGACAAGCTAAATATGTCTGCCCTATTGAGCTTAATTCTGGGACACGCTTAATATGTCTGCCATATTGAGCTCATTTCTGGGACACGCTAAATATGTCTGCCCTATTGAGCTTACATCTGGGACACGCTAAATATGTCTGCCCTATTGAGCTTAATTCTGGGACACGCTAAATATGTCTGCCCTATTGAGCTTACTTCTGACACACGCTAAATATGTCTGCTCTATTGAGCTTACTTCTGGGACACGCTAAATATGTCTGCCCTATTGAGCTTACTTCTGGGACACGCTAAATATGTCTGCCCTATTGAGCTTACTTCTGGGACACGCTAAATATGTCTGCCCTATTGAGCTTACTTCTGGGACACGCTAAATATGTCTGCCCTATTGAGCATACTTCTGACACACGCTAAATATGTCTGCCCTATTGAGCTTACTTCTGACACACGCTAAATATGTCTGCCCTATTGAGCTTACTTCTGACACACGCTAAATATGTCTGCCCTATTGAGCTTACATCTGGGACACGCTAAATATGTCTGCCCTATTGCGCTTACTTCTGGGACACGCTAAATATGTCTGCCCTATTGACCTTACTTCTGACACACGCTAAATATGTCTGCCCTATTGAGCTTACATCTGGGACACGCTAAATATGTCTGCCCTATTGCGCTTACTTCTGGGACACGCTAAATATGTCTGCCCTATTGCGCTTACTTCTGACACACGCTAAATATGTCTGCCCTATTGAGCTTACTTCTGGGACACGCTAAATATGTCTGCCCTATTGAGCTTACTTCTGGGACACGCTAAATATGTCTGCCCTATTGAGTTTACTTCTGGGACACGCTAAATATGTCTGCTCTATTGAGCTTACTTCTGGGACACGCTAAATATGTCTGCCCTATTGAGCTTACTTCTGGGACACGCTAAATATGTCTGCCCTATTGAGCCTAATTCTGGGACACGCTAAATATGTCTGCCCTATTGAGCTTACTTCTGGGACACGCTTTAAAAGGGAAATTAAAGTTTAAAATTCATTATCACCTATTTTACTAACTTTTTTTCTTGTCATATTTATTGAATGTAATCCGACATTATTTTATATTATTAAAAAAACACACGCTCACACTAACATTTTCGGCAAATTGCCTTTTTTAAAGAGTTTAACACATTTGACTAACATGTGAATACCTTTGTCAGGTACATTATGAAATTGTAATATATGTCTATAGGTACTGTGTAATATGGCAGCGCCCAAGAATGTTACAAATATATAAAGAAAACAATTGTTTGTGTTTAACCCTTGAAAAGGGAAATTTGCCGAAAATTTCGACGTTTTTACAAAATTTGAATTAATTTTGAGCCTCTGGAACAATTTACAACAATGCATTATTGTATAATTTCGTTACAAGTAAATATATATATAAGAAAACAACTTGTTTTCCCTTCCTTTGTTTCCGCTTGATTTTTTTATAGATTGTAGTGAAATCCGATAAGTTGTAAGTGAGTTCATACATTTGCTACCGGACTATTATCTTTATTTATTACTTTCGTACGCTTTACTATTATGTTAATGGAAGATGCCACTATACAGTTGTTGAGATATAATGTAGAAATGGTCGAGCGAACAAAAATGGTCTAAAATGAGATCAGCCAGTTTCTGTTGAGAGCTGTGAGCGGACTTTTATATAAGGTTTGAGCGCTTTGCTGCAAACTTTCTAGTGCTGCATCTCTTGCAATCACACGCATTTTGTGCATAAAATTAAGAATGAGTAAATTGTTTAAACAAAGTGCGGCAGTTTTAAGGTTATCTTAATTAACTTACATAGAATTCAACTGAAGCTGTCAAACAAAGATAGCTTTTGCATGAAATTACTTTTCCAGTTGGCATCTTTTCACCATAAATAGCTAAACGTCGCCGAAGACACCATTATTGTTTCGAAATGTTGTATCTGAACTAAAAAAAATACACAATACAATAAAAAAGAAAAACAACAACAGAAAAAAACAACAACCAAAAAACAAACAACAACAACAAAAAAAGAGCAAAAATAAAACCAACAATATTTACCGTAAGAAAATATGACAAGGTGCTGGGTATTGCAACATATTTCACAATTTTATAATACACTTGAGTATAGTATTCACATAGTACCCAAATGTAAACGTTACAATACAACTGTGGCGAGGCATTATATAAATTAGAGAAAACCTAATATCACCAGAAAGCTACAAGACGGCAGTTTTTACGAAAGCCTAATCGTGCAAAGAAACTTATTTTCAATATTTTGTGATAATTTTGGTGATTAATATGACACGACTTTGCTTTCGTATTTTTTGTTAAACTAACCTGCATGTATTTGACGAGTCTGCAGAGTACGTCACCACCTTTAAACACGAACGTCACGTCCCAGATCAGCTGTGGGAGGACGCTACCAAAGGCTACAAACAGATCCGCTACACTTAGATGTGCCATCAGTTGGTGCATGCGCGATAGCGACTTCCTGCGAAGAAACAGCATTCCCAACACGGTGCCATTACCAAGGACTGCAAGGGCAAAAATCACGCTCTGCACGACTATTTCTATTCCTGCTAGATGCTCATTACGTGCGTACGTGATATTCGACAGAATGTCACTATCATTGAATGCTGGTACGATTTCCGTCACGCTTTCCGCCATTTCCGGTTTACTTCCGAGAATGTGTCCGTATATTGTTCCGTTGTCCGAGAAGAAAACTATACAGTATGTTCCATTAATAAATGTTCTTTAACGATTCCTGACATTTTGATTCCCGTCCGGAAAATCTTCTTTGTTTTTTCCCGATGATATTGATATTAACAGTGGTGATGTATTTGGATACACTTTGTTTCGGAAAAAAAAACACTGTAATACAACGGCGTGTTTAAACTGCTTTTGTCTGAAAAATATTGTCCTGGTGCTTAAATATTTTAATGTCACGTACTTTGTTAATGTCAACAACACAATGATTCGACGATTTGTTTACTAGAAGTAAAGTAAGTGAACGTTTGAACTTTCGAACACTTGGTGTATTTTTAACATTCAAACGTTCGCTAAACAAAATAGGATTCTTCTTCACATAATACTTTAGCAATATGGTTTGATTAAACTTAAATCATGTAACAAGAAACGACCAAGGCTGTTTCTTGCTTAAACGGTCAAAGTTCTCACCATAACTGTTTAATATTCACAGCTGTTACCAGTTAAGATGCGTTAAATTGTGGTGGTCGGGTAATAAGCACTGTCATGGCCTAAAACCGTTTGCACCTAATCTTTACAATTTTATATAGTTTTACGTCAACCATATAAGCTCAACTTTACTTTGTAGGATCTATAAACTGGTCCGAACTTTCTTCGGATGCTTCAGTGAGTAAATTTTGCCATCTCTTTGTGCTTTTTCACCGATTCAAAAGCAGCGAAACTGCGGGTGATAACGTTACCTTGTCAGTGTTAAAAATACACATTTTATTACTGCGTTCAAGAATTTTTGCAAGAAGCTTTTTTTTAGATTTAACAAATGTTTGCTTAAGACAGACTTTCTTAAATATACAGTTTTTTTTTAAAATTATGTTTTATTTGTGGGGACTTGCAACTCCTTTTAGCCTTTCAGCGCGTGGGTTCGAGTCCCGTTCTGGGCAAATAACTTAATGTGCGGAGGTCTTCCGGCTGACCTGCGGTGCGCCGGTGGTTTTACCCAGACAGTGGTTTTACCCAGACTTTTGTTTTGGGGGCTTTCTGTACTAAAATGGTTGGACGTCGCTATAACGATCATAACTGGTCGCAGCGATATATTAAAATGACACACATACACACAGCAACAACAACAAAACGAAAACAACAAAAATAACAACAACAACAACAACAAAACAAACAAACAAAACAAACAAACAAACAAAGAAAAACAAAACAATCTTTTTGAAGTCGCTGATCCCTATGTCTCAAATATTAATTTTGTAGTTCCGTTTATGATGACTGTATCTATTTAAAAAAGTACACAACATAAACCCTTTAGAGGAAGACGAATAAGATTATTTTATTCATACATTTACACGATCCGAACACAATTATGTAAAAGAGAACTATCCTTAAAAAAAAACTTATTCAGATGAAGGCGAAAAAAATGAAAACTTTTTCATAATGATCGAGATATTATCAAGACACCATGCCTTAAAACTATTATAAAGGAATACAAAGGAATGTGTGGCAAGAAATTCAAAACAATCTGGTTTTTATTTCGCCGTTGAGAAAAAAAGCGCCTTATTGATTAACCTTTGATTGCGATATGGCAGGGGGCATCAATTGATCGTTAAGACTCGATTTGTCTATATTTGTTTCGCTTTGAATCGTCACGTTGTTGTGTGTATATTTTTTTCTATTTCCCGCGCGTATGGAAAAATTGTGGAAAATTTTATTCTTTACCAAGACTTTTTAACAGGAAGAAACAAACTGATTCAGCAAGTTTCATTGAGCATTCCTAAAGGAACAAAATAGAAACGTAAAAACGCGCCTCCAACCCCACCCCCAAAGAAACAAAAACAAACAACAAAAAACAAACAAACAACAACAACAAAATAACAACAACAAACACAAAAGCAACAAACAACAAAAAAGAACAATAACAACTGAAACAACAACAAACAAAACACACGTCGGTATGAAAACTGTGCTTTTAAGATGCAAACAAATATGTTTCAAAGTAGAGCGAATGCACTGAAACACCGACCAATAAAGAGAATACACACGAGGTGTTAACCCCACTTTTTACACCGGTATTATTTCTGTTTTGTTTTTGCTTTTGAAATAATGCAAATAACTATGATCATTATAGCAACGTCCCGCTATTTTGGTGGAGAAAGACCCCAGACAAATGTCTGGGTAGAACCACTGAGGAACCGCCGGTCAGCTGGAAGACCTTCCCACATTAAATCCTTAGCCCCGAATGGGACTCGAACCCACTCGGTGAGAGGCTAAGCGCTCAAATAAATTACAAATCGGCCACTCTACCACTTCTCTCTTTTCTAAATGCTATGTGGACACCGGCCGCAATAGCTCACGTGGTAGAGCGTCGGCTTGCGGATCGGGAGTTCGTGGGTTTGAACCCCGGCCGGGTCAAACCAAAGACTTTAAAGTTTGAAGTAGTGGCTTCCCTCCTAACCCTCGGGGCTAAGGGGGCAGCATTTCGCCTGACTCGTCAGTGTCAGTATAATGGACCGGCAGTGTTCAGTCCCTGGGCACCTCATAAGTGCCCCTGTGCTATAATGATAGAAATGTCGCTGCGCAGTATCGGCAAAAATGCCGGCTAATCCCATCCCATCCCATCCTATACTGACATTATATTTCAATGACGTCACTACTTCGGTCATAACATAAAAAATAAAACGTCAGCGCTTGGACAATTTTTTTTTATTCAAATAGGTTTTCTTTTCAATGCTTGCATTTGAGAATCTCTTCAGGGAGTGCAAGGTTAGAACTCTATAAAACCGGATTAAGCAGCCCAGTGGTCCATAAGGTTGAGATAACAATGGTTTACTTAGAGGTATACAGAACATAGTTTTGGTCCAAACTGTAGGATACCACTTTTTAGGCGTTTTATATATATATTCGCATACTTTATTCTGTTTATTAGCAACTTGTGTTTAGCTAAAAGAAACACACATACAGGAAATAAGGAAGAGATTCAAGAGCGAACAGTGTAGGTTCAGAACATATTTTGACAGGACCTTTTTTATCAATGGCCACTCTCTAATGAGGTTCCCAATTGATGTTTATTTTAAGCTGGAAGTTAGTTCAAAGATCTAAGCGCATTACCCACAAAATGATTGTCAGAGAAAGTCAAACTTATATAACACTTGTTCGTTCAGATTGCAAGTATACCTTTGCACTAAGCAATTTGAATCAAATTTAGGAATAGACGTCGTTGTATCTCTTGTAATTCTGATAGGTTTTTGCGACTGGTGTAATTCTGATAGGTTTTTGCGATTGGTGTAATTCTGATAGGCTTTTGCGATTGGATTTTGCGATTGGTGTAATTCTGAACGTTTTTTTCCATTGGTGTAATTCTATGAGTTTTTTTAGATTAATGTAATTCTGATAGGTCTTGAGATTGGTGTAATCCTGAAAGTTTTTTTTTGTGCAATTGGTGTAATTCTGAATGTTTTTTTGCGATTTGTGTAATTCTGATAGGTTTTTGCGATTAGTGTTATTCTGATAGTTTTTTGCGATTGGTGTAATTCAGATTGTTTTGCGATTGGATTTTGCGATTGGTGTAATTCTGAACGTTTTTTTCCATTGGTGTAATTCTATGAGTTTTTTGAGATTAATGTAATTCTGATAGGTCTTGAAATTGGTGTAATCCTGAAAGTTTTTTTTTTTTTGCAATTGGTGTAATTCTGAATGTTTTTTTTTGTGATTTGTGTAATTTTGATAGTTTTTTTGCGATTGGTGTAATTCAGATTGTTTTGCGATTGGTGTAATTCAGATTGTTTTGCGATTGGTGTAATTCTGAAAGTTTTAGCGATTGATGTGCTTTCTATATTGTTTTATTTAGTTTCTCTCCAATCTATATGTAGATGCAATGCTCTTAAACACAATATATTACAGTTATCTTTTATGATAATTATTACATTTTAGCCACTCCGCAATACTTTTTAGCATTATAAAGTAGTATTTAAATTGACGTTGGACATATATAATGTATTCTTTTTACGTTATAAATAAAAGAATAAATGAATGAAATAAGATAAAATAGAATGAATAAAATAAAATAAATATGCACTTAATACAATAACCGCAGCAAACATTAAGCCCTTGCCTACAAACGACACAATAAAACTTAATTATATATCTGTTTTTAATATTGACAAAAGTTAAATAAACATGACATTATTGCGTACGTCAACTTATAAACACAATTAATTACCCATATTTAACAGTTTACACATACTAATCACATAATGATGACACACACTAAAATACTTTGCAACATAACTGAGAACTTGCACTAAAATCCATTTAAGTCCTAAGCATTAACATTAACATTTGACACCTTCCTACCATTTTCATATAACAATCTGTCACAATTTAAATGTGACTTATGTTAAAACCACGCCTTAAAGTCACTTATATAACAATCTGTCACAATTTAATAACAATCTGTCACAATTTAAATGTGACTTATGTTAAAACCACGCCTTAAAGTCACTTACATAACAATCTGTCACAATTTAAATGTGACTTATGTTAAAACCACGCCTTAAAGTCACTTATATAACAATCTGTCACAATTTAAATGTCACTTATGTTAAAACCACGCCTTAAAGTCACTTATATAACAATCTGTCACAATTTAAATGTCACTTATGTTAAAACCACGCCTTAAAGTCACGTGTATAAATCCTGCCAACACAAATTCAAGCCACAAGTGACAAAAGAACACTATACAATAAATTTCACAGTTCCTTACTACCTCTGCTACATGTTTTTCCAACATTCCCGATTATTTAACTCGCCTCCTCTCCAATATCATCCCAGAAAACATTTTAGCAGCGCGACGCTGATACAGATCGGCTGTTTCCGTAAAATTTCCCTGCTGAATTGGACATTCATGGCACTCAGAACAGTTCGGCAGTGTTCGGAAGGCGGCAGAAAATGTCGAAGTCATAAGAGCACATTCGTCGTGCGTTCGTAAGTACTCGGCGGTATCCGGACGTACATGTATCAAGTCGAGGTTTTCGTCATCGGAGTGTTCCAAACAATCGCATTGGCTCTGTTGTTATCGGCGGAATCATCGACAGGGAGATTTTATTCTTATAATCTGTGACATTTGCTTTACGTATTAGATTATTGGGTTGTAAAGAAAACAAAACGTTGCCAAAATTTCTGAAACTGATTAAATATTTAACAAATCAAAGTGTTACAGAATGCCAAAATGTGATGTATTCTGTCGTATTTTGATCAGCACCAGGCTTTATTAAACGTACCAAAAACACAAATTCTAGCGTAATTCACCTTATGTATTTTGCTTGAACACTTTACGAAAAAGGCATTTATTTATGTTTGTAATGCATGACATTTGATATCGAATGTGTCATATTACTTATATAATTAGTCCCCCCACAGACACACACACTCACTCCAATGTAGGCTCCTGTACGTTATACGCGCAACAACTGATATGTAACTAGAGCATGGTCAATCAGGTAATGTGAACTGCTCGCCTGCCTCCCCGCTCACCCACATCACAATCCGCCTGTTGACCTGCTCGCCTGGCTTCCCGTACGCCCGCCCAGGCCACAAGCCGCCTGCCTTCCCGCACGACCACACCACATTCCGCTTTCGACCGGCTCGACTGTCTTCCCGCCCGTCTACACCACAATCCACCTGTTGACTTGCTTGCCTTGCTTTCCCGACGCCCGCCCAGACCACAATCCGGCTGTCTTTCCACAAGCCTACACCACAATCCGCCTACCGACCTGCCGCCCACACACCACAGTCCGCCTGCCGACCGGCTCGCCTGCCCACACCACAATCCACCTGACGACCTGCTCGACTGCCTTTCCGCCCACCCACACCGCAATCCGCCTGCTGACCTACTCATCTTACCTTACCGCCCCCCTCCCCCTCACACACACACCATAGTCCGCCTGCCGACCTGCTCGAGAGCTTGTATGCCTGGCCGCCTATTAGTCCGTCCGCCCTCACGTCCGCCCTCACGTCCACCCTCGTCCTGCGTGCCTGGCTGCTTGTCGCTCGTGTGACATATTCATTAGAAACGCTGCTAGGTGTCTATGCCAGAAATATCAATATCTGACATAGTTCACGTTCAAACCAACTGTGTGTTATGTAAACAAATAGCGTCGCTTAATCAATTTTGTTTCTTATAAATTACTGCATTAGTAACCACTATTAATTAAATAATTAGTAATGTATGGAGACATGCAAAACGTCTCAGCACTGTTGTCGATTAGAAATAGAAGTGTACATAAAAATGCCGATTTTTATGTTTTTTATTAAATATGTTAAAATTAAAAAAATAGACAAAATACCTCTTTTAGTGATCGCTCTTAAAGAGTGCGTGAAGAAAAAGACGCGTTGCAATTTAGGATACAACTTGGATAATTTGGAACCGTTATCTAGCTTCATGGACCTCACCGCAATAGGTTAGATACAACTTGGATAATTTGGAACCGTTATCTAGCTTCATGGACCTCACCGCAATAGGTTAGAGACAACTTGGATAATTTGGAACCGTTATCTAGCTTCATGTACCTCACCGCAATAGGTTAGAGACAACATGGATAATTTGGAACCGTTATCTAGCTTCATGGACCTCACCGCAATATGTTAGAGACAACTTGGATAATTTGGAACCGTTATCTAGCTTCATGTACATCACCGCAATAGGTTAGAGACAACTTGGATAACTTGGAACCGTTATCTAGCTTCATGGACCTCACCGCAATATGTTAGAGACAACTTGGATAACTTGGAACCGTTATCTAGCTTCATGGACCTCACCGCAATAGGTTAGAGACAACTTGGATAATTTGGAACCGGTATCTAGCTTCATGTACCTCACCGCAATATGTTATAGACAACTTGGATAACTTGGAACCGTTATCTAGCTTCATGTACATCACCGCAATAGGTTAGAGACAACTTGGATAATTTGGAACCGTTATCTAGCTTCATGGACCTCACCGCAATAGGTTAGAGACAACTTGGATAACTTGGAACCGTTATCTAGCTTCATGTACATCACCGCAATAGGTTAGAGACAACTTGGATAACTTGGAACCGTTATCTAGCTTCATGTACCTCACCGCAATAGGTTAGAGACAACTTGGATAATTTGGAACCGTTATGTAGCTTCATGTACCTCACCACAATAGGTTAGAGACAACTTGGATAACTTGGAACCATTATCTAGCTTCATGGACCTCACCGCAATAGGTTAGAGACAACTTGGATAATTTGGAACCGTTATCTAGCTTCATGGACCTCACCGCAATAGGTTAGAGACAACTTGGATAATTTGGAACCGTTATCTAGCTTCATGTACCTCACCGCAATAGGTTAGAGACAACTTGGATAATTTGGAACCGTTATCTAGCTTCATGGACCTCACCGCAATAGGTTAGAGACAACTTGGATAATTTGGAACCGTTATCTAGCTTCATGTACATCACCGCAATAGGTTAGAAACAACTTGGATAATTTGGAACCGTTATCTAGCTTCATGTACCTCACCGCAATAAGTTAGAGACAACTTGGATAATTTGGAACCGTTATCTAGCTTCATGTACATCACTGCAATAGGTTAGAGACAACTTGGATAATTTGGAACCGTTATCTAGCTTCATGGACCTCACCGCAATAGGTTAGAGACAACTTGGATAATTTGGAACCGTTATCTAGCTTCATGTACCTCACCGCAATAGGTTAGAGACAACTTGGATAACTTGGAACCGTTATCTAGCTTCATGGACCTCACCGCAATAGGTTAGAGACAACTTGGATAATTTGGAACCGTTATCTAGCTTCATGTACATCACCGCAATAGGTTAGAGACAACTTGGATAACTTGGAACCGTTATCTAGCTTCATGGACCTCACTGCAATAGGTTAGAGACAACTTGGATAACTTGGAACCGTTATCTAGCTTCATGGACCTCACCGCAATAGGTTAGAGACAACTTGGATAATTTGGAACCGTTATCTAGCTTCATGGACCTCACCGCAATAGGTTAGAGACAACTTGGATAATTTGGAACCGTTATCTAGCTTCATGTACATGACCGCAATAGGTTAGAGACAACTTGGATAACTTGGAACCGTTATCTAGCTTCATGTACATCACCGCAATAGGTTGGAGACAACTTGGATAATTTGGAACCGTTATCTAGCTTCATGGACCTCACCGCCATAGGTTAGAGACAACTTGGATAATTTGGAACCGTTATCTAGCTTCATGTACCTCACCGCAATAGGTTAGAGACAACTTGGATAATTTGGAACCGTCATCTAGCTTCATGGACCTCACCGCAATAGGTTAGAGACAACTTGGATAACTTGGAACCGTTATCTAGCTTCATGTACATCACCGCAATAGGTTAGAGACAACTTGGATAACTTGGAACCGTTATCTAGCTTCATGGACCTCACCGCAAGAGGTTAGAGACAACTTGGATAATTTGGAACCGTTATCTAGCTTCATGGACCTCACCGCAATAGGTTAGAGACAACTTGGATAACTTGGAACCGTTATCTAGCTTCATGTACATCACCGCAATAGGTTAGAGACAACTTGGATAACTTGGAACCGTTATCTAGCTTCATGGACCTCACCGCAATAGGTTAGAGACAACTTGGATAACTTGGAACCGTTATCTAGCTTCATGGACCTCACCGCAATAGGTTAGAGACAACTTGGATAATTTGGAACCGTTATCTAGCTTCATGGACCTCACCGCAATAGGTTAGAGACAACTTGGATAATTTGGAACCGTTATCTAGCTTCATGTACCTCACCGCAATAGGTTAGAGACAACTTGGATAACTTGGAACCGTTATCTAGCTTCATGGACCTCACCGCAATAGGTTAGAGACAACTTGATAACTTGGAACCATTATCTAGCTTCATGGACCTCACTGCAATAGGTTAGAGACAACTTGGATAATTTGGAACCGTTATCTAGCTTCATGTACCTCACCGCAATAGGTTAGAGACAACTTGGGTAATTTGGAACCGTTATCTAGCTTCATGTACCTCACCGCAATAGGTTAGAGACAACTTGGATAATTTGGAACCGTTATCTAGCTTCATGTACATCACGCAATAGGTTAGAGACAACTTGGATAATTTGGAACCGTTATCTAGCTTCATGTACCTCACCGCAATAGGTTAGAGACAACTTGGATAATTTGGAACCGTTATCTAGCTTCATGTACATCACCGCAATAGGTTAGAGACAACTTGGACAATTTGGAACCGTTATCTAGCTTCATGGACCTCACCGCAATAGGTTAGAGACAACTTGGATAATTTGGAACCGTTATCTAGCTTCATGTACATCACCGCAATAGGTTAGAGACAACTTGGATAACTTGGAACCGTTATCTAGCTTCATGGACCTCACCGCAATAGGTTAGAGACAACTTGGATAACTTGGAACCGTTATCTAGCTTCATGTACATCACTGCAATAGGTTAGAGACAACTTGGATAACTTGGAACCGTTATCTAGCTTCATGTACATCACCGCAATAGGTTAGAGACAACTTGGATAATTTGGAACCGTTATCTAGCTTCATGTACCTCACCGCAATAGGTTAGAGACAACTTGGATAATTTGGAACCGTTATCTAGCTTCATGGACCTCACTGCAATAGGTTAGATTCAACTTGGATAATTTGGAACCGTTATCTAGCTTCATGTACCTCACCGCAATAGGTTAGAGACAACTTGGATAACTTGGAACCGTTATCTAGCTTCATGTACCTCAACGCAATAGGTTAGAGACAACTTGGATAATTTGGAACCGTTATCTAGCTTCATGGACCTCACCGCAATAGGTTAGAGACAACTTGGATAACTTGGAACCGTTATCTAGCTTCATGGACCTCACCGCAATAGGTTAGAGACAACTTGGATAACTTGGAACCGTTATCTAGCTTCATGGACCTCACCGCAATAGGTTAGAGACAACTTGGATAACTTGGAACCGTTATCTAGCTTCATGGACCTCACTGCAATAGGTTAGAGACAACTTGGATAATTTGGAACCGTTATGTAGCTTCATGTACCTCACCGCAATAGGTTAGAGACAACTTGGATAACTTGGAACCGTTATCTAGCTTCATGGATCTCACCGCAATAGGTTAGAGACAACTTGCATAACTTGGAACCGTTATCTAGCTTCATGTACATCACTGCAATAGGTTAGAGACTACTTGGATAACTTGGAACCGTTATCTAGCTTCATGTACATCACCGCAATAGGTTAGAGACAACTTGGATAATTTGGAACCGTTATCTAGCTTCATGTACCTCACCGCAATAGGTTAGAGACAACTTGGATAATTTGGAACCGTTATCTAGCTTCATGGACCTCACTGCAATAGGTTAGAGACAACTTGGATAATTTGGAACCGTTATCTAGCTTCATGTACCTCACCGCAATAGGTTAGAGACAACTTGGATAACTTGGAACCGTTATCTAGCTTCATGTACCTCACCGCAATAGGTTAGAGACAACTTGGATAATTTGGAACCGTTATCTAGCTTCATGGACCTCACCGCAATAGGTTAGAGACAACTTGGATACCTTGGAACCGTTATCTAGCTTCATGGACCTCACCGCAATAGGTTAGAGACACCTTGGATAACTTGGAACCGTTATCTAGCTTCATGGACCTCACCGCAATAGGTTAGAGACAACTTGGATAACTTGGAACCGTTATCTAGCTTCATGAACCTCACTGCAATAGGTTAGAGACAACTTGGATAATTTGGAACCGTTATGTAGCTTCATGTACCTCACCGCAATAGGTTAGAGACAACTTGGAGAAATTGGAACCGTTATCTAGCTTCATGGACCTCACTGTAATAGGTTAGAGACAACTTGGATAATTTCGAACCGTTATGTAGCTTCATGTACCTCACCACAATAGGTTAGAGACAACTTGGATAAATTGGAACCGTTATCTAGCTTCATGGACCTCACCGCAAGAGGTTAGAGACAACTTGGATAACTTGGAACCGTTATCTAGCTTCATGGACCTCACTGCAATAGGTTAGATACAACTTGGATAATTTGGAACCGTTATGTAGCTTCATGTACCTCACCGCAATAGGTTAGAGACAACTTGGATAATTGGAACCGTTATCTAGCTTCATGGACCTCACCGCAATAGGTTAGAGACAACTTGGATAATTTGGAACCGTTATCTAGCTTCATGGACCTCACCGCAATAGGTTAGAGACAACTTGGATAATTTGGAACCGTTATCTAGCTTCATGAACCTCACCGCAATAGGTTAGAGACAACTTGGATAACTTGGAACCGTTATCTAGCTTCATGGACCTCACCGCAATAGGTTAGAGACAACTTGGATAATTTGGAACCGTTATCTAGCTTCATGGACCTCACCGCAATAGGTTAGAAACAACTTGGATAACTTGGAACCGTTATCTAGCTTCATGGACCTCACCGCAATAGGTTAGAGACAACTTGGATAATTTGGAATCGTTATCTAGCTTCATGGACCTCACCGCAATAGGTTAGAGACAACTTGGATAATTTGGAACCGTTATCTAGCTTCATGTACCTCACCGCAATAGGTTAGAGACAACTTGGATAATTTGGAACCGTTATCTAGCTTCATGGACCTCACCGCAATAGGTTAGAGACAACTTGGATAATTTGGAACCGTTATCTAGCTTCATGTACATCACTGCAATAGGTTAGAGACAACTTGGATAAATTTGAACCGTTATCTAGCTTCATGTACATCACCGCAATAGGTTAGAGACAACTTGGATAATTTGGAACCGTTATCTAGCTTCATGGACCTCACCGCAATAGGTTAGAGACAACTTGGATAACTTGGAACCGTTATCTAGCTTCATGGACCTCACCGCAATAGGTTAGAGACAACTTGGATAACTTGGAACCGTTATCTAGCTTCATGGACCTCACTGCAATAGGTTAGAGACAACTTGGATAATTTGGAACCGTTATGTAGCTTCATGTACCTCACCGCAATAGGTTAGAGACAACTTGGATAAATTGGAACCGTTATCTAGCTTCATGGACCTCACTGCAATAGGTTAGAGACAACTTGGATAATTTGGAACCGTTATGTAGCTTCATGTACCTCACCACAATAGGTTAGAGACAACTTGGATAAATTGGAACCGTTATCTAGCTTCATGGACCTCACCGCAATAGGTTAGAGACAACTTGGATAACTTGGAACCGTTATCTAGCTTCATGGACCTCACTGCAATAGGTTAGAGACAACTTGGATAATTTGGAACCGTTATGTAGCTTCATGTACCTCACCGCAATAGGTTAGAGACAACTTGGATAATTTGGAACCGTTATCTAGCTTCATGGACCTCACCGCAATAGGTTAGAGACAACTTGGATAATTGGAACCGTTATCTAGCTTCATGGACCTCACCGCAATAGGTTAGAGACAACTTGGATAATTTGGAACCGTTATCTAGCTTCATGTACATCACCGCAATAGGTTAGAGACAACTTGGATAATTTGGAACCGTTATCTAGCTTCATGGACCTCACCGCAATAGGTTAGAGACAACTTGGATAATTTGGAACCGTTATCTAGCTTCATGTACCTCACCGCAATAGGTTAGAGACAACTTGGATAACTTGGAACCGTAATCTAGCTTCATGGACCTCACCGCAATAGGTTAGAGACAACTTGGATAATTTGGAACCGTTATCTAGCTTCATGTACCTCACCGCAATAGGTTAGAAACAACTTGGATAACTTGGAACCGTTATCTAGCTTCATGGACCTCACCGCAATAGGTTAGAGACAACTTGGATAATTTGGAACCGTTATCTAGCTTCATGGACCTCACCGCAATAGGTTAGAGACAACTTGGATAATTTGGAACCGTTATCTAGCTTCATGTACCTCACCGCAATAGGTTAGAGACAACTTGGATAATTTGGAACCGTTATCTAGATTCATGGACCTCACCGCAATAGGTTAGAGACAACTTGGATAATTTGGAACCGTTATCTAGCTTCATGTACATCACTGCAATAGGTTAGAGACAACTTGGATAATTTGGAACCGTTATCTAGCTTCATGGACCTCACTGCAATAGGTTAGAGACAACTTGGATAACTTGGAACCGTTATCTAGCTTCATGTACATCACCGCAATAGGTTAGGGACAACTTGGATAATTTGGAACCGTTATCTAGCTTCATGTACCTCACCGCAATAGGTTAGAGACAACTTGGATAATTTGGAACCGTTATCTAGCTTCATGGACCTCACCGCAATAGGTTAGAGACAACTTGGATAATTTGGAACCGTTATCTAGCTTCATGGACCTCACCGCAATAGGTTAGAGACAACTTGGATAATTTGGAACCGTTATCTAGCTTCATGGACCTCACCGCAATATGTTAGAGACAACTTGGAAAATTTGGAACCGTTATCTAGCTTCATGGACCTCACCGCAATAGGTTAGAGACAACTTGGAAAATTTGGAACCGTTATCTAGCTTCATGTACATCACTGCAATAGGTTAGAGACAACTTGGATAACTTGGAACCGTTATCTAGCTTCATGTACATCACCGCAATAGGTTAGAGACAACTTGGATAATTTGGAACCGTTATCTAGCTTCATGTACATCACCGCAATAGGTTAGAGACAACTTGGATAATTTGGAACCGTTATCTAGATTCATGGACCTCACCGCAATAGGTTACAGACAACTTGGATAATTTGGAACCGTTATCTAGCTTCATGTACATCACTGCAATAGGTTAGAGACAACTTGGATAATTTGGAACCGTTATCTAGCTTCATGGACCTCACTGCAATAGGTTAGAGACAACTTGGATAACTTGGAACCGTTATCTAGCTTCATGTACATCACCGCAATAGGTTAGAGACAACTTGGATAATTTGGAACCGTTATCTAGCTTCATGTACCTCACCGCAATAGGTTAGAGACAACTTGGATAATTTGGAACCGTTATCTAGCTTCATGGACCTCACCGCAATAGGTTAGAGACAACTTGGATAATTTGGAACCGTTATCTAGCTTCATGGACCTCACCGCAATAGGTTAGAGACAACTTGGATAATTTGGAACCGTTATGTAGCTTCATGTACCTCACCGCAATAGGTTAGAGACAACTTGGATAATTTGGAACCGTTATCTAGCTTCATGGACCTCACCGCAATATGTTAGAGACAACTTGGAAAATTTGGAACCGTTATCTAGCTTCATGGACCTCACCGCAATAGGTTAGAGACAACTTGGATAATTTGGAACCGTTATCTAGCTTCATGGACCTCACCGCAATAGGTTAGGGACAACTTGGATAACTTGGAACCGTTATCTAGCTTCATGTACATCACTGCAATAGGTTAGAGACAACTTGGATAACTTGGAACCGTTATCTAGCTTCATGTACATCACCGCAATAGGTTAGAGACAACTTGGATAATTTGGAACCGTTATCTAGCTTCATGTACATCACCGCAATAGGTTAGAGACAACTTGGATAATTTGGAACCGTTATCTAGCTTCATGTACCTCACCGCAATAGGTTAGAGACAACTTGGATAATTTGGAACCGTTATCTAGCTTCATGTACCTCACCGCAATAGGTTAGAGACAACTTGGATAATTTGGAACCGTTATCTAGCTTCATGTACCTCACCGCAATAGGTTAGAGACAACTTGGATAACTTGGAACCATTATTCAGCTTCATGGACCTCACTGCAATAGGTTAGAGACAACTTGGATAATTTGGAACCGTTATCTAGCTTCATGTACATCACCGCAATAGGTTAGAGACAACTTGGATAACTTGGAACCGTTATCTAGCTTCATGTACATCACCGCAATAGGTTAGAGACAACTTGGATAATTTGGAACCGTTATCTAGCTTCATGTACCTCACCGCAATAGGTTAGAGACAACTTGGATAATTTGGAACCGTTATCTAGCTTCATGTACCTCACCGCAATAGGTTAGAGACAACTTGGATAATTTGGAACCGTTATCTAGCTTCATGGACCTCACTGCAATAGGTTAGAGACAACTTGGATAATTTGGAACCGTTATCTAGCTTCATGGACCTCACCGCAATAGGTTAGAGACAACTTGGATAATTTGGAACCGTTATCTAGCTTCATGGACCTCACCGCAATAGGTTAGAGACAACTTGGATAACTTGGAACCGTTATCTAGCTTCATGTACATCACCGCAATAGGTTAGAGACAACTTGGATAACTTGGAACCGTTATCTAGCTTCATGTACATCACTGCAATAGGTTAGAGACAACTTGGATAACTTGGAACCGTTATCTAGCTTCATGTACATCACCGCAATAGGTTAGAGACAACTTGGATAATTTGAAACCGTTATCTAGCTTCATGTACCTCACCGCAATAGGTTAGAGACAACTTGGATAATTTGGAACCGTTATCTAGCTTCATGTACCTCACCGCAATAGGTTAGAGACAACTTGGATAATTTGGAACCGTTATCTAGCTTCATGTACCTCACCGCAATAGGTTAGAGACAACGTGGATAATTTGGATCCGTTATCTAGCTTCATGGACCTCACCGCAATAGGTTAGAGACAACTTGGATAACTTGGAACCGTTATCTAGCTTCATGGACCTCACCGCAATATGTTAGAGACAACTTGGAAAATTTGGAACCGTTATCTAGCTTCATGGACCTCACCGCAATAGGTTAGAGACAACTTGGATAATTTGGAACCGTTATCTAGCTTCATGGACCTCACCGCAATAGGTTAGAGACAACTTGGATAATTTGGAACCGTTATCTAGCTTCATGTACATCACCGCAATAGGTTAGAGACAACTTGGATAACTTGGAACCGTTATCTAGCTTCATGTACATCACCGCAATAGGTTAGAGACAACTTGGATAATTTGGAACCGTTATCTAGCTTCATGTACCTCACCGCAATACGTTAGAGACAACTTGGATAATTTGTAACCGTTATCTAGCTTCATGTACCTCACCGCAATAGGTTAGAGACAACTTGGATAATTTGGAACCGTTATCTAGCTTCATGGACCTCACTGCAATAGGTTAGAGACAACTTGGATAATTTGGAACCGTTATCTAGCTTCATGGACCTCACCGCAATAGGTTAGAGACAACTTGGATAATTTGGAACCGTTATCTAGCATCATGGACCTAACCGCAATAGGTTAGAGACAACTTGGATAACTTGGAACCGTTATCTAGCTTCATGTACATCACCGCAATAGGTTAGAGACAACTTGGATAACTTGGAACCGTTATCTAGCTTCATGTACATCACTGCAATAGGTTAGAGACAACTTGGATAACTTGGAACCGTTATCTAGCTTCATGTACATCACCGCAATAGGTTAGAGACAACTTGGATAATTTGGAACCGTTATCTAGCTTCATGTACCTCACCGCAATAGGTTAGAGACAACTTGGATAATTTGGAACCGTTATCTAGCTTCATGTACCTCACCGCAATAGGTTAGAGACAACTTGGATAATTTGGAACCGTTATCTAGCTTCATGGACCTCACCGCAATAGGTTAGAGACAACTTGGATAACTTGGAACCGTTATCTAGCTTCATGGACCTCACCGCAATAGGTTAGAGACAACTTGGATAATTTGGAACCGTTATCTAGCTTCATGGACCTCACCGCAATAGGTTAGAGACAACTTGGATAATTTGGAACCGTTATCTAGCTTCATGGACCTCACCGCAATAGGTTAGAGACAACTTGGATAACTTGGAACCGTTATCTAGCTTCATGTACCTCACCGCAATAGGTTAGAGACAACTTGGATAATTTGGAACCGTTATCTAGCTTCATGGACCTCACCGCAATAGGTTAGAGACAACTTGGATAATTTGGAACCGTTATCTAGCTTCATGGACCTCACCGCAATAGGTTAGAGACAACTTGGATAATTTGGAACCGTTATCTAGCTTCATGTACCTCACCGCAATAGGTTAGAGACAACTTGGATAACTTGGAACCGTTATCTAGCTTCATGTACCTCACCGCAATAGGTTAGAGACAACTTGGATAATTTGGAACCGTTATCTAGCTTCATGGACCACACCGCAATAGGTTAGAGACAACTTGGATAACTTGGAACCGTTATCTAGCTTCATGGACCTCACCGCAATAGGTTAGAGACAACTTGGATAACTTGGAACCGTTATCTAGCTTCATGGACCTCACCACAATAGGTTAGAGACAACTTGGATAACTTGGAACCGTTATCTTGCTTCATGGACCTCACCGCAATAGGTTAGAGACAACTTGGATAACTTGGAACCGTTATCTAGCTTCATGGACCTCACCGCAATAGGTTAGAGACAACTTGGATAACTTGGAACCGTTATCTAGCTTCATGGATCTCACCGCAATAGGTTAGAGACAACTTAGATAACTTGGAACCGTTATCTAGCTTCATGGACCTCACCGCAATAGGTTAGAGACAACTTGGATAATTTGGAACCGTTATCTAGCTTCATGGGCCTCACCGCAATAGGTTAGAGACAACTTGGATAACTTGGAACCGTTATCTAGCTTCATGGACCTCACCGCAATAGGTTAGAGACAACTTGGATAACTTGGAACCGTTATCTAGCTTCATGTATATCACTGCAATAGGTTAGAGACAACTTGGATAACTTGGAACCGTTATCTAGCTTCATGTACATCACCGCAATAGGTTAGAGACAACTTGGATAATTTGAAACCGTTATCTAGCTTCATGTACCTCACCGCAATAGGTTAGAGACAACTTGGATAATTTGGAACCGTTATCTAGCTTCATGTACCTCACCGCAATAGGTTAGAGACAACTTGGATAATTTGGAACCGTTATCTAGCTTCATGTACCTCACCGCAATAGGTTAGAGACAACGTGGATAATTTGGAACCGTTATCTAGCTTCATGGACCTCACCGCAATAGGTTAGAGACAACTTGGATAACTTGGAACCGTTATCTAGCTTCATGGACCTCACCGCAATATGTTAGAGACAACTTGGAAAATTTGGAACCGTTATCTAGCTTCATGGACCTCACCGCAATAGGTTAGAGACAACTTGGAAAATTTGGAACCGTTATCTAGCTTCATGGACCTCACCGCAATAGGTTAGAGACAACTTGGATAATTTGGAACCGTTATCTAGCTTCATGTACATCACCGCAATAGGTTAGAGACAACTTGGATAACTTGGAACCGTTATCTAGCTTCATGTACATCACCGCAATAGGTTAGAGACAACTTGGATAATTTGGAACCGTTATCTAGCTTCATGTACCTCACCGCAATAGGTTAGAGACAACTTGGATAATTTGGAACCGTTATCTAGCTTCATGTACCTCACCGCAATAGGTTAGAGACAACTTGGATAATTTGGAACCGTTATCTAGCTTCATGGACCTCACCGCAATAGGTTAGAGACAACTTGGATAATTTGGAACCGTTATCTAGCTTCATGGACCTCACCGCAATAGGTTAGAGACAACTTGGATAATTTGGAACCGTTATCTAGCTTCATGGACCTCACCGCAATAGGTTAGAGACAACTTGGATAATTTGGAACCGTTATCTAGCTTCATGGACCTCACCGCAATAGGTTAGAGACAACTTGGATAACTTGGAACCGTTATCTAGCTTCATGTACATCACCGCAATAGGTTAGAGACAACTTGGATAACTTGGAACCGTTATCTAGCTTCATGTACATCACTGCAATAGGTTAGAGACAACTTGGATAACTTGGAACCGTTATCTAGCTTCATGTACATCACCGCAATAGGTTAGAGACAACTTGGATAATTTGGAACCGTTATCTAGCTTCATGTACCTCACCGCAATAGGTTAGAGACAACTTGGATAATTTGGAACCGTTATCTAGCTTCATGTACCTCACCGCAATAGGTTAGAGACAACTTGGATAATTTGGAACCGTTATCTAGCTTCATGGACCTCACCGCAATAGGTTAGAGACAACTTGGATAATTTGGAATCGTTATCTAGCTTCATGGACCTCACCGCAATAGGTTAGAGACAACTTGGATAACTTGGAACCGTTATCTAGCTTCATGGACCTCACCGCAATAGGTTAGAGACAACTTGGATAATTTGGAACCGTTATCTAGCTTCATGGACTTCACCGCAATAGGTTAGAGACAACTTAGATAACTTGGAACCGTTATCTAGCTTCATGGACCTCACTGCAATAGGTTAGAGACAACTTGGATAAATTGGAACCGTTATCTAGCTTCATGTACCTCACCGCAATAGGTTAGAGACAACTTGGATAATTTGGAACCGTTATCTAGCTTCATGGACCTCACCGCAATAGGTTAGAGACAACTTGGATAATTTGGAACCGTTATCTAGCTTCATGGACCTCACCGCAATAGGTTAGAGACAACTTGGATAATTTGGAACCGTTATCTAGCTTCATGTACCTCACCGCAATAGGTTAGAGACAACTTGGATAACTTGGAACCGTTATCTAGCTTCATGTACCTCACCGCAATAGGTTAGAGACAACTTGGATAATTTGGAACCGTTATCTAGCTTCATGGACCTCACCGCATTAGGTTAGAGACAACTTGGATAACTTGGAACCGTTATCTAGCTTCATGGACCTCACCGCAATAGGTTAGAGACAACTTGGATAACTTGGAACCGTTATCTAGCTTCATGGACCTCACCACAATAGGTTAGAGACAACTTGGATAACTTGGAACCGTTATCTAGCTTCATGGACCTCACTGCAATAGGTTAGAGACAACTTGGATAACTTGGAACCGTTATCTAGCTTCATGGACCTCACCGCAATAGGTTAGAGACAACTTGGATAACTTGGAACCGTTATCTAGCTTCATGGACCTCACCGCAATAAGTTAGAGACAACTTAGATAACTTGGAACCGTTATCTAGCTTCATGGACCTCACCGCAATAGGTTAAAGACAACTTGGATAATTTGGAACCGTTATCTAGCTTCATGGACCTCACCGCAATAGGTTAGAGACAACTTGGATAACTTGGAACCGTTATCTAGCTTCATGGACCTCACCGCAATAGGTTAGAGACAACTTGGATAATTTAGAACCGTTATCTAGCTTCATGGACCTCACCGCAATAGGTTAGAGACAACTTGGATAACTTGGAACCGTTATCTAGCTTCATGGACCTCACCGCAATAGGTTAGAGACAACTTGGATAACTTGGAACCGTTATCTAGCTTCATGGACCTCACCACAATAGGTTAGAGACAACTTGGATAACTTGGAACCGTTATCTAGCTTCATGGACCTCACCACAATAGGTTAGAGACAACTTGGATAACTTGGAACCGTTATCTAGCTTCATGGACCTCACCTCAAACAGGTTTAAGTCCCGGTCGGGATGAGGTTGGTTATAGTGGTGGGTTAGTGCTCATCCTCCACCATTCGTTTATTGGTGGGCGCCACTACCTCTGCAAAGACCATAAGCGTGTCTTTGCACTGCAGTTAAAATAAAAAAGTAAAACAACAACAACAAAACAATAAACAGGCAAGTCCTGCCATAATTGATTCGTCTTATTTTCTCTACTATATTAGAAACTACAAAATCCTGGCCTCTTATTTAGTCGAACAGACATCAATCTTTATGACAAGAGCCCAGTTGTCAGGGAAAAACAACAACACATTTCGGGATCACTTTGTGTTATAAATAATGACCTGGCTGACTTGGCTTGAAGAGGATTCTGGATCTGAGAAACAGACAATCCAATGGATGTACGTATGGTTTCCAGATAACACTAGATCCACACAACTCGTTGATTAGGAAACAGACCAAACAGACAACAATTTTAATCAGAAAAAAAGATCGTGAACTCCCGCCAGAGTTCGTATTGCCGAAAGTGCGAAATGGCTGTCACAGAATGTGTTTTGCGAATTAATGGGTGTATGTGCTGCAAAAAGACAAATAAACAAACAAAAATAAATAAAAAAATGACTAAAATTGAAAAAAAAAACAAACAACAAAAAACACACAAAAAACAAATAATAATAATACAAATAAAGTAATACAAATATAATAATAATAATAATAATAATAATAATAATAATAATAATAATAATAATAATAATAATAATAATAATAATAATAATAATAGCAAAAATAATAATAATAATAATAAATATTATTATTATTTTAATTTTTTGTTTGTTATTAATATCATCATCATCATCATCATCATCATCATCATCATCATCATCATCATCATTATGTTGATGTTGATGTTGATAATGATGATGATGGTTATTATTATTCGTAGTAATAGTAGTAGTAGTAGTAGTAGTAGTAGTAGTAGTAGTAGTAGTAGTAGTAGTAGAAGTAGTACATGTAGCAGGTAGTAGTAGTAGTAGTAGTAGTAGTAGTAGTAGTAGTAGTAGTAGTAGTAGTAGTAGTAGTAGTAGTAGTACAAGTAGTAGTAGTAGTAGAAGTAATAGCATTATTATTATTATTATTATTATTATTATTATTATTATTATTATTATTTAATCGTATGCAAACAGAGTTAAAGTTATCTGAACTGTAGAATAAAATAAAAGTGAACCTTACATTTATTTATTATAACAATAAATAGCCAAAATCTAATATGTGAACCATGCCAGGAGGTTTTGCACTGTTGAAATCTTCAGATAAATGTTGTGTTGTTTGTTTTCTTATCAGAAAGGAATACGTCCGATATACTGTGAACACTCCTTTTAAGGAACTGAGGTTTTTAAACATTTAAGGAAGGCCGGAGAAAAATGTAGACATTAAGAAAGGCAGTCAACAGATTGTGATGAAAGAATAATTCGTGTTGATATATCTACCAACTAAATAGTTATAAACAACAACTTAATATTAAATTTAAAATCGAATTGAAAACTGTACATTGATATCGAGACATTTTTCTTCAAGAATTATTATAAGCAAAGACTGTAGCTATATACATTTAGGCACAACAAACGTTTTGTACATCTTTTGAAAAACATTTAAACCATGTAGACAAATCAAAGAAAATAAATGTTCACAACTCGCATGTTTTAACAGAACAACAGAACCATTGCCTATGCACACATGGGTACAGTTTTTTCAAGAATGTGACAGTTTGTTTGCCTTTGGAATAGTGTACTCCGTTTACTAAGTAAAAAACAACATTATAATTAATCCACTTCCTCAAGGGTAGTTACCGCGCTTTTCCACAGCATCGATGGTGTGACGTCACTTCCTCTGTCACTTAGCAACGTCAGACGCGATCCAATTCTCAGACTTCCGGTGGTGTCGTATGTACGTCCTGTAAGATGGTGCAATAAATCTCTATAATAGCCATGGCGTTAATTACGAAGGTATAACAAGGCGGCCTTCGTTCTCGGGGTAGGGATAGGATCCTAAGAAAAATGTTCAATCCGTGTGACATGGGTTCTCCATGCGGCCAATGTGTGACGTGACCGGAATCGGAAGTAATCAAAGTAGGTTGAGCAAGATCCCGATGGTTATATGCAAAGGAGGCGTTGTTATGGTGACACGCCGAAGGCGATGGTGATGAAACGTTGCGTACGAGATCAGAGTGATGTTTAGGCACATAAATTGTGTAATAATGTACGTACTATCATTTGCCAGAAACATGTACACAGATTAAGCTTTTTATGAAAGCCACAATCATAAATGATATTAACTTGTTCACTATATGTTAACTGTTCCGATGCCTGCATAAATGAATGGACATTTATATATCATTTTGAAAGTCGAATTAAGCCAACACACTTACTAATAAAAACATAATAAACGTACAATAAAAAGATGTGAACGCCGTTTCAGTAATAAAGTGTTGAGACTAGATAAAGCTTGAACCAAAGCAAATAAATACCAAAGAAATTTATTACCTCAATGCGTCCGATGGGTAACAGAGGTTAGACAAACATTAGAAATAACCACATTGGTAACATCTAATGTGTTTTTATTTAAAGTTAATGTTGATGTGGTATATTTACCTCAGACCATCTGCTGTTATCATCCGATTGGTTGTTTTGTTTCTGTAATCGAATTCGCCGCCGTCGTTGTTATTGTCGCGAAGGTAGCAGAGGAAGGTAGCAGAGGAAAACGGTCAGCGCCATCACAGCTGCCCCACCAATACACACTGGTTTCAATAAGTCTGCATAAGACAACAAAAACTGCATACCAATACATCAAAACAACAATTCGGTAAATTCGCCGAAAGTCAACATTGACTATTGACTGTTAATGTAAGGAATCGAACCCGAAACTGTCAATGTGTAAGGCCGGTCATTAATGGTGTCATTCATAAACATTATATCTATGCAAATGAAAGGTAAAATATATTTTAAAATGATATGTAGCGTTGGTGTGTTAAACTTGAGTGTGTTCGCATTTGTGATGTTTATTTACTAAAAATTATACTCAATTTATTCATGTCGAAAATTCTATCTGCTCGGCCAAGAGTGCCTCGTCGTCATATGACACAGGTAAGGCGCCATGTCATCTTATAAAAAGTAGGCACATACCTGACATTGTTTGGCGGTCGTACGCACACATGGCGCACATATTTATTCATGTATTCATCTATTTTGCTTTTGCGATACTAGATCGATATGGGTGTCTACTCTTTATTACCCATATGAAAGAAATATATTAATTATCTCCCTTGTGGGTAAGTATTTTCACGTACATGTACTTTATACAGAAAATATTCTTAGTTTCATTTTGAATGTATCCTACTGTTGAATTTATCCTAATGCTCAATCCCTTTTACCCCTTACTGTCTTGTTTAACAAGATATTATTCTGTGTCCTAGCATCACCTCGGACATTAGATATTTACATAACCTCGTGTGATAACAATTGTTTTCTCATACATCGATGTGTAAAACATGTCTCTTGTAAAACCATCCTGAACGACTGCTTTTAAATACATACATTTCATGTCGCACTTGAAGTCCCAAACTTCGTCAAATCTTTTAAAAATCATATGTTAAGGGAAGCAACAGCTTATGACAAAAATGCAATAATTGATAAGGATTTACATCCCTTTGATATTTTTCATTTTGTCTAATGACGTCGTATGTGGTGACGTATCATTCTTCGAAAACTTCGCGTCATTTATCTCGCCTTTTAAAGCAACAGACCTTGATTTTCATATAAAAAAGCCAATGTATGCATGTGCAGTCTGACTTTGAGTTAGTGCGATGAAAGGATGTGCAATTGTATTAGTATGTCTCTATTTCGGTTGCCGTGTTTTAATTTGACTCAATCAAACGATCCTGAGAAACTAAAATCTGTTGACTCTGTACCCCACCCACCCATAGTTTAGTTTGAGTCTGCTGCACCTACAATGAAGCTTTGGTAACTTCGGCAACAAGTAAGTTAAACTTTATTCACTTTTTTACTGATCGTTATTCATGAAGAATGATTAATTTTGCTAGTTTTTGTTAAGTGCTTAACAAAACATAACACACACACTCGAACGCAAATTCCATTTTCGAACAAAAGATCTAACCATAAAAACAACTATTTTGCTTATAAAACAGACGGTAGGGTACATAAATACATTTTATTGAAATTATCCATGTTTGTGTACATATATATGAAGTTAAAATATTGCTAAAGTTAAATATTAAAACGTTTCTGAAAAATGTAGAAAGGAAATTTAGTGCACACTGCAGCTAGAATTTCATGAGTGGTAAGTTGCTTACCCTTTGAGACTAATATGACAGGAAGGGGTAAGATTTTTTTCGGTTGGGGTAAAGTATTTTAGGTAGGTGTAAGGTATGTTTAGGTAGGTGTAAGGTATTTTAGGTAGATGTATTAGGTTTTAGGTATGTGTACTATATTTTAAGTAGGTGCAAGATATTTAAGCTTGGTGTAGCGTACTTTAGGTAGGTGTTAGTTGTTTTAGGTAGGTGTTTTAGGTTTTAGGTAGGTGTAAGAATTTTTTCTAGTTGTAAGATATTTTAGGTAGGTGTAAGGTGTTTTAGGTAGTTGTTAGGTGTTTTAGGTAGGTGTAAGATGTTTCAGGTAGGTGTAAGGTATTTTAGGTAGGTGTTAGATGTTTTAGGTAGGTGTAAGACATTTTGATAATTAGGATACTTCTTAATTATTGTTAAATTTAATATACAATTCAGTGAAAATACACTGAACACTAAAAAACACAGTCGTGAGTTTAATACAAAATATATGTCCAGATTTCGGCCTGAATTAGTTTCTGCCTTCAAAGATGGCTGCCTTAAAATTTCTTAGCAGTGCCTTTGACATCAATATGGAAACTATCTATTGGAGACGAATTCAAATCTCAGATTAATAAGGAAAACCGACATCCATGTTTTTTCCTGATGTAATATTAATTGTCTTTATATTATGAGAATGTTTAATCTCAAATTACAATTTTACCTGATTAAGTATTGTAAGGATTTCTTTCTTACCGATTTAGTTTGTCATTAAAACAATTTAACGAATAAAAACACAGTTGACCGGACCAGGTAGCGCAACGGTAGAGCGTCGGCTCCAGGTACGAGAGGCCCCAGGTTCGAACCCGGACCGCAACGTAATAAAGTCCTAAAATGATAGTGGTATAGCTCCCTTAGATTCAATCGGTGCTTGCTGGCCACGAAACGGATAGGAATCTGGTCATATGACAAACAAATATAAGGGTAGTTCCACGACTGGTTGGGCCGATGTCAGGATAATGTGACTAGGTGTAGTATTATGCCAGATGTTCCCGACAAATTATACACAGTGAAGGCAGCACTTTAGTTACTTCAAGTGAACACCATCCCCTGATAAATGAAATAATGTTGGTGGAATGATAAACCCAACAAACAAATAAAACACAGTAATAGAAAGAGAAAAGAGATATTAAGTAATACAAAAGTTTAGTCAATTGACAACAACAAACACACTGTTGGACAGATTTCAAACTTACCTGAGGTAATAGGTTCGTCTTCCGGTGACAGCTGGTGAATACAGTATCCTGCCTTGCAGACCTATGTAGAGAAAGGAAACGGAATGGATTGAATTATGAAAAATGTATATATCTTCGTTTTTATTTGATACATCTTATAAGATATAACTTTTACTGCCAATGTAATTTTAAACTATCGCCTTAACAAAACTTGCTAAAAGCTAAAGCTGTAAATGTTAAGCTGACGCATTTGTTTGCGGTCTTCCTCCGACAAAATTGCTTGGCGTCGCTCATAATTGGTCGCTGCGATGTACATCAAAAATAAAATATAAATAAATCAAATCAATCAAAAGTTAGTTTTGAGAGCTTTGAGATTGTGTTAAAGGCGGCATGCGTCAGTTTGTCTACACCCAATACATATAATAATAATGTTATGCCTGTTTGGTGAAATTAAGGCATAATATCTACATAAACTAATAATGTAGTCTTAGCAAGGACAATTGCAAACATTACCTTAACTGTTAGACAGTAAGATTCAAGAATAAACGGCGTTAAGCGTCCATTTTATCCAAATCTATAAATAGGCACGATAGGGATTTCAACTATAAATAGATATTGACGTCACAGCGAATTGCCAAGAGGATGATAGAACGTTGTCCCAAAATCAAGTGGTCACGTGGTTTTGTTAGTTTTTAAATAGCTTTGCAGTTTGGCTCAGATAGGAAATACCTATTTGCAATGACGAGTGTTGATTAATGCTTGACTGTTCACAGAGATTTAGGACATCAATGAACAGCATTTTGCCATACCTTTTCAGATAACAATGATTTATTTGGTTATTTGAGAAAATAAATTTTGGTCTAAACTGTCGGATACCATCTTTTAGATCATTCAACATGGCGCCTAATGTTTTTGCCATGGAGGCTGTTTTAATAACATAATCACTGCACATGCGTGTTTGCTTTCATGCGTGAAGCAATGCACTGTTTTAAAAGCAATGTTACGAACAAGCAAAAATCGAAATGAAAAGTTAGCATACGTGTTAATTCTTTTTGCAGAGTTTGTACGGCACCAACTACACTACAACTGTACAGCGTGTGTCAGATAGGAAATACATGTCAGTGATGATACATGGGGTGTTTGACATTTCACTTAGATGTAAGTCAACAATTAACAACATTTCGCAGGATAAGTTTATGTAACAATAGGTTTTATGGATGTTTGGGCGAAAATGAAACCTAAAAATGTTTAATATCACCTTTAAACTTTAACTTCCAACCAAGGGGACTGCCAGTGGCCAAGGGAATAATTCGCCCATGTGTAGCTCTCCTGGCAATCCCTACAATTTGCAGCGAACGTTCGAGTTCAGGTCGACGCGTAAAGTTTGCGATTTGGAGATGTCACCCAGCTGACCAGAAGAGGGACCGTCATTCTAATCAGACATATTTCTCTAATCCATTTTTCAATACAAAAATTGAGTGACGTCGTTCAGTTGTGCAAAATACACCCATGTTTGTTTACTTGGAATACTGGGGACACACATCTGAATTGTCCCTTTCAATCATATACAACAAAATACTCCCATGTTTGTTTACTTGGTATACTGGGGGAAACAAACCTTTGTCCCTTTCAATCATTTCCAACAAAATACACCCATGTTTGTTTACTTGGTATACTGGGAAAACAAACATGAATCGTCCCTTTCTATAATATCCAACAAATAACACCCATGTCTGTTTACTTAGAATACTGGTGAAACAAACCTGAATTGTCCCGTTCTATAATATCCAACAAATAACACCTATGTCTGTTTTCTAGGAATACTGGGGAAACAAACCTGAATTGTCCCTTTCAATAATATCCAACACAATACACCGTTTGTTTACTTGGTATACAGGGAAAAAACGTGAATTGTCCCTTTCAATCATATCCAACAAAATACACATATGTTTGTTTACTTGGAATACTGGGGAAACAAACCTGAATTGTCCATTTCAATAATATCTAACAAAATACATCACTGTTTGTTTACTTGGTATACAGGGAAAAAACGTGAATTGTCCCTTTCAATCATATCCAACAAAATACACATATGTTTGTTTACTTGGAATACTGGGGAAACAAACCTGAATTGTCCATTTCAATAATATCTAACAAAATACATCACTGTTTGTTTACTTGGTATACTGGGGAAACAAACCTGAATTGTCCCTTTCAATAATATCCAACAAAATACATCAATGTTTGTTTACTTGGTATACTGGGGAAACAAACCTGAATTGTCCCTTTCAATAATATCCAACAAAACACATCAATGTTTGTTTACTTGGTATACTGGGGAAACAAACCTGAATTGTCCCTTTCAATAATAGCCAACAAAATACATCAATGTTTGTTTACTTGGTATACTGGGGAAACAAACCTGAATTGTCCCTTTCAATCATATCCAACAAAATGCACCCATGTTTGTTTACTTGGAATATTGAGGAAACAACCCTGAATTGTCGATTTCATTAATATCCAACAAAATGCACCTATGTATGTTTACTTGGTATACTAAGGAAACAAACGTGTATTTTCCCTTTCAATAATATCCAACAAAATACACCTATGTTTGTTTACTTGGTATACTGGGGAAACAAACGTGAATTGTCCCTTTCAATAATATCCAACAAAATACACCCATGTTTGTTGACTTGATATACTGGGGAAACAAACATGCATTGTCCCTTTCAATAATATTCAACAAAATACACCTATGTTTGTTTACTTGGTATACTGGGGAAACAAACCTGAATTGTCCATTTCAATAATATCCAACAAAATGCACCTATGTTTGTTTACTTGGTTTACTGAAGAAAACAAACCTGAATTGTCTCTTTCAATAATATCCAACAAAATGCACCTATGTTTGTTTACTTGGTATACTAGGAAAATAAACCTGAATTGTCTATTTCAATAATATCCAACAAAATGCACCTATGTTTGTTTACTTGGTTTACTGAAGAAAACAAACCTGAATTGTCCATTTCAATAATATCCAACAAAATGCACCCATGTTTGTTTACTTGGTATACTGGGTAAACAAACCTAAATTGTCCCTTTCAATCATATACAACAAAATACTCCCATGTTTGTTTACTTGGTATACTGGGGGAAACAAACCTTTGTCCCTTTCAATCATTTCCAACAAAATACACCCATGTTTGTTTACTTGGTATACTGGGAAAACAAACCTGAATCGTCCCTTTCTATAATATCCAACAAATAACACCCATGTCTGTTTACTTAGAATACTGGTGAAACAAACCTGAATTGTCCCGTTCTATAATATCCAACACAATACACCGTTTGTTTACTTGGTATACAGGGAAAAAACGTGAATTGTCCCTTTCAATCATATCCAACAAAATACACATATGTTTGTTTACTTGGAATACTGGGGAAACAAACCTGAATTGTCCATTTCAATAATATCTAACAAAATACATCACTGTTTGTTTACTTGGTATACTGGGGAAACAAACCTGAATTGTCCCTTTCAATAATATCCAACAAAATACATCAATGTTTGTTTACTTGGTATACTGGGGAAACAAACCTGAATTGTCCCTTTCAATAATATCCAACAAAACACATCAATGTTTGTTTACTTGGTATACTGGGGAAACAAACCTGAATTGTCCCTTTCAATAATAGCCAACAAAATACATCAATGTTTGTTTACTTGGTATACTGGGGAAACAAACCTGAATTGTCCCTTTCAATCATATCCAACAAAATGCACCCATGTTTGTTTACTTGGAATATTGAGGAAACAAACCTGAATTGTCGATTTCATTAATATCCAACAAAATGCACCTATGTATGTTTACTTGGTATACTAAGGAAACAAACGTGTATTTTCCCTTTCAATAATATCCAACAAAATACACCTATGTTTGTTTACTTGGTATACTGGGGAAACAAACCTGAATTGTCCTTTTCAATGATATCCAACAAAATGCACCTATGTTTGTTTACTTGGTATACTGGGGAAACAAACGTGAATTGTCCCTTTCAATAATATCCAACAAAATACACCCATGTTTGTTGACTTGATATACTGGGGAAACAAACATGCATTGTCCCTTTCAATAATATTCAACAAAATACACCTATGTTTGTTTACTTGGTATACTGGGGAAACAAACCTGAATTGTCCATTTCAATAATATCCAACAAAATGCACCTATGTTTGTTTACTTGGTTTACTCAAGAAAACAAACCTGAATTGTCTCTTTCAATAATATCCAACAAAATGCACCTATGTTTGTTTACTTGGTTTACTGAAGTAAACAAACCTGAATTGTCCCTTTCAATCATATCCAACAAAATGCACCTATGTTTGTTTACTTGGTATACTGGGTAAACAAACCTAAATTGTCCCTTTCAATCATATGCAACAAAATACTCCCATGTTTGTTTACTTGGTATACTGGGAAAACAAACCTAAATTGTCCCTTTCAATAATATTCAACAAAATACACCTATGTCTGTTTACTTGGTATACTAGGGAAACAAACCTGAATTGTCCCTTTTAATAATATTCAACAAAATACACCTATGTTTGTTTACTTGGTATACTGAAGAAAACAAACCTGAATTGTCCCCTTTCAATAATATACAACAAAATACACCCATGTTTGTTGACTTGTTATACTGGGGAAACAAACCTGAATTGTCCCCTTTCCATCATATACAACAAAATACACCTATGTTTGTTTACTTGGTATACTGGGGAAACAAACGTGAATTGTCCCCTTTCCATTATATACAACAAAATACTCCCATGTTTGTTTACTTGGTTTACTGGGGAAACAAACCTGAATTGTCCCCTTTCCATCATATACAACAAAATACTCCCATGTTTGTTTACTTGGTTTACTGGGGAAACAAACCTGAATTGTCCCTTTCAAAAATATCCAACAAAATACATCCATGTTTGTTTACTTAATATACTGTGGAAACAAACCTGAAATGTCCCTTTCACTAATATCCAACAAAATACATCCATGTTTGTTTACTTAGTATACTGTGGAAACAAACCTGAAATGTCCCTTTCAAAAATATCCAACAAAATACATCCATGTTTGTTTACTTAGTATACTGTGGAAACAAACCTGAAATGTCCCTTTCACTAATATCCAACAAAATACATCCATGTTTGTTTACTTAGTATACTGGGGAAACATAACTGAAGTGTCCCTTTCAATCATGTCCAACAAAATACATCCATGTTTGTTTACTTGGTATACTGGGGAAACAAACATGAATTGTCCCTTTCAAAAATATCCAACAAAATACTCCCATGTTTGTTTACTTCATATACTGGGGAAACATAACTAAAGTGTCCCTTTCAATCATGTCCAACAAAATACATCCATGTTTGTTTACTTAGTATACTGTGGAAACAAACCTGAAATGTCCCTTTCACTAATATCCAACGATTATATTCAACACTCCATTGTCTGCACACCAAACACTGAATCTCATTAATACAATGTAAACGTCATATAGTCTTCATTCATTAAAAATAATAGATAGATAGATATCTTTTATTACCTCCAAATACTGGAGAGCATAATGCATATGTACAATACAAGAACAATATAATACATTATTTAAATAGAACTACAATTTACACACTACAATGCGTTACATTGAAGATGTTACGTGATAATAATAAAAAAAAACAACGAAAAAAAAAAAAAAAAAAAAAAAAAAAAAAAAAAAAAAAAAAAAAAAAAACCAAAAAAACAACAACAACATTATACATAGTTATAACAAAACAATTAAATCAACTTACAAATAGACAATAGGCATAGCTTTGACCATAGAGTCAAGACAGTAAACTCATAACAGAAAAAAGTTCATACGAGTTTGTATTTACTTATTTAGAATTTACACTCAGATTTAAACCTCTTATGTAATATGAACCGTATTTACCAAGGTTGACAATGGCAAGCAGAACAATATATTAATCAATACAGCTGCAAGAATGTGTGCAATGTTCTACGTTTATCAAAAGCAGGATTATTGTTAAGTTAAGTTATTATATTATTGTTAAGTTAACAAGGCAATTTCCATTCATAAGAAGTAATTCTCATAGTCTACCACACTAATAAGAGTAGACATTAACAGCAAGTACGTGCATATGCTAAGTGCTTCTGGTTTAGCAGAAAGTGGATTAATACACGTTATACTAGCACTTGTAAAACAGTGGTAATTCTTTCCGACACGAAATGGAAGAATCGTTATGATTTACAGAGTGCGGTTGCCAAAAAAAAACACACGCTTGCATTAGTACAATACTAATGTAAGAAAATAAAATAAAAGAGACCTTACCGAAACGAAAAGTAAGATCCATAACTAATAGGAACAGAATAGACAACAATGGTTACAACATTAACCGATTATACAAATTTATCACAAGAAGCATAGTCTCGCAACAAGTAATGAAAACTTACTATTAAAAATGAAAAGTTTTACATTGTAAGTAAGAGCAATAATGTTGGTGAATTTGTTGGACCTTCTGAACTCCAGAAGACACGATCTGAAACATACATATATGCACGTATAGAGTATTAGAATTGTCAGTATTTGTTTTGCACAAAGATGTGTCTCTGTAAGCATATCAACACTAATGCAGCATCCGATAAAGGCACCAGGCTAGAGATGGATTTACAAGCCTGTGTAGATCATTGCTTAAAGCTGTTTTCATCAGCAACTGACATTGTCCGGAGATGCTGTCATGCATTAATCGCGAAAAAGACACCAAACCAACTCTGTTGATGTACAAAACAATGAGAGTCTCTCTTTCACAATAGTTCTTGTGACACAGCAACAGTTTATGTTGTATTAGGTCCGTCGTTATCAACGAGCAAAGGTTACATTTCTGAGGGAATTTTCTAGAAACTAAATTACCCACGGCACACATTAAGGTCCGACACAATGTAGGCACATAAATCCCTGTCTTGTATAAGGGGGAACACTGTCCTGGCAACACGATACTGGGCCTCAACCACTCGGCATCGCCCAGCTTGTCAGCCATAACAATAAAGGACTTATCTTCAACGTGGCGTTTCACAGTTAGTTTCCACGCATTCTTGGAGGGGAAGGTGCCACCATTAAGAAAGTCAATTACACAGTTTGTCAACTGATATTTTGAGAGTATTCTTACAATATCTGGAATAAAACCGAGGCACTGATTGTCTATGTTAAAGTACCGTACCAGCCTATGAATAAACACTTTCTTGGCGAGATATTTGTCACACAATCTACATAACTGTCCAAAGAAGATAAGTTTTCGTTTATCTACTATTGTCTCCACATCTAGCATGCCTGCAGCTAACAAAACAAACATTGAGTCATTTTAAAAATTGTAAATGACTGTAGACTGTAAATGAAAACTGTTA
>CM017573.1:12141986-12238798 GCA_007844125.1 Sinonovacula constricta
TTACTTATCTCTCTCTTTCCCTCTCTCTCCCCCTCTCTCTATCCTTCTCTCTCTCCACCCCCACTCTCTCTCTCTCTCTTAACTAAGGAAAACCACGTGACGTCTTACTATTTAGATCACGTTTTATTATCATAAGGGTAGTCATCGCTGTGGTCGTTGTCTATATAAAAGAATTTACATTTTCAGTGGTTTTTAATGTAGTCTGCTGAACAGTTGAGGTAGTTTCCCAAGTGATGTTTTGTTAGTCTTAAGTAGGCGTGTCAGCAGGAAGTATGCACAAATGCCCCAAATAGTGGTCAGATAGTGCTACATATTTTTGGTACAGGCAAACTGATACCTTTAACTTTAAACACACATAATGATGATGCCGTCATTATAAACTTCTGTTCTAATCTGTTCTTTTTATAGAGTTAAAAAACAACCCCTTTTCGTTAAAGTTTGAAAAGATAAAGACATCGCTCGCTCGAAATTCAACAATAGGGTATTTCAAATTGTGAGTATTGTTGTGAAACAATGTTAGCCATAATAGCAACAATAACATAACAATTATGACACGTCACCACTAATTATTGTAGCCGATCTATTCATCAATGTTTGTTATTTACTGTTAAGTCCTAACCTGCTTAAAACATTTTATCAGAGCTTTGCAAAAATTATAGTTCTAGATCTGCCATTTCCTTTCGGGAGATGGCATGCTAGAATCAGCACTATTTGCTGAAAATTGAGTAAATCTTTGTTAAGTTTTCATATACATTTTTACATCTGCTGTCAAAAATATTTATCAGCAAGGCCTATTATCCCTTAAAATTAACAATATGCACTTGCAGAAAAAAAAATATTAAAAATAAATTTGACTCTGTTATCATGACCTACATGTTATAAAAAATGATTCCTAGTTTTACATAGTAACCAAACAAAACAAAGAATACACTTATGGGTTATCATAACTTTTTTACAATTAAAACACGAATAATGGATAAATGACTAACTCGGCGGAGGTCGTGCCTTCGGTATTGAAAAACGACACTCTTCGGAAGATAATTGTCGTAAATCGACGACACTGAATTGCCCACTTGTATCTGTTGAGGATTTACTACCCCGCTCTCTATCTACACCATGCCTCCCGGACCACAGATTTACTTCAAATCTGTTTAAACGGCGCGTCTTTTGTTATTTTACCGTACGGTTATAAGGAAGAGTGTTTTTGTAGGATTTAGCCACCATATTTTGTCAGTTCGGGTTTTCTGGGTATATAGTTGTATAAGGAAAGACTGGTTTTTGTGCGGTGGACTCAAAATGTAACGTCTCAAGGGACTGGACTTATCAGGATGTGTTGTTGCGGTAAGTTTACTTAAACTTTTATTTTCATTATTTTATTGGAAAACTTCTTTTCAATGCTCGCAAGATGCGACTGTTTCATTGATTTACATGTGGATGCAACTGTTTATTGTGAGGTTAATGCTAATATAATTTTACATGTAAGTGTAACATAAAACAACAGATTAACATGTAAATGTAAAAAAAAACTTTTTATTACATGTTCATGTAAATGTTTAAAGGTAAATGCCAATAAAGTTTAACATGTAAATTAAAAATACTATTGATTTGCATGTAAATGTAAAATTATATATATTTATATACATGTAAATGTAACTGTTGATTTACACGTAGATGTAAAATATTTATATGGTCATCAATGAGTTACCTATATAAATAAAGTGATTTTCTGTTATGTTTTGTAAATTAAAAAAATACAAATTTCATTAACACACTACATGAGCCCTCTTACTTACGCATTTATTGCAAACCCTACGGCATATATACGATATATATACAAGCATGATATAGCATTTTATTTAAATATTACACGAAGTGATAATTATCGGTTGGCATCGTTAATATAACGAAATATTTACCAGCGCGTAAACCTTAGTAAAAGAACCCAGATCAATGTTGATAAAGTGTTGGGTATGTTGTTGCTGTTGTTGTTTTTGTTACATCGCATCGACACAATTATGGTTATATTGGTGACGTCAAGCTAATTATTGGTGGAGGAAGACCACAAACTTATGTCTTGGTAAATTCACCGGTGCACCGCAGGTTAGCTGGAAAACCTCCCCAGATGAAAGTACTCGCCCCGACCGGGATTCGAACCCACGCGGTAAGGGAGGTGGGTATGTGCCAGATGTATCATTGTATAAAGAAGACCTACGTCTATAAATAGAAACACATAGTTTCGTTTTTCTGTCTTTCTTTGTTTCTTTGTTTGTTTCTTTCTTTCTTGATTAATATTAATATTAGTATTAATATTAATGATGATGATGATGATGATGATGATGATGATGATGATGATGATGATGATGATGATAATATTTAGTTATTTATTTATTTATCTTTACAAATTTAATTCATAAGTCGTATACATACACGAACACGTATATTCGACCTTCGACAACAAAGCAAATACAAATTACAAATTACTATTCAACAAACATCATTGTAATTTGAATGTAAATGAAAGCATGAATAAAGATGATAATGTGAAGAACATGTGGATTATCAATAGAACATTTATGGAATGGATAATGAATGAAGTATATGAAAATCGAGCAGATGTACATATAAACATCGCCATCATTCAAACAGTAATGTTAATAATAAGACATTCTTTTAATGAATACATAATACTGACTTCAGAAGTGCATATTTCCCGTTGTTGTTCTTCTTGTTGTTATAATTGTAATGGTAATATAAATATTAATTTAATATTAATTAGTGTATCATCTATCATATATTAAGTCATTAGATAAGTGTATGTCATTTTTATTAGTGTATCATCTATCATATATTGAGTCATTAAATAAGTGTATGTCATTTATTTAACATTGTATATATTAAAAAATGTCTTTCTTTCCGCTATAAAAATGAAGATTCGAAGATTCATAAAGGATGTGGGTCGACCTCGCTAAACACTTTCAAGTACATGTATTAGCCATATTAGTAATTTTTTGCTATTCGAACTTTCACTTTGTATTATTTCGTTACATTCTCGCATTAATTTATTCGTTCATGAAAGTGTGTTATTTTACAGTGTATGTTTCTTTTATGGTTGATTCCTTTAAAAAATATGCAAGTACGTTTCAAATAGTAAAAGACCACATATATAAATCAATCAAAAGCGTGTTATTTCTGAGATATGAACTTAAAAGATAATGATTTTACAATCACACTTCATGTTGCTGTTGTTTTGTTCTGCTTCTACATTTCGTATTACCGCTTACTGTGAAAAATGTCGAATAGGTAAATATGAAAAATGACGGTCATACCAACTCTGGCTAACACATTGTTGTTTCTTCTCCAGAATAATTTTAAATGGAATGTGGTTTATAAATAGTACTCGAAAACTTATTTGTTGATATATTTAGGACATGTAAAATATGGTAGCCAGTTAAAAAGGAAACAAAAGACAGACAAACATGTAATAGAAGAAACAATTAAAAACACGTCTGTTTTTCTTTATAATAAGTCGGTTCCGGAACCTCGTGCATGGTAGCCCAAAGGTCCACCGATTGAGTCAATGAGTCTTGGTTCATGCAGGTTTTATATACATTTATTTTACACTTAAACCGGCACAATGTTTGCATATATTTTAACATTACCTATGTATGATGTTGGTGTTTTGTATTATTAAAGTCGGGCGTCATAAGGGGTAATCCGTTTTTGTTTTCGCCAGTCTGTGAAACTCGTCTTGTTTGTAATCGGTTTGTACCTATTACAGTTTTACGGGGTTTATTGTGCTTCGAAAAGAAAAAGAAAGTCGTTCGTGACTTCTTCGTACACCTTCACAGACATTGAGAATAAAACGATTAGTCTGCCTCCTTTAATAGAAAATAAAACTTTATAAAACCAACTTTTTGTGGCATCATTAAGTATTATTGACATACCGGCTCAAAATTATTTTATTAAGATGAAAACCATGTTACGGTATAACACACGTTTGCATAAAATTTGTCGAAATACCAACTGAGAAACGTTATATATCCTCTTATTGTCCCAGCAATGTAGCCAAGTACTTTGATTCTATTATATGTGTGGCTACGTTTTATTTATGACGGAAACAAAATGTATATTGTTCTTTGCATTTTGCTGGATTTAAAGTTAAATATGACCAGTGCGTTTCATTTTTAGAAGCTCCTTTATATTCGTGTATTTTGGAAGCAGGATTTGATCATAGATTATATTCATTAATCGAAAATAATATCACTTTAAATAACTTTAACAATGTTCAAAGAAACAGAAAGTGTCTACGTGTAAAATGATGGAATCAACTACATTGTATCTAGATAACGTTTTAAATGCACTGCTTAGTCATTTGAAAGGTCCCACACATGCGTAGATAAGGAGGAATCTTAAACGAAATATTTGTATTTACTTTGGGATTACCTTGTATTTGACGATGTTAAATTGTACAAATATTCAAGCATAAATTGCCGTTTTGCAAATGTACATTCATTAATCTGTTTCTCTCTTTCCTTCCTTTTATCAAAGTTGTAGTTTCCTTAGACCCAGTTTATGTCAAGTTTTCTGACGATACTTTTATAACATTTTCAGTTTTTATAATTAAGTCTTTTAAAAAAGGCGTACAGTTGAAAAAAACTACTCAAACTTCGCTAACGCATTTTAATTAAATACAAAATCAGGTGTATTCGTGAAACAACTTTTTACACTGATGAACTAGTATTGGTATTTAAAGAGACAAATTGTATTTTCGTAGGATAGGATGATTTTTGTACTCAGTAGTAACATTTCCTTGTGTCCATTTATATAAAAAAAATGTATTTTTAGATAAACTTAAAGCGGTGACTTTAAACATGCATGTAGTACAAACATTGCCTTATTTGGAAATATACTCATCATGTGTGCTTATATTGAGTATTTGTTTGTATTTTTATACTATTTAAGGTACTTTTAAGGTGATATTCGACAGTTTGGACCAATTTTCTTCATCAAACATCCAAATAAAATGTTGTTAACTGAACAGGTCATGCGAAATGTTGTTTAGTGGCGTTCTTCGTTTACACGTGTAAAAGAATGTGAAGCATTACACCTCAATCGTCATTAAAAACATGTATTTCCTATCTGAGCCACGCTGCATCGTTAGCTATTTTTAAACTAAGAAAAAAACGTGGCTACTTACTTTTGAGACTACGTGATATCCGCATCCAGGTAATACACTGTGACATCGATGTCTTTTTAGTATAAATTACAATCGTGGTTATTTATAGATTTGAAAAAGAATGGACACTCAGAGTAGATTTTTAGCAAGTTTTATTGTCTTATCAGTAAGTGTGTGTGTTGTTGTTTTTCAAAATCGCCCTTGCTTCGAATTAAGTATGAGTCTGTGCACCGCCCCCCCCCCCCTCCCCCCCTCCGCAAAAAGTGGTAATAAATTGCTACATGTACTGGATATAGACAAACTGTCGGATACCACCTTTAAAGGTAATAACATGTGTAATTCAACAGCATTCAAGTTTGTGTACTAATGGTGGGATTCATACTTGTATACCGAGACTTTCTGGCGAAGTAGACAATAAAGTATCCGACAGTTTACCGATATTAAAGACATGCTAAAATGTTACCCTTATCTGGAGGAATCGGGGTATAATTTCTGCAAAAACTCAATCTTAAGTCTATGAAGATATGACTTTGAATACTACCTCAATTGTAAGATAGTACAAATCGTGAAAAAATCGCTTTAAGTGTTCATTCTTTCTAAATCTATAAATGAGAATGTTGGGGGTACCTGCTAAAAATAGATTTCGACGTCAGGACAGATAACCCGGCTGATGGCACCTTTAAAGGTAGCAACTGACACAAAGCTTGTATTAAATACATGTAACGATAGCATTCCAGTGTCTATAAGTGGCCATAAAGGTGACCAGTGTATAGACCGGAATACAACTGAACATATGTCTTCTTACTGATCATCCCTACTATATATTCAATATTGAAAGCTCCAGCTCGGTTAAATGAGGAATCAGGGGCGGATCCAGAATAGTGGGATTCAACTTTATCACAGTAAATATAAGATATATATACATACTAAAGGACCCTTACGTCGACCTAAGCAGTCAACAGACATTTACTTTAAAGGCTTAGTATCTTTTGAGCTTACATGTATGTGTTTTCACAACTCTTTTCTTTAACCTATTTTGTGGTGGGGGGGGGGGATCCCCCCACCCCTGGATCTATCCGTGTGAGGAATATGATAATATTGATTTGACCTACTTAAATATTGATGTATATTTTATATATGCCGATTAAGTTTTGCGTGCATCATTTTATCAAGTACTTTCATAGTTGAGCGCGCTGACTTGTGACAGTTCTTGTTTCACGTCCGCCACAACCCAGTTGTTTCACGTCCGCCACAACCCAGTTGTTTCACGTCATCTACAACCCAGTTGTTTCACGTCCACCACAACCCAGTTGTTTCACGTCCGCCACAACCCAGTTCACGTCCACCACAACCCAGTTCACGTCCGCCACAACCCAGTTGTTTCACGTCATCTACAACCCAGTTGTTTCACGTCCACCACAACCCAGTTGTTTCACGTCCGCCACAACCCAGTTCACGTCCACCACAACCCAGTTCACGTCCGCCACAACCCAGTTGTTTCACGTCCGCCACAACCCAGTTGTTTCACGTCCGCCACAACCCAGTTGTTTCACGTCCACCACAACCCAGTTCACGTCCGCCACAACCCAGTTGTTTCACGTCCACCACAATCCAGTTGTTTCACGTCCGCCACAACCCAGTTGTTTCACGTCCGCCACAACCCAGTTGTTTCACGTCCACCACAACCCAGTTGTTTCACGTCCGCCACAATCCAGTTGTTTCACGTCCACCACAACCCAGTTGTTTCACGTCCACCACAACCCAGTTGTTTCACGTCCGCCACAATCCAGTTGTTTCACGTCCGCCACAACCCAGTTGTTTCACGTCCGCCACAACCCAGTTGTTTCACGTCCACCACAACCCAGTTGTTTCACGTCCACCACAACCCAGTTGTTTCACGTCCGCCACAACCCAGTTGTTTCACGTCCGCCACAACCCAGTTGTTTCACGTCCGCCACAACCCAGTTGTTTCACGTCCGCCACAACCCAGTTGTTTCACGTCCGCCACAACCCAGTTGTTTCACGTCCGCCACAACCCAGTTGTTTCACGTCCGCCACAACCCATTTGCACTTATGTCATCTGCAATGCCAGACATTTAAAAGCTTGGCTTAATTAGGTACCATTTGGAGACAGAGAGACTATTGTTCCCGTAATTACAACAATCTTATTTGCATCCATATATGCATACGTAAGTCTATGTAAACACTGACGACCGCATTTGCACATTTACATTAAATATACTCTATTCACTGCCAATACGCGTTAAACAAAATAAACATTTTTAGCGCCCTTGCTACAAATTTTATGTAAATACAGTTAAGTAAATCAATCGACAGTGCGCGGATTGACAGAGAAAAAAAATCGTATACAATACAATCGTTCGAATACGAACTTGTTAAGTTAATTGTTAGCAAATAGCTCACAAAATGATGTCGATTTTCAGTTTGAATGCTAACTGGTTAAACAAATTTCACTGACATGTCATTTTAATTTCTATGAATATATTATTGTTTTAGTTAGAAATCCCGTGAATGACAACTTAGGAAAACATTTTTTATTGGACAAAGCCGAATATAAAGAGGTTATTGATTACATTTACATCTCGAAAACTACTATAAGGTAAAGCATAACACCAAATTTTGTCAATGCAAAAATGTATTTCCTATCCGAGCAACGCTGCACAGTTAGCAATTTCAAACTTAAAAAACCACAAGAACACTTACTTTTGAAATCACTCTACATCCGGGTAATCAGCTCCGATGCCTATATCTATTTTTAGCTTAAATACCCATCATGCCTATTAACTGGTTTGGGAATAATGGACATTTATTGTGATATATCTCATCATTTGTACTGTCTAACAGTTGAGGTAAAGTTATAAACAGCCTTTACGTAGACTGTATTATGATTAATTATGCAAAGGTCCGTCTGGAACAGTGGTAAGATTTGTTACATGTATTAAATATAGGCATGTCAGATACCACCTTGCCTCCACATTTCGAAAAGAATGGGACTAATGTCATGACCATCTCGTCGGCGTCGGCGTTTTTTAACCATTTTGTTAACGTCAATTTCTCAAAACCAATGGATATACGGTAGTATTATCTTCAAAATGGACAGCTTGTTAACTATCAAATGCGAAATGTTTTAGACAGAATTAGTGTCACTAAAACTGAGGTTAGCACAGTTACGTCACTTTTTTTACTTAGAATATTCTACATTAGTTTACTTTTTGTTAAGGTTAATAACAACTAGCATACTATGCAGCCCTCAGAAATGGGGAGCGCGCTGTCTTCTGACAGCTCTTGCTAAAGGATATCAAAAGCTATATTCTATTACAATTTCAGATGACGGTCATTGAATGGACTCTTGATGAAACCTAGTCGACAATTAAGATAAGCGTCATGCAGCCGGGAATGTCGGCGACATTTTGGAAGTCACCGTATTCCGGTCTTCCCGGCGGATACACACAGGCAGTGGGCGGATCAACAACATTTTCCAATGGAAGACACGGGGCTTTTCGGGGATCGTATCTTAGGTCAGATCTGGAAGTAATCCGCTCCAAGCTAAACACAAGACTTCCGCCGGCAGATATAAAACCAGTGCGGGTGCGCAGTATATTGAAGCACGTCGACGTCGACGGTTACAGTCCATCGGATGATCTCGGCGGTGAAGCGCAGTTAACGGCACGCTCAGCTCGCAGTGAGCTGGCACCAAAATCAGCTTCCGGAAAACTACACCTTATAACAACCGGTACAGGAAAGGGAGAACCATACGGGTCTAAGCCAAGAGCCAAATCATCAAATAAAAGAGTTAAATTCGGAGGATTGCCATCTACGCATACTTATTTAGCGGATAAATTAGGGTCGTTACCCACCGGAAGTTCGAGGGTAACATCTGCGCGGAGTGCGCATCGGGGTAACAATCCCCGGCTTCTAGGTTCGAATCTGGGTCTGCATGCATCGGTTTTGGCTTCTTCAGAAGGTAATGGTCCATCGGCCAACGGAACCAATGGTGGGATAGAGATAAAGCATCAAATACAAGACTTCGTCCGACGGCTCCGTCAAGCGGAACATGAACGTGCGTCAAAACGTGTAAGTGTTGATAATAGCAATTCAAATATTGACAATCGTTCAAGAACTGCCGAAAAACTAAGGCAAAGGCAAGTACAAACTCGACCGAAAACGTTTGGAAAAACTTTCTTTGATTGGGCGGAATTCGATATAGAACAAAGTGAAATGAAAAGCAGAATTCAGCTAAATGAACTAGAGCAAGAACTGCAAGCTAGTGAAGATGGTAAGGAAGGAAATAATAATGAACGAGACAGCGATTCATTTAAAACCGGTGATTCATTGGAAAGTTTTCCTACGCAGCCCGAAGACGAACAAGATACGATAGTGGAAGAGACTAAGGGAGGTGCAAAAATCATTCGTCCACGGCCAAACGCGTCCTTGTACACGAAGTACCGTCACATTACGAGCAATGTCGTGAATAAATACGACTGTAAACCGCCAAACTCTCGCTACAGTCTTCTTCAGTCGAACATTCCAGATTATGGCGTTAATAATTACTGTGATAAAAGCAAGGCATCACAGATTATGACCTGGTTACAGGATGTGAACAATGCGCAGTCGGAATCTAAGTAATTAAAATTAACCGCTAGAAGTTTTGCGACTTTATACATAGGAACCTTACACAAACTAATATGACTATCCTTTCTTCTTTGGCATGGATATATTAATTGTTACAAGTTTTTTGTTGTTGTTGTTTAATATTAGAGGGTTGAGCAAATTTCCCATTGCTCAACCCTAGCACAATAATTATCTAGTAACTAACTAGTGATTTATTAGGTTATATACGTAAATACCTGTACACACAATTTATGACGATAAAGGCCACTTCAAGATACTAGTAGTCTTTCTTCCTCTCTACTGGAACAGGAATACGCCATCCAACCTATATGGCAAATCATCAATCGGAACTCCTCGGGTAATTCCGTCCTCGGGACACTATGATTCGTGAATTATCCGAGGTGTTCCGGTTGGGCAAATCATCTCAAAGCGACTTGTTTCCAGTTTTGCTTAGGGTCAATTGGCATCACTCTAAAGCCAATTAACATATTTCTACATGTAAGACTGTTATCTTATATTACCTCATGCGCGGTTCGAATATTCAGTCGGTTATTGAGCTAAAAATGGCTAAAAATAGTTGAAAAGCGGTGTGACGCTTTTGATTCTCCCAATCTAAAGACATCACAATCATTTGAAGGAGACCGTGTTTATATATTATATAGTGATCAGCGGTATTTAATTTATTATTCAGTGTAGTTAAAGCAAAATGTGTCACATTTCTATTCATTGCCTGCTTGTAAGTTTTTGGTGGTAGCTACCTTTCATTGTATGATGTAAAACTAATTTATCAAATTGTTCTTTAAGTACTAATACTAGTCATTGTATGTAGTTTTCAACATTTTATATTGAAATTGATAAACCAGAGATTTTGATACCTCTTTTTTATTTTTATCTCGGATCATATTTAAAACAAAACTGAGTGCTTAGAAATCATACGTGAGTCCCGAAAAATATTTATATTCTATGTCGCATTTCATTCATACAACATGTATATTTTAAAAGATTTACCATTTGCCTCTTACCTTTTGATGCATTTGTTTTATTAATATGATGTTTATATTGTGTCCCATATAAGCTTTCGCTTTACTACATTTGAACATTTTTTTAAAGGAATTTGGTCACATTTTTGCTAAAAAACATGGCACCAAAGAACACACGGTCCATACATTAAAGATGCTATCCGACTGTCTAGATCAATGATTTTTTCTCGCACAACCAAATAAGTCATTATTAACTGAAAACATCCTGCCAAATTCTGTTCATTGATGCCCAAGATTTGTGCGAACAAAGCGGCACAACTCCGCACTTGTCATTGCAAACAGGTATTTGCTATTTGAGCCACGCTGCAGAGATAGCTATTTTTAAAATAAGAAACTCACGTAACAGCTGCATTTTGAGCTTACGTTATATCGTCATCAAGGTAATCCGCTCTGACGTAGATATCTATTTTTTAGCATAGGTTACCATTGTGCTTATTTACAGATTTGGAAATAATGAACATTTAGAGGGATCCTGTCGCAATTTGAACTTAGAAAATAGGTAGCGTTTAAAATCGACCTTAATTAGATTAAAGTATGAGTTTATATAGAAATAATGTTTAAATTCTCCCAGAACAAGGGTGAAGATGTTGTTACATGTATTAGCTGTAGGAAATGACGGATACTACTTTAAATGTATTATATCATAATTGAGGCAAACAATATTTTGTTTATGAAGGATGTATACACGTGACGTTTATTGTCGCATGCGCAGTTCGGAGATACACTAGAATGTTAACGGTTAAAAATAGTTGAAAAGCGTTGCGTCGGTTTTGATTCTACCAACTGGCAGAGAACATAATTTTTTAAATGACAATATGTTCACTTGTAAGCAATTGACCAAAAGTAATAATTTAATCAAATATTTATTGTTTACAAAAATGTTTGATAGTACAAGAATTGTAAAAAAAATAGCTGATAATTATAAAGAAAACAAAATGTTGCTATGTGCTTTATTATTCCTGGGTTTAGGTTTCTATTTATTTTAGATATCTTCACTGTGTTCAATGTGTAAAGAAAATCACATAATAGGTATTTTCCATCATTTTCCATCATTTTCAAATTAAAAAATACCCATAAATTCTAATCGGTTGACCTCTCTCCGTGATTTGAAAAACACAATTAAATAAAGACATTTAGCAATTTACTGCTCGCGAACAACATTGCTTCAGATCCTACAGCGAAAAACAGCTAGGAAATAACGTATCTCTAAACATTGACAATATTTCTTGGAGTTACTTAGATACTTCCGAAATGTTAATGGGTTTGTCAATTTGTAAAGTGGCTTGTATTGTGTGTCGGAAAGTTCAAACAAACATTACATCATGAAATCCGTGGAGCTACGCTATCACTGTCAAGGTGCGGAATTTAATAAGGGAGGTAACGCTGAATTACTATTAAATAGAAAAGTAATTGTTATTCCCCATGGCCGCCACACACTATTAAACACGCTAAAAAATCATTGGAAAGTTTAACTTAAAGTAGAGTAAGTGAAATAGACAAAAAACTATAAACAAAATTGATGTGCTGTATGCATTTAAATACAAATGTATGCCAAATTTGACTAAATTAACCATCCGCTCTTGATTTTAGGGATATTTTGAAAACAATGTCTTATCTTAACTTTGCCTATTTTTGTTGGAAATTCCTAATAATTATGTCCTATCCGATTTAGGAAAAGGTGTATGTTGGGGGGGGGGGGGGCGGGGGGGGGGCGGGTCGAGGGCGTCAGTGTTGTAATGGGACAGTCACCGGCTAGTATTGGGGTGTATTTCAAAAGCAAAACAAAAATATCTACGAAAAGTGTTTTGCTATGAGGTAGCGTTTGGAAGCAAATGATGACATGAGAAAAATCATTCAAACATTTTTCTTGATTGGTTTGACTCAAACCATCCCAAATATGAAATAAATTGTTAGCATATCCACCACACTTAAAATTATGAATTTTCCCTTTTTTATTAGTGCGCTTGATAAAAACAACAACAATAAAAAACAAATAAATAAACCGAGTTCTAGATAGCTACACGTTTTATTTCTAAGTTGCCCTCATTGTCCTGTGTGGTATTTTGGTTGATCTGACAAATATAAAAAAAAAAAAAAATACCATATGACTTTGATTTTTTTTAGACTTTGAATATCCCCAGTAAAAATGTTATTAAATTTAGCACAAATTATTAAATAAATACTCATAAACAAATTAAAATAAAAAAGACACTTCACTTACTCGTCCTAAATCTGGTATGAGTGATAATGAAAAAAATGTCACAATGAAAAAGTAGGGGAAAATCTATATGTTCACATATGGGGATTTGAAAACACAACTCCCCAGGTTTGAATCGGATAAAGTCTACTTTTTGCTACTATTTAATTATAGGTGCTGCTTTACATTTGCTTTACCTTAATTTGTAAGAAAAAAATGAAAATAATGATAATGATGATTGTTTGATTGATTGATTGATTGATTGATGATGATGATGATGATGATGATGATGATGATGATGATGATGATGATGATGATGATGATGATGATGATGAGAAGGGAAAAGAGGAAAAAGAAAAGGAAGAATGAAAAAAGATTAACCAATGAATGACACCCAGTGTATCTAAAAGAATCATTATCTCAATCAAAGATTACCACATTGTGTTGACAATGTGAACAGGTTTAGTGTTGGCTGGTGACAAACTGGGCGGGAATTGACGGAATCAGTTTATGGCGAGGCTGATAAAATCATGACACTTGAATAAACTGATCCATGTCGTCTAATTGCACTTGTCTAAAGGTGACAGGTTATGTGATCTAATTTTATCTCGATGCATGTTATAATGTTGTCCCCGTCAATATGGATGCTCTGATACCAATAAAACATACGTTTTAATACTTTAATATTCTAATATTTTAATATGTTTATGCACAAAGTATTAACGTAGCTTGGCGGTTTACAATATTATAATGGGAATGTCACAAACACAATAATAAATAATGGTTATTTGCTTCTAGTGGCCATCGTAAACAAAGCGAGAAATATCCCGAAACTTTCAAATGTCAAAGTATCATTATCATCAACCTCATTAGCAGCAGCAGCAGCAACAACAACATTAACATCAGCGTCGGTTATTATCATTGGAAATGATTAATTCCACTGGAACAGGGCGAGACCTGTTATTTTCCCGGGTGTCCCAGCTTCTTTAATTATTTTTACTCTAGTTTATATTTAACGTATTTTGTAACATTACTAAAATCAAAACCATAATAATTTCATTAACTCAATTTAGCAATTTATATGAATCTAAACCGATCTTGTATGCCCAGATGCAAACCTATCCGTAAAATTTCAACAGCCTGGAGTTTCTTCCCTTTGTACTATATAATAACATTCCTTAGCTTAACAGAGTAAACTGAATTTTCTGCAAGTTTTGTGATTCTTCTTCCATTTATCAGATAGGAGAGTGTTAATCGGAAACAATTTACATGGCGTGAATTGAGGATGATAATACATGTAGTCGTTTTCTCTCTGCCAGACAATTGTTTTTCTATTAGCACATTGGCATTAAGCTGGACCAATTTTTATTCAACCCAAAAATCCATTCCGGCTAATATAGTACAGCCCAGAAAATGAATAAATACCGCTCACACACACCATTTTCTTTGTTTAAAGATAGCTTAGACCATTACTACCATAGAGAGACGGTCTATTTTCCTTTCGTATGAATACCACCGATTCTTTGCTAGATAAGTACGTGTTGATCGGAAGCACTTAATAATTTTAATAAAGTGTGAATCGGGGATGAATAGTCATTGATTTCTTCAGTTGGTAATTAAATAGTACCATGTTGTTGTTGTTGTTTATATTTTATTGATGCATTAACAAGACGTTATACGATTAGGCTTTTTCAATTCTAAAAAGTCAATTTACCTTTAAACAATGAAAGATGACACAATGAACATGTATGTTTTCGTGTACTGTTCCTCTTGTATAAAACACGGTGTGATCTTAAAATATCCTCCCGCATTTATTAACATATTCCTTTCTTACGCTCACTAAATGCTTTGTCTTCATGTTTTGTTTTCATGTTTTGTCTTCAAATGCATGGCAGCGATACCACTAGGGTCAATATTTCGACGTCCAGATTTTATAGAAGGACAAGTGTCTAGGTAAAACTAACTTTTCACCGTAGAAGACCTGATCGTGGAAGATCTCACCACAAGAAGACTCTCGCCCTGACCGGGACTCGAACCCACGCAGAGCCAGAGGATAAAACGTTGGCTTTTCTACTCGTTTGACTATTGTCGACAAATGTACATTCTTTACCCCCAAGATCGTGCGTAGAGTAGCCACTTTTCACCAAACATTAATAAGCCTACGTCATGACTTAAGCCCAAGTCACAATTTCAATACCAACAGAAATTAGCTTATTTATGAAGTTTCAATATTATTTTAAGCTGAAAGCAGCAAAGTGAAATTGTCATGCAAAAGTACAGAAATATAGCTAAATAAATAATGAAGATATTGTGGATTGAAATCCAAGACTTAAGCAATTCTTACTTAGGAACGGTTGGTGAATACGGACCTAGATTGAATAAGTTAAAAATCCAAGATGCTAAAAACAATAATTTCAACAGAGTGTAGAGGTTTGAGTATGCCCTATTTGTATCGTACCTTCCTTTGTCCGTATTGATATCAAGACAGTTTAATCGTAAAGGAACATGTATGGTGTACGTTATTATTTTGAACTACATTTTTAGACATACCTCGGATATTAAATGACAAAATATTTATTTATAATGATAATATATAAAGAAATATTACCATCACACGATTTTTAATTGACATGTTACAGCATCGAGGAATTACAGACGCAAAATCCCCGACGTGAAAGGAGTGTAGACATTCAATAACAGTTGTTCCTGTCTCCAAAAGACATGATTTCAAACAGAAGGGTGTCGGTTTGATTTTTATTTATACATAAGCATAAGAGGAACATCTAGAACATGAGGAACATTTAGAACATGTACAATCGAACAATCATGTTTTCAATGCAGTTACTTTTCACAGAAAACTTACGTTGCTACGTTTTATTTGTTTTGTTGCTTATTATCCAACTATGTTCTATAAACTTTACATGTACAAAGTATTACCTTGCAACAAATTCTAAGGTGACACTGATTTCATGTTTACTTGAACGCGAAACACCTTATGTATTTTACTTTCTAATGAGGTGTTTCACGCTGTAATGAGGTGCTTAGCATTCTAATGAGGTATTTCGCGTTCATGTTAAAATAAAATGTTGTTTTGGCAATAAAAATGTATGTTTATGTCTAATAAAAATTGAATTGAATTGAATTGTTACCATGAAGCAGTTTTGGAGTCATCCATTTGATACATTTCATAATAAGTGAAATGCATATATAATTGTTTATCAGATATGAACGCGTTAATTGGAAACACTTAATATAGTGCTAATTGAGGAAGATATACAAACGTTCCTTATATCGTTTGATAAAGAGTCCTCTAGGCGAACTCACTAGTATGATTTGGTTAATAACTTTTTGTACAAAATCTCCAATAATTTGTATTTATATGACTCAATATATTATCACATCACCGACCTTAGTCATTGTTTGTATGTATTTAAATTCATACCAGAATTTGTACGTTTTGATTTGATTTTACAGTATTGTACTTGGTGTTGCTGTTATTGATGTTATTGTCGTCGTAGCTGTTGTCGTCATCGTCGTTGTTGTCTCTACAAATTTTAAATAAACAATACAGAACCGATGCTTTTTTTCTGACGTATACATTTAGTATATTGTCAATAAGTGAACAAATATTTAAAACAAATCACATAACTGCAGCGGGAACAATTATAAGAAATACAGAAATTCGGTGTTAAAACTAATTCACTCTTGAAACCAACCCACTTTAAGACATTGGTTGGAAATGTACACACGATCTTCAGATAAGAAAGTGTTAATTAATTGTTAACACTTAACGCGGTGTTAATTGCGGATGATTAATTAAACGTTTCCTCTGAGGAAAAATAAACAGTTTCTATGCGAACTCAACTGGACAATTGGTGTCTACTACACTTAAGATAGCAATTTGATAAATTTATTGCCGTTTTATTATTTCTTAAAGGCTCTCATTTGAAGCAATTAAAATAAAAACTGTAACCGCTTTATTTTAATTTCAGTAATCAGTAATTATGATATTTCTATTTACACAGTTCGCCGTCTTGTTATTTATTTTTCTCTTTACATGGATAAAAAACAACAGATATCTTTTATTACCTCCAAATACTGGAGAGCATAATGCATATGTACAATACAAGAACAATATAATACATTATTTAAATAGAACTACAATTTACACACTACAATGCGTTACATTGAAGATGTTACGTGATAATAATAAAAAAAAAACAACGAAAAGAAAAAAAAAAAAAAAAAAAAAAAAAAAAAAAAAAAAAAAAAAAAAAAAAAAAAAAAAAACAACATTATACATAGTTATAACAAAACAATTAAATCAACTTACAAATAGACAATAGGCATAGCTTTGACCATAGAGTCAAGACAGTAAACTCATAACAGAAAAAAGTTCATACGAGTTTGTATTTACTTATTTAGAATTTACACTCAGATTTAAACCTCTTATGTAATATGAACCGTATTTACCAAGGTTGACAATGGCAAGCAGAACAATATATTAATCAATACAGCTGCAAGAATGTGTGCAATGTTCTACGTTTATCAAAAGCAGGATTATTGTTAAGTTAAGTTATTATATTATTGTTAAGTTAACAAGGCAATTTCCATTCATAAGAAGTAATTCTCATAGTCTACCACACTAATAAGAGTAGACATTAACAGCAAGTACGTGCATATGCTAAGTGCTTCTGGTTTAGCAGAAAGTGGATTAATACACGTTATACTAGCACTTGTAAAACAGTGGTAATTCTTTCCGACACGAAATGGAAGAATCGTTATGATTTACAGAGTGCGGTTGCCAAAAAAAAAACACACGCTTGCATTAGTACAATACTAATGTAAGAAAATAAAATAAAAGAGACCTTACCGAAACGAAAAGTAAGATCCATAACTAATAGGAACAGAATAGACAACAATGGTTACAACATTAACCGATTATACAAATTTATCACAAGAAGCATAGTCTCGCAACAAGTAATGAAAACTTACTATTAAAAATGAAAAGTTTTACATTGTAAGTAAGAGCAATAATGTTGGTGAATTTGTTGGACCTTCTGAACTCCAGAAGACACGATCTGAAACATACATATATGCACGTATAGAGTATTAGAATTGTCAGTATTTGTTTTGCACAAAGATGTGTCTCTGTAAGCATATCAACACTAATGCAGCATCCGATAAAGGCACCAGGCTAGAGATGGATTTACAAGCCTGTGTAGATCATTGCTTAAAGCTGTTTTCATCAGCAACTGACATTGTCCGGAGATGCTGTCATGCATTAATCGCGAAAAAGACACCAAACCAACTCTGTTGATGTACAAAACAATGAGAGTCTCTCTTTCACAATAGTTCTTGTGACACAGCAACAGTTTATGTTGTATTAGGTCCGTCGTTATCAACGAGCAAAGGTTACATTTCTGAGGGAATTTTCTAGAAACTAAATTACCCACGGCACACATTAAGGTCCGACACAATGTAGGCACATAAATCCCTGTCTTGTATAAGGGGGAACACTGTCCTGGCAACACGATACTGGGCCTCAACCACTCGGCATCGCCCAGCTTGTCAGCCATAACAATAAAGGACTTATCTTCAACGTGGCGTTTCACAGTTAGTTTCCACGCATTCTTGGAGGGGAAGGTGCCACCATTAAGAAAGTCAATTACACAGTTTGTCAACTGATATTTTGAGAGTATTCTTACAATATCTGGAATAAAACCGAGGCACTGATTGTCTATGTTAAAGTACCGTACCAGCCTATGAATAAACACTTTCTTGGCGAGATATTTGTCACACAATCTACATAACTGTCCAAAGAAGATAAGTTTTCGTTTATCTACTATTGTCTCCACATCTAGCATGCCTGCAGCTAACAAAACAAACATTGAGTTCGTAGACATACGAAGTCCTTGCATTGTTTTCAAGCAAAACATATGGTCTCTTTGTAGAGCGTTTATATCACTGCGTGTATAATGTGACCTCAGTTCGCAACCATACAAGGCCTTAGGCAACACCGCCGTGCGGTACAAAATACACATCGTTTCCGGATTAACGGATCCCAGGTCAATGCCATTATTATAGAGGCTCAAAAAACGTGCCACGAAGTTTAACACCTGCGTCCTTCATGCACTCATGGTTCGACAGCGTTTTGTCACAAATGACACCCAGATGACAGTATGAAGAGCCTTCCGGCAGGACTTCAGAGCCAAGATAGAAAGGTCCGTTAACTGCTCGTGTAGCAGGACTGTTAAATATTAAAACTTTGCACTTGGATGCGTTGTAGAAGTAACGCCACCGTCTTGTGTATGCATCACAAATGTTGAGCATCTCTTGTAGAGAATTCTTGGTAAAGCATACCAACACCATATCGTCAGCGACCGTTGGCGTTCCTACATCCATGTTGAACATACACATTCCAAGTCGGCTCTCCTCTAGCTCCCGGATAAGGCCATCAATGAAGGCCAAGTACATCAGTGGTGAAGCTTTCCCTCCTTGCTTTGTGCCCTGCAGTACAGGAAACGAATCCGAGTATCGCCCTTGAAATCTGACACAACACCGCGTGTTCTGGTACATCGCTCGTAGGGCTGTCAAAGTCGTGTGATCGATGTCCATATTAATAAGTTTGGCGAACAGCCCGTCTTGCCACACACAATCAAAGGCGGATCTCCCATCTAACCAACATATATACACTTTGCTAGATTGCTCCCTAGCGAGTTGCAGAGATTCTCTTAGCACAAATGAGGTCATCAGACATCCTAATCCTGATTGGAAACCACCCTGTTGTAAAAAGATATGAGACAATACATTGTCTTGACACCGTTCCAGAATCACTGTCTCGTAAACTTTAAGGATAACAGAGGATAACGTTATAGCCCGATAACTTGACGGCTCGTCTCTCCGTTTCTTACCCCCTTTATATAATGTTATAACTACGCCTTCCTTCATCTTAACCGGGATGTGTCCTAAACGAAGCATTGCTGTATACAGACGTGACAGCACCGTGGAGATTACTGAGTGTCCGCACTTTAAGTGTTCGTACAGTACGCCGTCTTTGCCACCGGCCTTTCCAGAAGGTAAGGACACGATTGTCTTATTAATCAGGTCACACGACACTGAAGCGGACTGATCTGGCTTAATCGAGTTAAACACACTACTGACACAGGAAGACACATAATCCTTCCATGGCTCATCGAATATATCGCATTCAGCAGGTGAGTATAACTCTTTAAAGTACAAGCCCCACTGTGTACACAAATCTTCATGACTACAGTATACAGTTTCTCCAAATTTGATTCCAGCACCAAAAGCTGACCGCTTATTTTGTTTTCTACTGTTAATTGTCTTCCAGAACCGAACATTGTCGACAGTAGCAAGTCGTTCTAGCTCGCGGTCTTGAATTAACAGATACTCGTATACTCGTTTTCGGTGCGCACGCCGGAACTCTCGCTTACTATCTTTAAGTGCTGTAAACTCTCTAGAACCTTTAAAATGCGGGCAAACCGCGCTTCGCCACTGCTGTAAGCAATTACGCTGCATAGTCTTAAGTTGCTGTAGATGCTCATTCCAGTATGGTTTCAGGTGTTTTTTAAACCGTTTCTTGGGAAAACAGCTTACGGCACTTTCTCTTAAACACATACAGATGTCGATATAAGCTTTGTCGACGGATTCTTGTGTCGACATATTGTCCAGAGATTCTAAATTAGCAAGACCTTCTACAAGGCGACCTATATATGCACATATGTGAGATTCAGAGACCTTTTTCCAGTTGATGTTTTCAATAGTCTCACGTGGATCATCAGTAGACTTACTGGCCACACTGTGCGGCATATTTAAACAAAATAAAATAGGTCTGTGTCTGGAGTACAATAGACAGTCATCTGTGGCCACCTCACAGTGCTCAACTAAATGTAAACATTCACAAGGAATAAGAACATAGTCTATCGTACTAGTCATAGTTCCGTCGTATGAAACGAACGTGTCAGGAATGCACGAAAACTGTTTGATGCAATTTACGGCACAAAGGTTGCAATCCGATAAAAAATTTGCAAAGAGCCTGTCTCTCGGTCGTACCATCCTTCGGCTGACACTTGCGTTGAAATCTCCCATAAAAACAACATATTCTTGATCACTGTACGAATTATAGATGTCATATAACATATCTATATATCGTTGAAAACATACTTTAGCAAAGTTGGAACACGGCATGTATACCTGAAAAACAAACAGGTTTATACATTGATGTAACTGCATCTGTACGCCAATCACCCTGTGATCGCCTATGGCTAGGGGTACAACGCGATTAGATAATCGTTTATGCCACATAATAGCAACACCGCCCTTGCCCGCTTTTCCTTTATACCCTGGTTTAACATTGTCATCACATACAACGCTGTATTCATATTCACTTGAAATGCTACCTAAGAAGTGCTGGTTGCCTGATGATAGCCAGTGCTCCGATATACCCACTATATCAATATGTCCGGTCTCAATTATATCGCATAACTGAGATGCGGTCGACATGATGCCAGTCACATTCCACGTTAGTAGCTGTAATTCCATTGTAATGGTTCAAACACATTAAACACCCCACTAGTCTAAGTCAGCTAGAGGTTCGTACATATTCCCACGTTCCCAGCCCGAGCGATCACACGTGTATGTTGAACGCACCCTTCTGCTAACGGTACCTTGCCGCTTGAGTAAGCGGGGCGCGACCTCACTGACACTTGCACGCTCCCGTGATCTCCATGGATGACACGATATGTAACTTGGCCAGAACCCTCTTGCCAGCACGTCATCTGCTCTCTCGTTGTCCATCAAGTTCAAACGAATTAACACTTGATTGTTCTCTCGGCGCATTTTAATTACACGTATGGACGAGACTGTAGGTCCTTTCTTGTTGATAACGCGCCCCAGTAAGTCAACGTTTACATTCTTACTCAATCCTTGCAGACAATTTAGTTCTCCTCCGCCGACGTACTACAAATGCATCATCATCACCATCAGTGGTTCTGCTGTCATGCCGGTAAGTCGTAATGACTGGGATAGGGAGTCTTTGGTTCAGACTGTCACTAACCGTGTGGCCAGTATTGGCTTTCCTGTGCCGGCTTGACACTAGTGAACGGGGTCTCTGCTCTATACACACGGTGGGACTTGACTGATCAGAACGAACTAGGGGCTCACTACCATCACTACTCGTGATGACGTCAACGTTACACGCATCGTTACTGTCGTCGCTATGCAAGGCGTCAGCAGATCCGGTTGTGCTGTTGTTATCTCCAAACATGTTAGGTTTTAGGGAGGCAATTGTCACTATCTCATTTACGTCCAAAAAGCTCTCTAGCATTCTAAGCCTGTCTTCAAACTCCGTCACACGCTGTGTTAAGGATCGGGTCAAATTTGCGATCGACTCTTGTGAGCTAGTTGCTACCTCACCTACAGCGTTTGCATAGCTTTTAACAAGGTCTGTTATACGGGAGACAGCTGCAGAAACCTCTTTGATCTGTGTTTTCCGTGCCAATTCACTAGCCACCATGGACTGTTGAAGCAGAAGGCAGTTGGCCTGTAAGGAAGACACTTGATCGCGTAATAAAACGATATCATTGGCACATGAACATGGGCTTTTGACAGCGGTATTGCTATCTGACGCCGTCCTTGTGGACACAGACGGACGGGCAGCTCTGCTCGTGCTGATTAACGGCCGTAACAAGTTACCGTCACCTCCTTCGGCCACGTCCACAATTGCATGAACGTCATTGGCCAACTTAACCACAATCGGGTCCCCTGAACGAGTGGTCACCCGTCGTTTAAGTTCGCTGTTAATGTCAAACGGTAAATCTTTTCTCGTGTTTTTAACATGGTAAAAGTACCTTTCTCGCAAAGTTTCCAATTCGGTTTCGCTTGATGAGCAGTTCTGTATTAACTGTGCCACGAACATGTCTTTAGGTAGATTCCGGTGTAAGTCCCTTACGGCTCTATACTCAGTCCACGCCTTTAAATCATATCCAAGGTATTCTAAACAGTAGGTTTGTCCTTTTTGTTGGACCTTTTTTTCTGTAGATATTGCAATTGCAATCAGTGAAGTTTCTTACGTGTTTATGTTTTACAAATATAAGCATCAAATCCATTTAAATACTTATAGATATGTTACTTAAAATAGAAAATGGAAGTGTTTGTTGACGATGGTTGACCTGTTTATCTCAAGAAAGGCAGAAACTTCAACATAATTATTCTCCAAACAACTAAAACAGAGTATAACGAATGGAATGACGTATTTGCATTTAGGGATTATTCAGGGGAGACTTTTCAATGTCTCTTATCCACGTGCATATTGATGTGTAATTACACTTTGGGCCGGAGGCTTGACTTGACTTGGCTAAAATGTGTAAGTTACCACACTTGTCTTGATGCGATTTACTTAAAAGGGGAAAAAAATAAAAATAATATTTGAACAAGGAAGGTTAACGTTCACCTTTCCGGATCCGCAAGAGGTGCCATCAAGCGGCAACTGAAAACTGCACGTCTGCTCATCTATACTGCAGTACATCAGAGCGCATAACTCTGTGTAGCTGATGCCGAACAAACTCTGCAAAAAGAATTAACAAATATGATAACTTTTTTTTATTTTGCTTTTTGCTTGTTTGCAACAATGCTTTTAAAACAGTTCAATGTTTCATGCATGAAAGCAAACACGTTTGTGCAGTGTTTACGTTAATAAAAGAGTCGCCTTAGTGAACAAGTAAGGCGCCATCATAAATGCCTTTAAAAGCGGTATCCGACAGTTTGGACCAACATTTCCGTTCTTGAATAACCAAATTAGGCATTGTTACCTGAAAAGGTTCTGAAAAATGTTTTTCATTGATGTCCTTAATCTGTGTGAACAGTCAAGCATAAATCAACACTCGTCATTGCAAACAGGTATTTCCTATCAGAGCCACGCTGCAGAGAAAGCTATTTTTAAACTAACAAAACCACGTGACCATTTACTGTTGAGATCACCTTATATAGTCATCTGGTGAATCCGCTCTGACTTCGATATCTATTTTTACCAGAGACCACTATCCAGCCTTTTATACTGTTGGAAAGCATACACATTCAGTGTAACTAAAAGTAACGCGATTAGTTATGTCTAACAATTCATTTAGCGTTAAAAATCGTATTTATTAAGACTAAAGTATGGGTTTATACAAACATTATGCCCAAAATCCCCAAAGCAGTGGTTCGATATTGTCATATGTATTTCATTTAGGCAGACTGTCTTATACCACCTTTAAATATAAGCCATGAAATACAAAATAGAATTTTAATTATAAGTTCTACTGAACATATAAAATGTGTCAGCATATAAAGTTAGACAATACCATAATGGACAAATGTGTCAAGGACATTATGTTGTTGTTGCTTAATTTCTTTCTTTTTCAGACCATTTTTTTCATATTAATATATTTTCCCTAAATATTAGTAATATAAGAGAATGGTTCATAAGATAACATCGAGCGGAAGGAGAGAAAGTGGTTGCCTAATAAAGGTTGTTCCTCTAAAGTGGTAACCGCTGTATTTGCTTACGTATTTTAGTATCAGTAGTCTTCAGGGCTTTAAAACTAGTTAATGTTATTGGCTGCTTCTGCCAATTTTTGTTATAACAGGTTCAGAACTACTTATCCTTTTATATATTTTATCAAATTTAGTTTTATTAAATTTTAAAACAGAAAAGTTGTAATTATTTATTTACAGTATATATTTTTGTTGTTGTTGTTTGTTTTTAAAAAGAGATACGACACTCACCCTACATAAATGTGAGCCTTGAAGCGACATCTATCATATCAGGGGAGGGAACTACGTATTCAGCACTGTAGTTGACCGAAGTGTCGAATGGTCTTTGCAAACAATTGTTTCTAGTACTTTGGAAAAACAACGAGATTATACTTAATTTAATTTTAAATAACTTTTTCGTAGATTTTACGATTTGAGATACATAATTTATGTAACTGTAAATGTATATGTGTCAGTCAAAGATAAAATATTATGTTAAAATTTAATTAAAAGACTGTAGACGGCTCACAGTAATTAGGTGGTGGCTCAAAAATCCGAATACAAACAGTCACAACTTACTCGTCAAGATGTTGCAGAAATGCCGTTATGTACTCCGCGGAACATTCTGAGATTCTCCGTGAGTTACGGTTCTTGTCCAGGTCACGTGTTAAACTAAATGACTCACTCATAATGTTGTTGTCGTCACGGGAAAAATGTGTCTCTTTTACTAGATGTTTTTTTCTTCTTTTGTTTTTGTTTGAGTGTGTATGTTTTTTGTTTGTTTGTGTTTTTGTTGTTTGTGTTTTATTGTTTTTTTGTTTTTTTTTTATGTTTTATTATGTTTGCTGTTTTTTAACTTCGCCCAACTATATTAATAGAATTTATTTGTGCAGTTCTAGACAGTAAGGACTATGATTTAATACATTAATACAGAAATCGCAGCTGTTCAATGGGATGGGATTTTCCGGCATTTTTGCCGATAGTGTGCAGCGACATTTCTATCATTATAACACAGGGGCACTTATGAGGTGCCTAGGGACTGGACCCGACCTGTCCATTATACTCACACCGACGAGTCAGGCGTAATGCTGTACCCTTAGCCCCGAGCGTTAGAAGGGAAGCCACAACTACTAACATTAAAGTATTTGGTTTGACCCGGCCGGGGTTTGAACCCGCGACCTCTCGATACGCAAGCCGACGCTCTACCAATTGAGGTCTTCAATTTAGGATAACTAAAATGTGATATCCTACAATTCGGGTTATTTTCTTTCCTCTTAAGTGTCGGTGTACCGTAAAACCCAAATAAATAAATAAATAAATAAAGAAAGAAAGAAAGAAATGATTTCGGTAATAAAGGAGATAATATTGCTGATCATGAGGATGGTGCTTATGCTGTTTATGGTGACACTGGTGATGATAACGCCGACCAAGATGGTGCTAGTGCTGTTTCTGATGATTCGATGATGATGTATTTTACAGCCACTACTGCTAACTTTAAAGTCTTTGGTTTAACCCGGCGTCTACCAATCCGCAAGCCGACGCTCTACCAATTGAGCTATGCCGCCGGTGCTGTTTAATGAGACCTGTTTTCATCAAATAAAAGAACCAAGTAATCCGTAGATAAAGGTGAAGCTTGCAAATATTAAAACACAGCAGACATTAATAGGAATTTGCAGCAGTTTTGGCGATGTAATAGTGAACAAAATAAATAGAGTATACCAATGTTAACAATGCAGTCTGTTATTACAAAATGATGTAGCAATCAACAAGGAAGTATGTAAATTAGCATATAATCTGGCTCCCATCATCACTGCAGAGGTATTCTTCATTACTAGGGCACATTTACGTAATGGACCGACAGTGTAAGGAAGGTCCAGTTCCCAACCAAAATGCATTTTAAAGGTGGTATCCGAGAGTTTGCCTGTATCAAATAGATGATACAATATTTAACTTTGCTATTGGGGACATTTTGCATTAACACATGCTTTAGTATTAAGTAAGAAGATCTTGAATACAAACTGTATTATTTGACAATACAAATTGCGAAATAATCGCTCTAAATGTTCATTCTTTCCAACTCTATAAAATGCGCGATAGTGGTCTCTGATTAAAATAGATACATACATCAGACGGGACACCCGGATGACTAGATCGCGTAATCGCGAATATAAATGGTCACGTGGTTTTCTATTTTTTTAATATATATATATGCAGCGTGGATCAGATAGAAAACACGTGTTTGCAAGGATGAAAAGTGATTTATACAGCATTATGCAGGACCTTTTCATTTAAAAGTGAATTATTGGGTTAGTGAGAAAAATACATTTTGTCCAAACTGTCGGATACCATCTTTAAAGGACATGCTCTGTACGGCGCCTTGGATATCGCACATTCGTTATCATGTGTGTGTATGCGTGTGTACTATTTGTTTTTCATATATGTACAGTGTATATACTCTTAATAATATATGTTTGTAAATATTTAACCACTTTATGGAAGGGGTATAATGAAGTAAGAAAGGGACAAGCGCGTTCTTTAAAATAAACGGGATGCTGAAAAAATGAAAAAAACAACAACACATAGTCCTGACAATTTTAATAAATTAATTTAATATCAATGTATAAGCCTTACATGTAGTCTATAAATGCGTTTTAATACTGGATCTTCTAACAAAATGTGTTTTTGTTGTTTTTTTCTCATTAAAACGATGTTTTAAAATACAATACCTATGTCCGGTTTCATGGACAGCAAGTTGGTACACCTGTGATGTCATCATATCTTCGACAACAGACATGCTGTCGGCGGAACACATCTTGCTGAGGTAGGCGTAACCTGTAAGTATATATGTTACTTAATACGTACATTTATATATAACTTTATGTATACATTATACCGCCACCCAACCCCCACCACCAACAAACAAACAAAATCAACAACAACAAATCAATAACAAGACAAAACAAAAATAAGCAAAACAACAACAACAACAACAGCAACAGCACCGCCCCCCCCCCCCCCCACACACAATAGAAGGAAACAACAACATGAACACAATCCAAACACATTTGGTCAATATGGAGAATTAAAAATACATTCATATATATCACTATCAGCAAAATATTGTGATTGTACAGAAATATAATTAATATAGGTATTGAAAACATAAAATGCTTTGTACAGGTATAAAGATGTAAATTTCCAATGGATGGTTGTTAAGCATGCCCTCTTTAGCATGACTGGCAATTAAAACAAAAAAACCCGTCACTTCAATGGAAACTTATTGATCCGCAACTGTGTTCAATTTTAATTTTAATTATGTCATACAACATGCATGTCTTAAAACTATTATTTTGTTTTACAGACAAAAAGAAGTACATCAGTTCTCGCTGGTACCGCTTCATTGCTGGTACCGCGTCATTGCTGGTACCGCGTCATTGCTGGTATCGCGTCATTGCTGGTATCGCGTCATTGCTGGTATCGCGTCATTTTCTAGTATCGCGTCATTTTCTGGTTTTGTGTCATTACTGGTACCGTGTCATTGCTGGCACTGCATAATTGCTGGTATTGTGCCACTACTGGTATCGTTTCGTTGCTGGTATAACATCATTGCTAGTATCACGTCGTTGCTGGTATCGCTCCATTGCTGGGCCCGCACTAGTGCTGGGTCCGCGTCATTGGTGGTATCGCGTGTCTGCTTGTATCGCTCCATTGCTAGTATCGCTCCATTGCTAATATCGCTCCATTGCTAGTATCGCTCCATTGCTAGTACGGAGTCATTGCTGGTATCGCGTCATTTCTGGCACCGCGTCGTTGCTGGTATCGCGAAATTCCAAAAATTCCCATATACCTGTAAATGCATACTAAACGCGATCTGTTGACTGTTTACACCGTTTGACCTAGATAAATATTTAAACAAGCAACTTTCATTTCTATTTTGATAAAAGGAAAGGACTTAAAATGACACTTATGGTTATGTAGAAAAGAAATAAGAAAGCAGTTTAATATTTTAATTTTGTTGCACAGTTAACTACCACGGTACCAGCAGGGACCATCATATATATATCAATGTAGGTATTTACATATAAAACTAAATTGTAACAACACTGCTAATATTATTATTATTATTACTTTTATATTGTATTATTATTATTATTATTATTATTATTATTATTATTATTATTATTATTATTGTTAATTATTATTATCAGTAACAATAAAAAAACTGTTGTCTTCCATGTTTTTGTATATTTGTATATTGTAAAGACTAGTAAAGACGTATCATTGTCGCTTTTTTTTATCTCACCTTTATTATATACATTTTTTAACACTTGCTCTCAGTAAAAATGCGGAGTTATCCAGTGTTGCAAAACGACCGTTCACCTATAAGACAAACACGGTTACAAACAATTAGCAATAGCAACAACAACCCGAACAACCGAAAACAACAACACACAATAATATAGATGAAAAAAACGTTAAATAAAATAACGTTAAAAATGACTGCTGTAATTATTTACCTCTTTAAGATTTCAATAATATAACATACCCTTTGATATACAAGAGTAAAGACATCGGAGCCACCAATTGTGCTCATGTTAGCGATATACAACTATTTCTATGAGGAAAATCTAAAACCAAAACATCCTGGTAGAAACACCGGCACACCGCAAGTCAGCTGGAAAATCGTCCCATTTTAAGTTATTCGTCCTAACGGGACTTGAACCCAAGTTGTAACAGGCTAAGCAGTCGGGGATTCTACTACAACGCTGCAGGTGCCTATCAGGATAATATTGACATAGTGAGCTTTGTTATGTGTTCACGCCGTCGTATGAACTGTTAGTTTATAATGAAGGCAACATGTGGTTTCATTATTCGTAAAATATAAGTGATTTTTTTGTTGGGACGTTAACAAAATGTGGAAAAAACGGAAATCAGGGACAAATACAGGCATGATGGAACAGAATCATACAGCAAGGATGACAGCATTACAAAAATGCAGACACAAAGACCTACAGACAGGCAGGCGGACGTACAGACAGACAGAACAATACAGAAAGACAGATAGGCAGATAGACAGGTAACGACAGACAATAAAGCCGGACAGACAGACAGACACACAAGAAAGCCTGTCAGCAGCCACAAAGCCAGACAGACAGAACAGACAGACAGACAGACAGACATGCGTGGGGGCAGACAGACAGACATAACAGACAGATATGCAGGGCAATGCTGGGCTGGACAAAAAAAAGCCGACCAGCAGCCACATAGCCAGACAGATGGACAAGCAGGAAGGCAGAGAGACAGGGGAACGAACATACACAATACTTACCTCCTGAACAAGTATACGTAAATGATTATTGATTAGCGATTTGTTTTGGATTCACGCGCGTTGTCACAGTCTGTTTGATCAAGTGTCAAATAACTAAAATGCAAACGTTATAACAATATAAAAACAAGAAAGAGCTAGGAAGCGAGAAATCCAAGGCACCATAGAGAGCATGCGGTTTAAACAAGAAGCTGACTATCTTGGGAACTAAACACCCGCTTACACTCTCTACATTTGACAGTAATGAACCATGACTCTGGTGGGAAGTAGAGTGTTTGCTATTTTGTTTTCCTTGTTATCTGCTGCATCTGTATTTACAAGCTACATTGCCTACATCGGTATACACGGTTTACTTTGTTAAACAATACTTACAATACCAAACAGGTGCGAATTCCTATCAATGGTAACTACTTTTTATAGAGGCAAGGTACACATTAATGTTGCATACAAGATACATTGTAAAAAACCGGAAAACTCATTTTTTTCTCTGAAAAAAGGCCTCACAGAAATACTGCGATTTCCTGTTTTATGTCAGCTGCATTCCATAAGTGACATCGCTCTCCAGAGCGGCACCAGTAATAGAACAGCTCGCTTAAAGGGGTATTACCTAAGATTAAAAATATAATTATATAAAATATAGTACCATTGTTATGGTTATGAATATAATGACGATAGTAGTAGTAGTGGTGGTAGTGGTAGTGGTAGTGGTGGTAGTAGTAGTAGTAGTAGTAGTAGTAGTAGTAGTAGGTAGTAGGTAGTTAGTAGTAAGTAGTAGTACTTTTACGTCTATGACGTTATCAGCGATGACGACGTAGATAATTTTGATGTCGTTGACGTTGTTGCCGTTAAATATTTTAACATTGTCGTCACCATTGTAGACTCTGATAACGTTGTGGTCCTATTTGTAGTTTATAACACTGTAGACGCTGCCGGAACTTTTGATGTTGAATAGATTGTAGATAGTACAAATACTGTCGACGTTGGAGGCGGGTTTGACGATGATGCTAGCATACTTGACGTTTGAGCCGTTAATGTAATCGTGGACTTCTCTGATGTATATGACGACGTTGTAAATACTGATAAAGATGTTAAAGTCGCGTGTGTTCTTGCCGCCACTTTTACAGGCGATTTTGATCCGATTGTAACTGACGTTTTAAAGAAAGCCGGTCTTTGCGAACTCATGCCAGATACATTGAATGCTGACGTTGGCGTCGTTATTCCTATCAAAGTAGACGTTGCAAACCATGTAAGGCATGCAAAATGCACACACGTGGGGGTTATCAGAATTTCCTTGGCAGCTGATTCTTCTTTCATTTTTATTAATGATATTAATGTTTCTCTTTTTTGTAACGTGATTTGATAAGGCCCTCCCTTAATTAATAAATACAGTTTTGTAACGCATAACGGCAGAGTGTGTTGACTATCCCAAGAAAGGCAGTTTTATTTGTTTCGACAGTAAGATCCGATAAACCATTAGCAAGTGTTTGCCTGAATCATAGTCAGACTATGTCCTATTCTATTCTATGTGTAGTGTAGCGTTCTCTAACCCATCCATACACTAGCCACAATAACCTTACTTAGTCGCGCAACTCTGGAAACAGCGTCGTTAAAGAGGATTTAACCAACGAGGCTGATTTAAAGTAACTACATTTCTACCTTTGTGGTCCTTAAAGGATATTATTTGTATGTGTTTTGTGCACCCACTTATACAGTATTCCATCTATTTCACTTTTCACAATTTGACTCTCCGTATATACAAACACTTATACAATATTTCATCCTTTTCTTTTTCCGCTGTTCGCCTCTCTTATCATTTATTCACATATTTACAACAGCTGATATTATTACATTTATTTTCAAGCATTATAATTAACTAAAATCTATTTAATTGAAATAAGTGTAAGTATGTAAATTGTAATAATTTAATAAAACTTAATATCACAGTTTTACTCTTCTAAAACAGATATTATAATTACAGAATACATATGCTTAACTCTAGTAGAAACTTAAATCACTTCACATTTACTCAGCTGTATGAGGAAAAAAACACGCATGGTTACAGTAATCTACATACATCAAACACTAGTTTAAATCATTAATACATTTTCCGTTTCCTGTGAACATTTTCCTTAAGTCGTTAACACGGTATTCAACACATACAGCCTGGGGACCAAGTTCATACGATAAATAAACTGAACGAAATTATGGACGAATCTTGTGAAACAGTTGTATAATATTCAAACTACACTGTACAGCAAAATGTAAGACAACGCTTTCCAAAAAACTCGAGCGTATGGTATGGTCACAGTTGCAGACATCGTCGGAATCTACGTTACTATGCATATGCCCAAGGTAACTTTGTCGGAAAAAATTCTTCGTTCTCAGGAATATATGCATTGAGTTATAGTTTGGCTCTGAGCTCAAAACTGCGCGGAAATTCAGCCAATAAAATGATTGCAATTTGTATACAGCGGGTTAGTGCGGCAATCTTGACATTTACAAATGTTGTTTTTTATCTTCAGTTTAAGACTAGCGTCGATGTAAGGCGCATTTTTATTGGACACTGTTTGCTATGAATATTCATGAAAACAAACTTTTACCAGCCTAATATACCACCGCCACCATGAAGCAGAGCGGTGTCAATGAACGTGGGTTCGAACGATTAATGGCGGTATCCAGGGATTATTGGCGGAGGAATACTCAGATAATTGTCTCGGTTTATATTATCGTCGGAACCCACGTTCACTCATAACGCTCTGCTTCATGACTTCAGTGGGATATTAGTATGCTAAAAGTGATCAAAGCGATTATTGTTTCAGCATGACTGACATTAAAAATTATGATTTGAAGTATCACTTAATAAATATCGCATATTGATTTAGCTGTGCATACCTTGTTAACAGCATTACTAACGTACAATTTGGTGCCGTCACTTTCACTGAACCGAGGAAGGACAGAGGTAGCATCAACGGTACTTGCTACTGATGCACTGAGGCAGTCAGGCAAGCCAGACAGTCTAACATTATACATAACAGTCGTGGGGTACTCCTTAAGCAAATGATTTTTTCGTAGGCTAAGATAGTATTGGGTGTTTGTTTTTGAGGTACATCGAAGCGACCAATTATAATTATTATAGCTGTTTTAGTGGTGGAAGACCCCAGACAAATGTTTTAGTAGAATCATCAGCGCACCGCATGTCAGCTGGAAAATCTTAACACATTAATTCCAACGCCCTACCGCGGTTCGAATCCACGTGATGGGAGACAAAGCAAGGCTATGCTAAGTATGCCGAACACGAATCATGTTGCACTTGTGGGTCATCTCTTACCTTTTCGGCGTTTATCAAATTTGGCGAAAATCGTAATGTGGTTATGTCTGCGTGTTGTTGCGTTTTCACCGGGATTTTTTTTTTACATATGGATTGCTCATCTTTCTTCCTAGCCTAACCCAGATGTGCTTAGCACGAATCAGCTGCTACTGTTGTCATATTCTTTAGCGTTTCGTACAGACCGCTTTCCGGAACAGTTGGGCACGTACACTTTTTTTGTCGAACCGTATATCTCCAAAAGGATAAGATATATCCGAAAACGGACACCGAGTTCTTTCCCTGCACCCGGAATAACCCCTTGAGTTAGAAATACAATTCATCATCAGCCATGATAACTGATCTCGTAAGAAGAACACCTCTTTCAGATTGAAAATATCGCTTAAAGCCTGAGCGTTTAATTGTTTAAGAATGTGAACATGCGTCCGATCATAAAAATCATAAAACCAGAATTTAATATTTAGAGCTGAACAATGCAAAACGTTCTTAAACGTAGCTAACATGTTTGCGCACTCTGCTTGACATTCCAAAAATTCTACGTCAACATTTGTTTTCAAACCTAAACCAAAACCACACTTTATTCAAAATCTACATTTTATTGCAAAAACGGAACACTAGTTCCTTTTCTCTGAAAATGGCTTTACTGAACAACTACGACATCGTGTTATTGACTGATACATTATTGTCCCTATATACAATGTATTTCATGAGAGGCACTGCTCTCAACCGCTGTCAAGGACAACTGGACCTTAACAACATCGTATGACTGCGGTATATAGTGCTGTACTACACGAGCTGATTATTCAAATTTAGTTAGTTGGACATCAAAACCAACCGATTTAAATTATTCATATAAACTTATTTATGACTGTGATACCAAAGTTGAGGTAAAATGATACATATTAGTTAGATGTAGATCTTAAGGGACATAAATCTGAATCGCATAGCGCCTCGCAAATACGTTTAAATACCATAGTATAAAATGCAGAATACATCACTGTATAAAGTGCAGATAAAACAATTTGTTAGTATTGTCGCATCCTACTTATGTTATTAAACCTGTTTTACTTAAAAAGATAACCGGTTTTGAGCACCGCAGTCGTATCTATTTTACCGACTGACTGTTCCAAAGCGGTAACTGTAGGGTTTGGTCTTTTTGTCAAATGACTCATCACAGATTTGTTCTTACTTTTTACATGTGTTTTGCGTGTGAATACCTATGTAATGTGCCTTTTCAAATGTTGGTAGATGCAACAAATGCTCATTGTCATATGCCTTTGTCATACATTCTTTTTAAGATAAAACAATAAGTTATCCTTCTCGCGTTGAATAAATGTAAAATTCAATGTCCATTTTACTAAAGCGGCTTATTTACCAATTTGTTTATAATAACACCAAGGACCATACATTTGTATACATAATGAGAGGCCTCTTTAGCCTTTCTAAATCAAGTAGTATCACGTGCAAATATGCATGCACCTTTTTCCCTCCGTTATAATAAATTCCGTAAGAAATTATTCGTGCATGTGGGATAAATTGAAATAAGTAAGGAATAAATAAAACAAATTAAAATCGCATAAGCATACCTACAGCATCACCGCCTTAGAAACGACTTAAATGGCACGTGATACGTAGATGAAAAACTAGTAACTACAGAGAAAGACAATAGTCGTCCATGCTAAATTTAATTTCAAATATTGCATTAATCAAGTTAACATATGTTGTAACGATTTATGATACAAACAAATATATGACAGATATCATACTGATTGAAAATACAATTTCATATACTATGTAATGATTAAAACAATGTTATCTGTTTGGTCGTAGATCTAACAAATCTCCCCGTGCATGTAATTTATGTTGTTATTTAATTCACCCTATGAAGATTGTTACGTGTATTTCCTTTGATGGACGTTGGACTTTGGTTCCCGAGTTCCATCTTTACATGAACACGATGCTACAACCATTTACACTTCCCTGCTCATTTTTTTATTTAGTCAAAACATTAATTTCACTTTCTATCAACAAGTTCTTCAAATAGAAATAATACTTCTCCCTCTCTTTTCTAAATTCTATTTGGACATTATTTTTAAATGACGTCACTACTTTCGTCAAAACATACCAGAATAAATGTCAGCGCTTAGACATTCTTCATTAAAATAGATAGGTTTTCTTGTCAATGCTTGCATTTGAGATACCCCTCAGAAACTGCGAAGTTGGAGCTTTATAAAACCGATTTAGGCACCCTAGTTGGTCTTTTTTTACCGACTGACCGTTCCTTGGCGGTAACCGTTGGGTTTGCTCTTTTTGTCAAATGTCTTACAACGTATTTGTTCTTACTTTTACATTTGGATTGCATGTGAATACCTTTGTCCTGTGCCTTTTCAGGGTTATTATATGTTGCAATGCTCATATGACTTTGTCATATATTCTTATTTTTAAACACACTTACGATTTCAGAGGCTAACACAATAAATACGTCACAAAACACAAACATACACAAGTATTTGCAAGCGAGTATACACATTTATACAACGTTACGAGGGATGGTCGCTTTATTAGACATCGATCATCCTACCCAGTTTATAGACCGATTCCGCTCGTAAGCCACGTGATTAGTAAGTGGATCAAAGTTGGTGTCGTGTACTTTTTTAATAAGGGGCATATGACTTAATGTTGTTAAAAATTTCATAATCAACTAACCATTACTCTAGTTGTTTAATCGACACCTTGATTTAGGAACACTTTAAACACTAACATTAATTGGCGACGCGCTGGAGCGTGACGCCTAAATACGGAATGCTCACTGAAATTTGCACATGGGGAAAATGAGTTTTGCGGACTTTCTAGACATGATAAATACTGGTCTTAATTCGGTAAACGAGGTTTTATTTTATGTTTTTATTTTTATATTTATTTTTGTGTCCCAACCAACCATCTGTCAATATCGTACTTAGTTTAAGTTATACACGTACTTTTGTCGTTGACTTTATTATGCAATTAGTAATAGGTGTGCTATTGTTGTTGACTATATTATGCAATTCTTACTCACACCTTCTAAAGTAGTTTTATATATATTTATTTATATTAATATTAAAATAGGTGTGTGTGTGCTAACGTACAGTTTGTCCACTTTATATCAATTATATTTCCAAAAAAAGCATGTATAAAGAAAATATGCATGTACAATAAAACAAATCATTCCATTCCATTATGTGTTTTATTACGATTTAAAATATTAAACCAAATTTAGCTGGACGTTGAGCATTATAATGATCATAAATGGTCGCTGCAATGTATTTCAAAAAAAAAAAAAAAAAAAAAAAGAACAACAAAAAAATAAAAAAAAACATAAAAACATGTATACCCTCATGTAGACCGTGTCTTTTCGGTCAATGTCTCATTTGAAGGTTTACTTAGGTGCAATCTGATTATTCATATCCTGAAAACCGCTCCTCTATCAGGATCTGACGACAAATCAATAAAACCTTCCCAATTAATCAGCTTGTCGCCTACAGAATGACTGAAGCGAATGATGATCGTATCATTTTAATGGCTGCGTCCATTTACAAAGAAATGTAAATATGGACACCCCGAGCATGACTTATGTCACTATAGACAGATGCGTTGTATGCGGTATCCCATTTGTTTCAACATCAGTAATATATGCAGGTCGAAAATTAACTAACGAGTGAATTCCTAATTTTGTCAAGCATTTTTCTACTGCATCAACGATAGCGGGCATTTTGCGACTCTTACCGAAAGCGTTGTGCATTACGGTCTCTGATTGGCTGTTATAAAAATCGGGGAAAACCATTCTTGTTTATAGACGATATTTGCGGGCCGTCATTAGATCTTACATTTTGTAAGATATGTCCTTAGTAAGATTGACTTAGGTAATTAGTTGTTTTTAAATCGAAATTTAAATACCATTTCAGAACAATCGCCATTTTCACAGGTAACGCCAATTTCAAGATTACAGTATAATTTATACGCAAATACAACTCTCTATCTGTCTTTGCAATGAACGTAATTTACTTTTCATGTTATAAATACAAAATGTAATTTAAATAATATTAGCTTGTTTATTTTTTTTCCGTCTCAACAACAGTATTTTAATTATCTGGAGACGGTGTCCACTTAAAGCTGATAATACTGTTTTCACTGTGTATAGCATGCCGTGAACACCTGACATTATACCACATCAAGACACATTATCCTGAATCACCATGTCAATAAAAAATTGAACAACCATTATATTTGCTTGAGCGTTATTACGGACGCTATATAATTACCATTTTAACATGTGTTGTAAATTGTCCATATCTGAGCAGGTCAACATACTTTACAAGATACTCTGAATCTTTCTCTATATAAATCGCAACTTTATCCAACTTTACATTATTTATTTGTAACCACCGATTTCTTAAACAGTTATTGTTTAAACGCTTCAACAACTCTTGCTATACACTTATAGGAAGCTATATTCTATATTTTCTAAGGATTGGCTTTTGAAATTCTATTTATCAATGATAATTGTTTCGAAAAAAAAACAGCCTCATTAATCAAATATTCACATGATAGGCTAAACTTGATCTAATAAAGATAAACTCACATGCTTCTAAAATTCTATTTATAGGCGACAATTGATCTAAAATAAAATAAAAAAATCTTATGCTTCAAAAATATCAATGCTTGGCGAAAAATTGATCCAAGTAAAAACAGGTTAAGACAAATCAAAACGAATTCACATATTTCTAAAATTCTATTGATCGGCCAAAATTGATCCAAATTACAAATTCACATGGTTTTAAAAATCTTATGATCTTTGAAAATTGAATCAAATTGCAAAATCACCTGTTTCTTTAAAAACTAATGATCGGCAAAAATTGATCCAAATTACACATCACCTGTTTCTAAAATTCTAATGATCGGCAAAAATGTATCCAAATTACAAAATCACATGGTTCTAAAATTGTAATGATCGGCGAAAATTGATCCAAATTACAAAATCACATGGTTCTAAAATTGTAATGATCGGCGAAAATTGATCCAAATTACAAAATCACATGGTTCTAAAATTGTAATGATCGGCGAAAATTGATCCAAATTACAAAATCACATGCTTCTAAAATTGTAATGATCGGCGAAAATTGATCCAAATTACAAAATCACATGCTTCTAAAATTGTAATGATCGGCGAAAATTGATCCAAATAACAAAATCACATGGTTCTAAAATTGTAATGATCGGCGAAAATTGATCCAAATTACAAAATCACATGGTTCTAAAATTGTAATGATCGGCGAAAATTGATCCAAATTACAAAATCACATGGTTCTAAAATTGTAATGATCGGCGAACATTGATCCAAATAACAAAATCACATGCTTCTAAAATTGTAATGATCGGCGAAAATTGATCCAAATTACAAAATCACATGCTTCTAAAATTGTAATGATCGGCGAAAATTGATCCAAATAACAAAATCCCATGCTTCTAAAGCGATTAATTCTGATTATTGAGTTTGATGGCTGCGTTATAGTAAGTTAATTTCATGTATTGGCTATATAACTAGGGCGTTACAGATAATACTAAAGAAAATACTTTTCTTTTATAAACATAATTGCATATTTTTTAAAATAGTCTGTTGCAGAACTATGGCATGAATGAAACAAAAACAGCATTTAAGAAATATTTTGTATGTTTGCGTGATCTAACGCGCAGTGTATCGCGGTTTCTCGTACAGATGTATATTAATTTAACCACGAAGGCCATACACCTTTCGCATGACTATAATATAAAGACAATCATACTAAGTATTTCATCATTTACGCTTACACAGAAAAAAGTCATACAAATGATCTCAATAAACGACAATATTGTATATTTGGCAAGTTTTAATGAAAGAAAAATCAAAGAACATAAAAATCCAATTTAGCATGACAATAATATTTTTATTTTTAATAGCTTTAATTGGTAGAAAGAAAGCAAATATTGTTTTTTTCTTAGCTATAATTATCAGAATATTTTATAACACATCTACCATGTATAGTTTATGTATTTAACTATAAAAATCCCAAGACACAAACAAAATTGAGCAATAAAAACAGTAAAATGGAGAATTAAGCAAAATAAAATGTTTTTTAAATTCATATTGGTATTAACCATAGAAAAATTCACTTCCATTTCGTGTTATACTTCTATTCAAATGATATAAAATAACTTTCAAATTACGTACTTCGTGAGACAAAAATGTATCGAGTTGTTGAATTGTCAGTATATATATATATATATATATATATATATATATATATATATATATATATATATATATATATATATATATATATATATATATATATATATATATATATATAACTATCTTCGCAAACTGTTAATTGAGCCTTTGCCAAATTTGACATTTGGATTATAATATATCAACTTGTACATTGTTTAATGAAACAAATACACTTAACTTTGAAATAAACAATGCTTTACACAATTAATTATACTAAAATAATATAAAGTATGTATCGATATTATCCTAATTAATACAATACGTCCAATTCATATCATACAACATACGTCCAATATATATCATACAACATATGTCCAATATATATATCATACAACATACGTCCAACATATATATATCATACAACATACGTCCAATATATATCATACAACATACGTCCAATATATATTATACAACATACGTCCAATATATATCATACAACATACGTCCAATATATATTATACAACATACGTCCAATATATATATCATACAACATACGTCCAATATATATTATACAACATACGTCCCATATATATATCATACAACATACGTCCAATATATATTATACAACATACGTCCAATATATATTATACAACATACGTCCAATATATATTATACAACATACGTCCAATATATATATCATACAACATACGTCCAATACATATCATACAACATACGTCCAATATATATTATACAACATACGTCCAATATATATATCATACAACATACGTCCAATATATATTATACAACATACGTCCAATATATATATATATCATACAACATACGTCCAATATATATTATACAACATACGCCCAATATATATTATACAACATACGTCCAATATATATTGTACAACATACGTCCAATATATATTATACAACATACGTCCAATATATATTATACAACATACGCCCAATATATATTATACAACATACGTCCAATATATATTATACAACATACGTCCAATACATATCATACAACATACGTCCAATATATATTATACAACATACGTCCAATATATATATCATACAACATACGTCCAATATATATTATACAACATACGTCCAATATATATATATATCATACAACATACGCCCAATATATATTATACAACATACGCCCAATATATATATCATACAACATACGTCCAATATATATTATACAACATACGTCCAATATATATATCATACAACATACGTCCAATATATATTGTACAACATACGTCCAATATATATTATACAACATACGTCCAATATATATTATACAACATACGCCCAATATATATTATACAACATACGTCCAATATATATTATACAACATACGTCCAATATATATATCATACAACATACGTCCAATACATATTATACAACATACGTCCAATATATATATATCATACAAGATACGTCCAATATATATTATACAACATACGTCCAATATATATATCATACAACATACGTCCAATATATATTATACAACATACGTCCAATATATATATATATCATACAACATACGTCCAATATATATTATACAACATACGTCCAATATATATATCATACAACATACGTCCAATATATATTATACAACATACGTCCAATATATATCATACAACATACGTCCAATATATATTATACAACATACGTCCAATATATATTATACAACATACGTCCAATATATATATCATACAACATACGTCCAAAATATATTATACAACATACGTCCAATATATATATCATACAACATACGTCCAATACATATCATACAACATACGTCCAATACATATCATACAACATACGTCCAATATATATTATACAACATACGTCCAATATATATATCATACAACATACGTCCAATACATATCATACAACATACGTCCAATATATATTATACAACATACGTCCAATATATATATTATATAACATACGTCCAATATATATATCATACAACATACGTCCAATACATATCATACAACATACGTCCAATACATATCATACAACATACGTCCAATATATATTATACAACATACGTCCAATATATATTATACAACATACGTCCAATATATATATCATACAACATACGTCCAATACATATCACACAACATACGTCCAATACATATCATACAACATACGTCCAATATATATTATACAACATACGTCCAATATATATTATACAACATACGTCCAATATATATATCATTCAACATACGTCCAATATATATATCATACAACATACGTCCAATACATATCATACAACATACGTCCAATATATATTATACAACATACGCCCAATATATATATCATACAACATACGTCCAATATATATCATACAACATACGTCCAATATATATATCATACAACATACGTCCAATACATATCATACAACATACGTCCAATATATATTATACAACATACGTCCAATATATATTATACAACATACGTCCAATATATATATCACACAACATACGTCCAATACATATCATACAACATACGTCCAATATATATTATACAACATACGTCCAATATATATTATAAAACATACATCCAATATACATTATACAACATACGTCCAATATATATTATACAACATACGTCCAATATATATTATACAACATACGTCCAATATATATTATACAATATACGTCCAATATAAATATATATTATACAACATACGTCCAATATATATTATACAACATACGTCCAATATATATATCATACAACATACGTCCAATATATATTATACAACATACGTCCAATACATATCATACAACATACGTCCAATATATATTATATAACATACGTCCAATATATATTATACAACATACGTCCAATACATATCATACAACATACGTCCAATATATATTATACAACATACGTCCAATATATATATTTTACAACATACGTCCAATATATATTATACAACATACGTCCAATATATATTATACAACATACGTCCAATACATATCATACAACATACGTCCAATATATATTATACAACATACGTCCAATATATATATTTTACAACATACGTCCAATATATATTATACAACATACGTCCAATACATATTATACAACATACGTCCAATATATATCATACAACATACGTCCAATACATATCATACACCATACGTCCAATATATATTATACAACATACGTCCAATATATATATTTTACAACATACGTCCAATATATATTATACAACATACGTCCAATATATATTATACAACATACGTCCAATATATATATCATACAACATACGTCCAATACATATCATACAACATACGTCCAATATATATTATACAACATACGTCCAATATATATATCATACAACATACGTCCAATATATATTATACAACATACGTCCAATATATATTATACAACATACGTCCAATATATATATCATACAACATACGTCCAATATATATTATACAACATACGTCCAATATATATTATACAACATACGTCCAATATATATATCATACAACATACGTCCAATATATATCATACAACATACGTCCAATATATATATCATGCAACATACGTCCAATATATATTATACAACATACGTCCAATATATATTATACAACATACGTCCAATATATATTATACAACATACGTCCAATATATATATTATACAAAATACGTCTAATATATATACAACATACGTCCAATATATATTATACAACATACGTCCAATATATATTATACAACATACGTCCAATATATATATCATACAACATACGTCCATATATTATACAACATACGTCCAATATATATATCATACAACATACGTCAAATATATATATTATACAACATACGTCCAATATATATATCATACAACAGACGTCCAATATATATATATATATTATACAAAATACGTCCAATATATATTATACAACATACGTCCAATATATATATTATACAACATACGTCCAATATATATTATACAACATACGTCCAATATATATTATACAGCATACGTTCAATATATATTATACAACATACGTCCAATATATATAATATACAACATACGTCCAATATATATTATACAACATACGTCCAATATATTATACAACATACGTCCAATATATATTATACAACATACAATATAATATATCATACAACATACGTCCATATATTATACAACATACGTCCAATACATATCATACAACATACGTCCAATATATATTATACAACATACGTCCAATATATATATACAACATACGTCCAATATATATATATCATACAACATACGTCCAATATATATTATACAACATACGTCCAATATATATTATACAACATACGTCCAATATATATCATACAACATACGTCCAATATATACTATACAACATACGTCCAATATATATTATACAACATACGTCCAATATATATATCATACAACATACGTCCAATATATATTATACAACATACGTCCACTATATATATCATACAACGTCCAATATATCATACACAACATACGTCCGATACATATCATACAACATACGTCCAATATATCATACAACATACGTCCAATATATATTATACAACATACGTCCAATATATATTATACAACATACATCCAATATATATATCATACAACATACGTCCAATATATATTACAACATACGTCCAATATAATATCATACAACATACGTCCAATATATATTATACAACATACGTCCAATATATATATCAACATACGTCCAATATATATTACAACATACGTCCAATATATATTATACAACATACGTCCAATATATATTATACAACATACGTCCAATATATATTATACATACGTCCAATATATTATACAACATACGTCCAATATATTATACAACATACGTCCAATAATATTATACAACATACGTCCAATATATTTATACAACATACGTCCAATATATATTATACAACATACGTCCAATACATATTATACAACATACGTCCAAATATATCATACAACATACGTCCAATACATATATACAACATACGTCCAATATATATTATACAACATACGTCCAATATATATTATACAACATACGTCCAATATATATTATACAACATACGTCCAATATATATATCATACAACATACGTCCAATATATATCATACAACATACGTCCAATATATATATATCATACAACATACGTCCAATATATATTATACAACATACGCCCAATATATATTATACAACATACGTCCAATATATATTATACAACATACGTCCAATATATATTATACAACATACGTCCAATATATATATATATCATACAACATACGTCCAATACATATTATACAACATACGTCCAATATATATATATCATACAAGATACGTCCAATATATATTATACAACATACGTCCAATATATATATCATACAACATACGTCCAATATATATTATACAACATACGTCCAATATATATATATATATCATACAACATACGTCCAATATATATTATACAACATACGTCCAATATATATATCATACAACATACGTCCAATATATATTATACAACATACGTCCAATATATATCATACAACATACGTCCAATATATATTATACAACATACGTCCAATATATATTATACAACATACGTCCAATATATATATATCATACAACATACGTCCAAAATATATTATACAACATACGTCCAATATATATATCATGCAACATACGTCCAATACATATCATACAACATACGTCCAATACATATCATACAACATACGTCCAATATATATTATACAACATACGTCCAATATATATATCATACAACATACGTCCAATACATATCATACAACATACGTCCAATACATATCATACAACATACGTCCAATATATATTATACAACATACGTCCAATATATATTATACAACATACGTCCAATATATATATCATACAACATACGTCCAATACATATCACACAACATACGTCCAATACATATCATACAACATACGTCCAATATATATTATACAACATACGTCCAATATATATTATACAACATACGTCCAATATATATATCATTCAACATACGTCCAATATATATATCATACAACATACGTCCAATACATATCATACAACATACGTCCAATACATATCATACAACATACGTCCAATATATATCATACAACATACGTCCAATATATATCATACAACATACGTCCAATATATATCATACAACATACGTCCAATACATATCATACAACATACGTCCAATATATATTATACAACACGTCCAATATATATTATACAACATACGTCCAATATATATCACACAACATACGTCCAATACATATCATACAACATACGTCCAATATATATTATACAACATACGTCCAATATATTATACAACATACATCCAATACATTATACAACATACGTCCAATATATATTATACAACATACGTCCAATATATATTATACAACATACGTCCAATATATATTATACAACATACGTCCAATATATATTATACAACATACGTCCAATATATATATATTATACAACATACGTCCAATATATATTATACAACATACGTCCAATATATATATCATACAACATACGTCCAAATATATTATTACAACATACGTCCCAATCATATCATACAACATCCGTCCAATTATATTTAATAACATACGTCCAAATATATATGATACAACATACGTCCAATACATATCATAAACATACGTCACAAGTATATAATCATCCATTATACGTCCAATACATATCATACAACATACGTCCATATATATTATACAACATACGTCCAATATATATATTTTACAGGCATGCGTCCAATATATATTATACAACATACGTCCAATATAATTATACAACATACGTCCAATATATATATCATACAACATACGTCCATAACATATCATACAACATACGTCCAATATATATTATACAACATACGTCCAATATATATATCATACAACATACGTCCAATATATATTATACAACATACGTCCAATATAATTATCAACATACGTCCAATATATATATCATACAACATACGTCCAATATATATTATACAACATACGTCCAATATATATTATACAACATACGTCCAATATATATATCATACAACATACGTCCAATATATATCATACAACATACGTCCAATATATATATCATGCAACATACGTCCAATATATATTATACAACATACGTCCAATATATATTATACAACATACGTCCAATATATATTATACAACATACGTCCAATATATATATTATACAAAATACGTCTAATATATATTATACAACATACGTCCAATATATATATTATACAACATACGTCCAATATATATTATACAACATACGTCCAATATATATATCATACAACATACGTCCAATATATATTATACAACATACGTCCAATATATATCATACAACATACGTCCAATATATATATTATACAACATACGTCCAATATATATTATACAACATACGTCCAGAATATATATCATACAACATACGTCCAATATATATATTATACAACATACGTCCAATATATATATCATACAACATACGTCCAATATATATATATATATATATTATACAAAATACGTCCAATATATATTATACAACATACGTCCAATATATATATTATACAACATACGTCCAATATATATTATACAACATACGTCCAATATATATTATCAACATACGTCCAATATATATTAATACAACAGACGTCCAATATATATTATACAATAACAACATACGTCCATATAATTATACAACATACGTGCCAATATATATATACAACATACGTCCAATATATATATCATACAACATACGTCCAATATATATTATACAACATACGTCCAATACATATCATACAACATACGTCCAATATATATTATACAACATACGTCCAATATATATTATACAACATACGTCCAATATATATATATATCATAGAACATACGTCCAATATATATTATACAACATACGTCCAATATATATTATACAACATACGTCCAATATATATATCATACAACATACGTCCAATATATATTATACAACATACGTCCAATATATATATATCATACAACATACGTCCAATATATATTATACAACATACGTCCAATATATATTATACAACATACGTCCAATATATATATCATACAACATACGTCCAATATATATTATACAACATACGTCCAATATATATATCATACAACATACGTCCAATATATATTATACAACATACGTCCAATATATATATCATACAACATACGTCCAATATATATTATACAACATACGTCCAATATATATTATACAACATACGTCCAATATATATTATACAACATACGTCCAATATATATTATACAACATACGTCCAATATATATTATACAACATACGTCCAATATATATTATACAACATACGTCCAATACATATCATACAACATACGTCCAATATATATTATACAACATACGTCCAATATATATTATACAACATACGTCCAATATATATATCATACAAAATACGTCCAATATATATTATACAACATACGTCCAATATATATTATACAACATACGTCCAATATATATTATACAACATACGTCCGATACATATCATACAACATACGTCCAATATATATCATACAACATACGTCCAATACATATCATACAACATACGTCCAATATATATTATACAACATACGTCCAATATATATATTATACAACATACGTCCAATATATATTATACAACATACGTCCAATATATATATCATACAACATACGTCCAATATATATTATACAACATACGTCCAATATATATATCATACAACATACGTCCAATATATATTATACAACATACGTCAAATATATATTATACAACATACGTCCAATATATATTATACAACATACGTCCAATATATATATTATACAAAATACGTCTAATATATATATCATTGAATCACACATGTCTAACTGAGATAGATACAGAAAGCCTGTCAGCTGTAATTTCCTACAGACACTTTTAAGCAAGTGTTTGAAGTTCAAAATCGTTTTGTTTAAATCCCGATAATACAATTACGTTTTTTTTTTCCATTTCAAAATAAAAATAATAATCGACAATTTGTTTAGTTGAAGCGTAAACGAAAATGGTGTTTTATTTTGATTGCAAATACTTGGATATATTGATGTCGGCAAGTTATTAATTGTTTAAACGATATTATATTAATGTTATGTGTTTGTTATACGGACATTTACTTTAACCACACTTTGTAAGATGAGCAATTGTGTATGCACATACAGCAGACTTACAAAAAAAAAAAACAACATCACATGGCGCACATGAGATAAGCGACATATTGCTTTCGTTTTACTTTGGCGACATCCGATTCAGACAATCCTGGAAAGTCTCTGTGTAAGATCTATACAAGTGACTTGTTTTCAGTTCCTAACCTAAGCTGAATTACTGTCAATACAGAACAAAGTGTTACTGTCGTTACGAGACAGTTATATGTAATTATTACTGGAAAATTTCAATGGATGGCGTCTTTTTCGGACCTCTTCTAATGCATTTATAGACATTACAAAAGCTGCATCGATTTTACGTTGTCTCTTTTAACTTTTAAATCTGTGTATCAACATTCTTGGGCAATATTTGCATCTTTCATGAATCACTTAGACAATTTGAACCCGCATACTCGTACCTTTTTACATTTATTTTATATTTTTACATAAATTTATCATATTTTCTGACATGAAAATCACATATGACAATTGTAGTCCATTTACTTTTCCCTGCGTTCATTGAAATTTGTATTTCCATTTTAACTATCTATCGTATGTGGTTCAAAGCCTGGACAAATACAGGTTAAAAGAAAAGGCAAAGGGTAACACTCTTTATCTAAAAAATGGCATTGAATAAGCAAAACTTGTATTTTTAATGGGTGTGTGGTTGGCGCAGGGACTATGACATGTTATTTTTACAAAAGAAGATACAGTTATGAACGGGACTACTAGAATCACGTGATTAGAAGTTCGCCATCACAAATAGTAGACGATTACAAGTGTAAGTACAATGTGTTAACTTGGTAGTTATCGTTATCGAACAGAATACCCTATCCTAACCTAAATGTGAAAGTCCCATTGTCACAGACATGAGCATGGGCTGTTTTTAGCATTAATCTACTAAGTGCATCAGCCAACGGTATAATATAAACAATATCCTGTATCAAAGCTTAAAATGCCCTGAATATAATACTATTTATACCCTCATTCATTAACCATCTAAAAGAAAGTATTCCATTTACCGAATCAGTATTAAATTCAACATTGTTAAAGGCATTGTTAAATGCACACTAGAATGTTTATGGTTACATAATGGACAGTTTACTAGTTATACGCCCAACTGTCTAAAATTATAATTCAGAACAACAACATATGGAAATAGGAATACAGTCCTGGCCGAACACGAGGCCAGACAAACACACGGTGCGATTCAATATAAATATACTTCTGTTATAACTTACATATTGACAATACACATTGGTATGATAGATTAAATAGCATAAAAGCATGCGAAGATACTGGTCCACATGTGAACAATTCACTTTTTTATAGTTAGCACATTTTAATAAGCAACAAAACAACAACAAACAAACAAAAACAACAACACAAAAACAAAAACAACAACAACATAATCATAGTACCGATCAAGGCAAAGCATTTGCAAACTAATTTCAGAAAAAAGAAACCGTGTTTATAATCAGCCAGGACAAAAGCTACATTTTAATGTACAGCACATATGTTTTGCATCGGTACAATCGGTACATTCAAATGTGGAAACCTAACAGAATATGCAACAGTGATAGTTTAATCTCTCTAGAAATTCATTATACATTTCCAAGTATAAAGTGAATAATCTGCAACATATTAACACAACACAATTGATACACTTTAAGGTAAAATGTTGACGTCGGACTCCCCATTCTCTCAAATGTATCGGCCTATTATCTGTGCTTAAATAACTGAATTCATATGGAATATGTTTTCTAGATTTATGTCTTACCAGTATAACTGTAAAGAATAGAACTAAATATATTTCTTCCCAATTTATTCCCTATCTACACTTCTGCGATAGGTTATCAAAGCAAATTCCACGGTCTATTTGTCTGCATCAGCACAATTAGTTTCTAAGGATTGGGCCAAAACAATTTCGGTGTCGATGCCTACATCTTCCATAGCCTTCTTGAGTAAACGAATGGTTGCTTTTGCTCCCTGTCTTGTCAGCCACATGTTCAACATAGCGTTTATTTGGCAGATGGCTTTGTTTTGGTGTTCCATCGCTACGTGCTCCAGGTCAACTTTAGAAATACCTAACATTATGCCAAGCAATGAAAACTCTGTCCCAATTTTCGTTGACATCCTAACGATTTCTTGCGGTGTTGGACATCGGGTCAGGATGTTGGGATCGCTGAGGACGCCTACAAGAAAATAGACACGTTTATTTAAGCCGTTTTATGACACAGTTTAAGATTACACTGATACATCTGGATGTTGACCTTCTTGTTTTATTGTCCTGCTATGTGAATCACAACTGCAGGGGTCCGTGTTAACTGTATAGAGAGCGGGATGCAATAATAATACGCATAAATTGTATGTGTTTTGACCATGTCTGAGCTTTTGGAATGCAATATTGTTAAGAAACATTGAGACAGAAAACGCTTCAACAATATTAATGACAACAACCAGTAACTGAGATAAAATAACAGTACATAAATTGCTCCTCTGAACATTTAATTGTCTTTAAATACGGCTTTATGATAATCTATAGCATGGTTAACGGTTTAACTGTGTTTTATGTCAGCAATCGACATACTTATTGAAACAAAACACACGACTACAAAACGTGAAACAATAATGAAATAATCATGAATAATTGTAACATATTGCATTTACCAAAAATCATCCATCCATTCACCCCCCCCCCCCCCCCACACACACACAACTCACGCATCCATCCGTCCATACATACAGCTGTGTGAGACATTGAGCATTGCTTTGTTAAGGAAATATATCAATTTTTACTGGGCTTTAATGTGAAAATACAATTAAACACATGTATTTAACCAGCTTATCTTTTGGATTTATTTCCGTTAAAATACCGCAGTAGGAATGAAACTGTTCAATAGATAATGTTCCAGCTTTAACATTAAACCGTGAACTCCTTATTAAAACCTATGTATAACTCGTATAGGTCAATTTTAGGGGGTTCGTATTGTAAGAGTAGTAACCTCCAAACCTCTTTGAAAAGTGAAATCAATGGTAATAAATAAAGAAATGTATATTTCTACAAGAGGTACATTTGGTTGACATAAGGACGACATCTAATCCATGGTATTCCAGCTTTCGACTTTCCATCTAGCGACAATCTACTTTTTTATGACAAAAGCTTAGATTTCGTTGTCAGTTGTACATTTTTTTTACCATTAGCATGTAAATCCTAAAATAAATGCGTTTTGAATTAATATTTAATAGAAATCTTGCTAATCTGTCGTTATAGAAATGTTCAATGAATGGACAGAAGGAGATGAATGACTTCAGTCATGCTGTGTTTGTAATGAAATACTAGTAGTCGTGCATATATACATTTGGCTTCATCTCTCTCTCTCTCTCTCTCTCTCTCTCTCTCTCTAGCTCGCTCTCTGTCTCTCCCTCTCTCCCTCTCTCTCTCTTTCTCTCTTTATTTTTAACTAATCCTAATAAATACACATGATTCATGATTTGGGCGGATTTATATTCATCAAGTCAGACGAACAGTAAGGGATTGCATCTTTCGTTGTTAACAAATAAACGTACTGTCAGTACTGCCAGGACGTGATTTTTAATAGAAGGCACGAGTATGAGAAGGATGTGTGAGAAACAAGTCATCTTATGAACGTAGCTTATCGAAATCAACTTCCAGTAACTTAGGTTCCTGCAAAGTTTTTTCGGTATATGTGGGAAACACGTTACAGTGATATTTTTTTAATATATTTAAAGTAAAAAAACAAAAATGTTATTAACCCTAAAAAGCAGTGTGACATATAGGTTTTACTGAGACAATCTTTCGGTGTGTTTAGTTCGCTAGATCAATGCATAAATACTGACCTACCTGCCGTTTATAGAACATAAGTCACAGATGAGCAGAAATGTTTAAGTTTACTTTTATAGGACACTATGTTTAAAGTACTGAAAATCATGAAATTGACAAACGAAACGGAGTGGAAATAGAAATGGAACGTTTTTCGTTTCCTGTTGAAACGGTAACGGAATGCTATCGAAATGGAAATGCAACAGAGCGCTTGGAACGCTTGAAACGGTGTAAACAGTATAAACGCTGTAACCAGAGCGCTTGGAACGCTAGAAACGGTAGAAACGCAAAAATCGGAATGCTAGTAACGGTAGCGTTATTTTCAGTACCGTTTCAAACGTTTCTAGGTCACCCGATTACTTATAGTAACATTGCAACTGTTTCTTTGTACGAAATAAATTTAAACGAACACAATAACTGGCTTCTATTTATCAAAATAAACGCGCTTTTATATGTTATCTGCAGAAAGAAATAACAAATAAATCGTTATTATTAAAGTATTGTTCATTAACAAAAATGCATTGCGTGATACAAATTAAAGGTACTTAATGAAATTAAACGTGAACCAAAAGAAAGTAACATATCTCATATAACACAAAAAACATAAAACAACTAAACATAAAACAACAAACAATGCTTTGCATTATTGCAAGGTGCGACCCAATCAAGAATCAATAACATCCTCCCCGGCACTTAGAGATCCTAAAGTTCAACGTCTGAATAACCATAGATTGCCAATTAGTGCACGTCTACAATCATCGATTGGCAGTTACATGAAAAACAACCGTTATAAAAACGAACTTATATCACGTCCATTTACATGATAAATATCAAAGAAATAATCATCATTACCGCCATTAAATTCACTTGATCACACATGACCATCATCATGATCCCATATTACCTGTATCTACATCATACTCGTCATGAGCATCAGTATCACCGTAACCGTTATTACCATTTACATCATAATCATAAACAGCATCGGTATCACCGTCACCATCAGCAGCAGAAGCAGCAGTAGCAGCAGCAGCATCACCCTTATTTGCATCATCATTGCTTTAGTTACAGGGGTATGGATATGTACTTTATTTTATCTTGCCTCTTTGTGAAGCAAAGTTTCTTATGCTTCTAATCTTATTTGTTATATATCTTATAATAAACAATGTTGTAAATTTGGACAATGGTTTCAAAATTCCTATTTCTTAATGTATGATTAATCGGAATTCGTGGACCGCGATTAAAAATCTGCATAAAACTTTTGACTTTACTTGACTTGCAACTATTTGAATGAGGGTCTACACAATGTTTTTTACATTCTTTGTAAAATTAATGAAATTGACAGATTGATTTTTTTGAAAGTCCGCCCTTACGTTATGGGGGGGGGGGGGGGGGGGGGGCAAAAGTCCGCCCTCAAGTTTTGTTGAGGGGGCAAACGTCCGGCTTTGAAAATCGGCAGGGGGGCAAAAGTCCGGCTCTGAAAAACGACAGGGGGGCAAACGTCCGGCCTGCATTTAAAAGAGGGCAAACGTCCGGGGGGCAAATGTCCGGGGGGGGGGGGGGGCAAATGTCCGTACACCCTACACGCCTGGGTACGGATTTTTTTCCCTCTTGGCTTGAATGTTCTATGCCAAATGCGGTCTAAAGTGGGCCCTACCGGGTACTTAATTGTTGTACCCATTTAAGAATAGAACTGTATTAATTAAAAATATATCGTTTTGTAAATTAATATTATGTTTCTCCATGCGCGTGGTACCCTTTCATACCATCATAAAGTTCTACTCTTATTCGATCCCCAATTTTAAGACATGAGCGGACACCCCAACTAATTAAGCTAATTGGCAGTTTTATAAAACCTTGTTTGTCTAGTGGACAGGAAGTGTGACCCTGTTTTGGCGTCTTTTCCCTATCGCAAGAACACATGCATCCGCTATGCAGCTGTGTTTGAAAATTTCACCATATGGCAGTCGTGTGTTTTATGACCTTCCCCTTTTAAAGAGCAATATTGCATATGCATTGACTTACGCGAGGACAACAAAAAGGACAAAACACTAAGGTCTACAATATCTTTTTTGGCTCATAACAGGACCTAACGCTATATTTAGTAGTACCCCCAATGGTGCACCCTTTCCCCACCCCACTCTTTTTTCGTTAATGAAGAGGAAACGTGGATGTAGGGATTTCTTATGGTAAATACTACATAACTTGTCGTTTATTTTTGTAAATAATGTTATCAAGAGAAGACACATCAGGGAACACAGTCTAATGTATATTTTCATCTCTTGTTAATTGCAAATGTATTATTTCAATAGCTCGCCTATTCTTTTATAGTTAATCCATACCCTAAATATAAATAATTCCTTTATAAAAATGTTTATGATCATTCAATGGACTAAAGAAGTGTATTAGGACATTTATATAAGTAAAAGCATGCACAGTTTGTCATATTACTACATAATACAGTTTCCCCCCTCCACTTTCACTCCTTTAGAACTTAGCATTATGCCGCGACGGTAAATCGTCAATGACGTTGCAATTTTTTTTTCATAACACAGGCCGTTCACGTGTACTTATCATTTTTAATATTTTTTAATATTTCAATAGTACCCAACGTTCACACCCTCTCTATCTTATAAATAGCTTGAAGACAATTATCGATCGATATTATGTTACACAGTATTGAGAGAAATAATGGGTCGGTCAATTTGAAACAAAAATATTTCTTTCCGGTGACTTCAAATGATAGTGACCGGCGATTGTTTCCCAGAATTTTCTTTGATGTTACAGTGTTAGCCAGAGAGCCTTCCGCGCCAGAAAGAAATTACAACGCATGTATTTGTTACAAAATTGGATAAATTAAAATCACAGTGATTTAATTAGCGACTCCATGTTTTAAGTGTATTAACAATGTTGTTAACAGCCGTTAATTGGCGCTAATATGAGCAAACCGAGAAAAACACACACTTGTTTTCTAAGAAAGTTGTTTGTTTTATGCGACTTTATGTATGTGCCTGTTTTCGGCAAAACAGCATGTGTTCATGTTTATATGAGATAATCATTTTAACGATGAAATGTGACTGTAGTGAGTAACACTTTCCTAAAATTATTCGATATTACACGTTACTGTCAGCCAGACAGCGACATGTAACAAATAAAGGAGGGGCGGGGACATTGGCTTTTTTCATTTTGGCAGTGGGGGGGGGGGGGGGCAAACGCTGGGCCTTAATATTTGAAGGGGAGGGGAGGGGGGGGGGCAAACATCCGGTCTGCACTTACAGGGGCGGGGGGGGGGGGGAGCGGGGGCAAACGTCCCGGGGGCAATTATCCAAGGGGCGAATGTCAAAGAATCTGCGGTAATGGCTTTTATTTGTCATTGATCAAATTTCAAATAAGAATTCTTGTCGCAAACATGTTCTTTTGAACTCATTAATATGTATACGAAAACTACGAAGAATCCAATAATATAACGTTTTTATAAAGTTTAAAAAAATTGAGTGTGTCATCGTCCGAATTCTAAGATCGTATCACCATTACGCGTTTTTGCGGATTAACACTTCACAGAGAAGTTACATCTTAGGATACTGGATGTGTGTGGATCATAATTGACAGTTACTTCTGGTTTGTTAATTCCGGGATATGACGTCTGGCGAAGACAAGTAAGTCAGGTAAGGGCTTTGGGTTAAAGTGTTATAATAACGTCATATTGACAAATTCGTCAAAATAACTTATATCCAATAAAAAAAATCAACGCGAGATTTCTCTTTAAACAATTAAAACTTCGATGGTATTTAAGTCGAACGAAATTACCACAATAATTTTGTTCGTTCTATGTTTGGATCAAAAAGTTATATTTCTTCTTAAACGGTTTAGAGAGCTGTAATTATAATTTGTGCTTTATTTGACTATCTTCAGTGATTCAGTGTTTGGACAACAAAATTGTGACAGAGTTGCAATTGTGTTTGTGAAGTATTTTCGTTTATTTAGGATCAGTGTTTGGATAACAGTGATATCGTCTGTAGCAGGTATGCACCTAAGTTCACTTATAGACTTGTGTGCTTCCTTGTAACGGGTCTGTGGGTGGATTTTCGTCGATTGACATGCCTTCCATCCTGATCTTCTTTATACAGGCATCTTCTCAATATTGTACTGAATTATTTAGGATTATGTGCAGGCGCTGTTTTTAGGGTAGTTTTGTATCTGCAATCCCCCCCCCCCCCCCCCGGTGGCTGACACTCAATATTCTCGTCGCATCTACTGCCGATTCATTTATATGTGATGGGAGACTTTTGCCTATCCCTAGAATGGTTACTTCTTTTGTCATTTTGCAAACACACCAGAAGTACTTTATATTTAGAAATTTATTAAACGAAATGTTTTAATCAAAATCGCAACGGAGCGAAATAGAACGCTTGAAACGATAGACACGAAAGAAATGATAGAAACGGAAGAAATGATCGAAACGCTGGAAACGATTTAAATGCACCGCTGGAAGAGAACAAAACGAAATGGAAACGCAACGGAAGCGGAATATAAACGGAGAGGCGAACGCTTCCAACTGAAATGGAAACGAAACCGAGTGGAAACGGAAACGTTGTCAATTTCCTGATTTTCAGTACTGTATATGGTCAATGCAGACAAGCCCTTTACTTTTTGTCTTGTCTGTTTTATTGTTTACGGTTGTAAAATACCGGTAGACAATTTCAACACTATTGTAATGAAATGTGTACCTAATTCTTATTAAGGTGGTTATGCTTGATGTCTAAAATGGTAGTTACAATGGAAAAACATGTTTGGAATGTTTATTCAATTTTCTGCATGTTAAGTCAGGTTTATTCATAACTTATAAATTAGTAAGTGACAGGCACAAAATATAAAATGAGGATCATACTTTATAAACGTATACCTTAAATTCGTTAAGTTGTATGTAATATGGATCACACACACACACACACACACACACACACACACACACACACACACACACACACACACACACACACACACACACACACACACACACACACACACACACACACACACACACACACACACACACACACACACACACACACACACACACACACACACACACACATACACACACATACACACACACACACACATACACACAATGTCTCCTTTATCACTCCTTTATCAGAAGGACATTTTTGTTTAAACAACAAACACAGATCTATATATAACACAAATAACGTATATTTTAGCTTCTTTCTTACAACTTCGCCAGCAACAATGCAGTTCTAAAACGGATATCCTTACCGGGATAAACAAAATTGGACTATGACCTTTTCCAGGTCACACTGTGCTTTACAAGTTAACAATAATTTTTTTTTTAATTAACTGTCTATTTTAATGCCCTATTACAAATTATCAAGGTCACAAGCATGTGTTATTTCTTTTTCTTATTTGTAAGAATTGATAATCATACGTAATTTTCATCGTCATTAATAAATTAATAATGCTGCCTGCATATATGATGCCATTCAAACAAGTGTTCGATAAGGTCAACTTAATACCTCACAAATATGTTTTACCTGCTTAGAAATATATTTATGTTTTAGGTAAAAAACAGCTTCCACACAGCTTCCACACGTGTGTTTGCATTTTGATACATTTATATTCATGTTGGTTATATCAAGATATCATTAGTAGATACACACGCAAGGTGTCAGATTCATTTAGAAAATAATTTATTCTTCTTACTTGAACTAAGCAATTGCATTAGATTATGAAAGAATTCCTCAGATTTACAAACATTTCTCGCGAATAAATCGGTTATCAAAATGTAAGGAAATTTCATAAAAAAGATTCTTGGATACGACCCCTGACAAGTGTCTGTGTAGACTGTCCCACATGAACAAACACCAAGACTCAATTCTACACTGTGCGGGGCTGAGTTGTAAGTCATTACCGAACTTCTCGGCTATGAAAGCTCCATTACATATTAACTATTTACTGTTTCCATTACGGTAAGAATGTTCGTATTGTTTTATTGACCCGAAATATCATTATTCTTCTACATTGACGATATCTTGGATTTTGAGTAACATTAAGTTAAAATACAGTCGAATAACATTACTTCGGATCGCGATTTAATGAACGTAATGTAGACATGCGAAGCCAACACACTGCCGATGTGGCTACTGTGCAATGTGATGCAGATAGCAGGTTCGTTTATATAAAATTCGCACGCTATGCTCTAGCATTAGCTAACCTGTTTACCGAAAGCTATATATAGAATTTGTCGAATGCCGATTGGCATAACTTTGACACGTCAATGGTCTATGCTTATTCTTTGAGTGCTAGGTAAACAGTTATTTGCAAAAAGCAGGGCAACGACTGACCTGCCGTATTGTCGTGATGTTTCTCCTTTTGTGGTTATTACGCCATATACAAAATTCTGATGTAATATTTTTATTTTAAAGTTCTTAACCATTTGAAAGGCTTGAACTTTTTTCACTTTAAGCATGATAGTTTTAGATGTTAGTTGTTTGCTGTTGTTGTAGTTGTTGTTATGTTGGGTAAGAAGATATAAAGAAAATATTGTGGTTTTTGGGTTATAATCTTCGGTATATTTTATATAGAAACATACATTTATGTGCATTTGATTTTTAACAGCAAAGATAAAATCACGCCAAGAATATTTTGTAGACAATGACAATAAGTATAATGGAAAATTTACTTGGCCTAAACAGAAATAAAATACCCCATAGTGTGTGCTTTTGTAAATTAGTGTCATCCAAATTATGCCAAAATTTGAAGAAAAGCGAGCCTTCAATCGGATAATTATGCAATTTAAATGTTATGACACATTAAATTACATTGCGAAATTGCCATTTTTTTATTTTTATTATAAAAATACACACTTTTATTTGACGTCGTATATTTCTGTACACACGCTTGAAAGAAACATTCAATTGCTTAATCCTAGTAGAAAAATATGCCATATTATATTGTTACTTCTTCAAAGTAATTTTAACATAACAACCTCCACCTCAAGGCGTTCATTTATCCCTTGAAAAATTGACACGTGGGCATTTACATTACAATTCATACATAAATTAATAAAACAAGTACACATCATTCAAAATAATCATGCTTTATACAACAATATGAAGAGTTTACCTTTACCCAACAGTTCTTCATATGACATATGTAATCCTCGTGCACAAATACCAACACTCGTTCAAGTATCTTTATGATTTTACATATATTTGATACTGAATACATATGTCATGCTGAGTAGCGAACATTATAATATGATATCAAATAAAAAATCGAAAGTCCTTATACAAAATAAACACAAAATATTATCAACAAATGCAGTTCTATAGAACTAAATCAAGCATTTAAAATATTAAAATGCAAAAAATCTATGCATACATTAAAACATATTCAATATGTACATGTATTTATAGTTAAGGGAAGGTCATAAAAATCTTCGTGCACAAATACCAAAGCTCTTTCAAGTATCTTTATGATTTTACATCTATTTGATACTGAATACAAATGTCATGCTGAGGAGCGAACATTATAATATGATATCAAATAAAAATATCGAAATAAGAATATATGACAAAGTCCTATGAGCATTGCATCATATACCAAACTCCGAAAAGGCACAGAACAAAGGTATTTCACATGCAAGACAAGCATAATACAAAATACGAAATAAACACAAATAGTTATCTACAAATGCAGTTCGATAGAACTGAATCAAGCATTTAAAATATTAAAATGCAGAAGAATATGTGTTTACATATAAACATATTCATTATGTACATGTATTTATAGTTAAGGGAAGGTCATAACAATCGTCAGAAAAGCGTATGCTTGTTTTCTTTAATTAAATAGTAATATCCGAAATATGTATGCCGTTAACTCACGAATTACACTGATTTGCTGATAAAATTCAATACATCAGGCAGCATACATCCAGAAATAGCGTTATTGTAGGAACATCATGTAACGATTCTCGGACAAAAAAGGATCCGTGCATAAATGGGAAACGCGTCTGAATCAGACATGTGAACAGGAAATTTTGTTATATTAAGAATGAACAATGCATACTACGAGCCTCTAAATGAAAAAAAATTACCGAAGACACGCCACTGAATTTAAATATGTACATTATGCATTTCACACATGACATTCAATTATTGTAATTTTAGCGACGGTTTATTCCTGTCCGTTTTGGGGATAGATGTCGCACTCATATACGTTGTGTGCTGAGACTTTAAGCTATAGTTTATATAAATATTACATCATGAAGTCAAATGTAACATTAAAATATTGCTCATTTGTTAATAAAGACACAATAAGGTACATCTGCTATAAGTGTCTTGTTTAGTGGGTACTACAATCGCTCCTATTCCTGTATGTTCCTTTAGGTTTATAAATGTTTAAACCATTTCAGACAGTTGTGTTTCAATGCATATATATCATCTAAACGTGTAAAATATATATAAGACGATTTACACGTGTATACATCCGTTCCTGCCAGTGAATTAAATTACGGTTAAATGTAAATCCATTTTAGTGAAGAAAATAATGAAACAACAAACCTTTGTTAAAATTAATGGCTAATCGCATACGATGTCAACCCGTTGTAATTTATAAGCATAATGGGACGTTCTCATCTTTAGATGAAACTGGCTGAACAGTGTATAACAGTATAAAACAGAATAAAAGGCACAGGACAAAGGTATTTCACGTGCAAGCAACGAAAAAGTAACAACACATTTGTTTTAAGTCATTTAACGAAAACGAGCAACGTTGACATCTTTTTGGAATGATCATCATAAACAGTCGCTTATCTGTGTCAACTTCTTGATTTGCTGTTTTGTTGGCTTAATCTAGCACGGTCTACTTGCAAGTGCACGCTTTCAATTGGATCTAATATTTGAATTTTGCAGGCCGTCAATTGTCAACATTATCTGACGATATACAGTAAGACGAGTTACAACTCTTCCCGTTTTGTTTCCAGCATTATTCTTTTGTGGAAAAAAACATGTGGTACTAAGGCATTATGTTATTTATTAAACGTTCATTGAGTTTATAAAGACCAGAATAAAGAAATACAAATATAAAAACAAAATATTACCTATACTCACACATACACATATACATATATAGGTGGTAAAGCTATGTTCCAAATATTCTAAATCATAAACATATCAAAATAAAAGTATTTTGCTTTCTGATTAACACACACTGAATTCAAGATTTGATCTCATGCTCTTTGGTTTATTCGAAACTATTTTCTATAAAATATTACTGAATATATGCTGAAAAATAAATTCTGTGTTTATTCTGTATAAACTACCAGCAGATTGCAGATAGTGTTTGTCCAATATACATTTAATCACTGATTACTAAATTATTAAAAATTATCGCTTATAATGTCCTCCTGTTTAGTCCTTATTTTCACAACCTATGACCTATAAATGAGAATTGTCTTGAGTGATGTGCAAATTATTCTATATTATCCCAAAATAAATCATAAAATATATCGCATGTACAGTTGTTCTCAAGAATTTTTGGCGTATATTGCAACAACATGCTTTGTAAAAACTTGTTTTTTTCCCTATCATAGCAACACACTTAGCATGAACATTTATACACTTTGTTGTTTAGATACATATGTACGCTGTGATAAGGGGAAACTCCCATGCTAACAATCCGCATCAATCCAATATGTATCTAAAGATATTGTATATTCACTCTCAATGTCTGCCCTATCCAAACTGTCTTGAGAGACCGTGTAGTTGCTTGCGATTCGGTCCAACCACAATTTCAAAATATCATGCATTTTTTCTTCTTTGACTTCTTTGATACAATGGGTTTGTTGGTGGTTACATTGTCTTGATCAACATCACACTGGGCCATGACCTCGGGATTGCTGCAGGTGCCTACAAGAATACACACACGTATTTAGCTAGACGTTTTAGTAACAATCTAAAATCATATGATTGATGACAACATCATGGTAATACTTTAGCTCTGAACCACATCTACTTTCCTATCCTAATAAATATTATATTTCATAATCGTCGCCTGATGTCGATACTACTAAATTATTTTAACACTGTAAGACGACAAATGTAATGCATATAACTATTCCAGATATCGGCAAAGCCTCTTAGTTTAATAAGAGTTATCAGTACATGTTAAAGATAGGAATGTAGTACATGTAGATTCCTTAACTGTAACTCCACTGTCAAGTCTACTGTAAATGGCCTTACATTTAACATTTCCTTACCTTGAGATGTTAATTTACAAAGTAATAACATAATTTATGTTATAACATGAAACCATTCTAACTGTTAACTGCAGTACGTTGGGCAAACGGGGCGGGCTCTCAAAATTAGATTTCGAGAACATTCATATAAAATCCGTAACGCTCGTCGTTTTAAGAACTACCTTTATAATCATTTTCTAACTACTGGACATTCTTTAAAATATGTGAACATACAACCTTTGCAAAAAATGTTTTTGATGAAGATGTGTCTAAAGGATTTAAATAACAGGCCAGATACAGTGCCGAACTTGATTGGATAAAAAAACACTTCAGAATCCACTTCCACTCGGTCTTAATGACAATATTCATCAGGCGGGCAATATTTAAAAAAATCCGAACATTGACATCTTTAGTAGTCAATATTTACGCAAGCGCAAACGCCGATCTCATGGAATTATAAAAAAAATCATAATCTTAAACGCAGATTTAGGAAAAATGTTTCTATTCAAGATATGAACACACTTTTATATTCGATCTGGTATTCCTGCCTTACTTTGTACAGTTACAAATCTACCTTTGAAATCACTAGTTATTTTTGACAATGGGGCAGATAAAATATATTTACGTACTCATCCTTTATATGAGGTAGATTCCATCATTCAAAAGTATATTACCCATGCTTTAAGACCTCATATTGATAAACAGTCTCAACATAAACCACATTTCATGAAAATCAAATACATTAATAAAGGGATTGACTTTATCGACTTACCTAGTATCTTTCGGTACAAAAATATCATCAATAAAATCCCCAGTTACTTCGAAAACAAAGAAAACCCAATGATTTGTTATAAGTACAAAAAACCCATTAGAGGTCTTATTTTTAATTACAACCAGACTGTAGCAGACCTTAACCTGAAAGATCCTTCTCAAGATTCTTGTAACTGTTCAACTTCACCTTTCTGTTATTTACCTTCTGGCCATATCATTACTCGGGATTTAAACATCATCGATGACTATAAATTAAGAAAAATACTCTTTAAGGGTCCGAAATATCGCCTGCCAGATGAAATAGATTTTGACCTTTGTTGCAATGGAATAGCTGATGCAATTAATCTGTTTGCCGATCGCTGGTGTAAAAGAGAAAACACGGAAACAGTAGCACTCAATACTTGGAAGAAAGCCAATTTTAAGATAATAAAAATCGCATTAAATTCTACCGCTCCCATCCTTCTAGTTTACCTAAGAAACCTTTTTATCACTAAAAACATCTAAAACAGTCCTTTCAGAATATTCACGATAAATTTGTACTTGTACCTGCAGACAAAGCTTCAGACAACATAATTTTTGTCTGACGACTATATTACAATAATGTACTGAGTGCTGAGTTATCCACCACCAGTTCTTACTCTAGCTCCAACCTTGACTTTCAGACAGTCATTGACAAATACAAACAGATATTGAATAATTTTAATATCAAAATAGAATCTAAACAAGAAAAACTTCCTTCACTGTACTGGATTCCTAAGCTTCACAAAACACCATACAAGTCACGATCCATAGCTAATAACCACCACTCACATATCTGAACTACCTACGTCTTCCCTTACAGCCGTTCGCAATCACGTTGTTAAAAACTGTGAAAAAGTGTATGAAAATTCAGGAATTAACATTTTTTGGTCTATACAAAATTCTTCAGAAGTCTTAGACAAGTTTCGTACTATAAACTTTCATTGCTCTGCAGTTAATACGATTTCTCTACGCTGTACATTTTCTACCTTATGATTTAATTAAGACCAAATTGATTGCTCTTACTGAGAAAACATTTGCTCGAGAGTAACGCCTATATATTGCATGTCAAGTAATGCATTTTTTACCAACACTTTCTTAGAAAAGGTTTACTATGTGGACTTGCTCGGATGTTTGTGAAGCTTTACGTTTCCTATTAGATAATATTTACTTAAAATGCGGTGACACTTTATTTGGACAAGTATTTGGTATTCCTATGGGAACCAACTGTGCACCATTGATTGCAGATTTGTTTTTATACTGCTTTGAACGTGACTTCATGTTAACTTTATCCCCTTCTAACCAAAGCCACATTATAGAGGCTTTCAATTTAACGTCACGCTATCTTGCCGATATTCGTACTATAGATAATCCTTTCTTTTCTCAAATGATCCATCTGATTTACCCTTCAGAACTTACCCTTAATAAAGCAAATAACTGACATTTAAATGCAGCATTTCTAGACATTGAGATCGCTATTTCCAATGACAACGTCTCTGCTAAAATTTATGACAAGAGAGATGATTTCAATTTTAGTATTGTTAATTATTCATACCTTGACGGTGATTCACCTCGTGCTACCTCTTATGGTATTTATATATCACAACTTACAAGGTTTGCACGAGTTTGTACTAAATTAGAAGATTTCAATGCTAAAAACCTTTTTTTTCTGTATTGTTACAGCAAGGCTTTCGTTTTCATACATTAAGAAAGGCGTTTTCAAAATTCTTTCACCGCAGTGGTTTTATTGCTTCTAAGTATAATAGCAGTATGAAAACACTGATGCAGAGAGGCATAAGCCATCCTGCATTTTATGGAAATGTTTTATACAAGTTAAAGAAAATTAAGGGTCTCAATAACTTTTCTGACCACTTTACAAAACTTATCAGAAAATGTATTGCAGACGATTACCACTCGGGAATCCTTTGCTGTACTGCATTGCTTGCAATTGACCCTTTTATAGTCAAGAACTTGCATTGCTTTTAAATTACACGATGACCGGACAGGTCGTTGAGACTATTAAAAAAAGGGACTTAAAGCCATAATTGGACAGTTACTGTTGATATTCTTGTCACTTCATCTCTCCAGTCGTGCTCGATATAGGTGAGACAACTTGAGCGGTCCCCATACACTTTACGTGAGATTGCACAGTAGGTATAACATCGGGATTTTAGTACCTTATAATATGCCAACTGCGGATAAATCCTCGGCTTTTTATTAACTGGTTTGTTAACTTATTAGCTCTTAACAATACTACATTTTATTTTGTTGGTAGGTTGTTTTCTAAAATTCGATGTTTTCTTTCGTATTTTTTACATTTCACTTTTGACACTTTTGGCATATGATGTCATGGCATTATATGCCAAATTTAAATTGATCTTATTATATATCAGCGCTTTGGCTGTTTTATTTGTTCTTATAATATATCCGCGCTTGGGCTGTTTTATTTCTACTACTCTCTCGGTTGGAATTTGTATTGTTACGTTGCCGAGGCTTTTATCAACTGTACATACTGTTCATATGTTTATAGTTTATTTTATTACTAGTTGTTATGTATGTATATAAGTTCATTGTATCTGTTTAAACTCCCGATGCAGGTGCTTACTGTTAGTTGTTTCACTTTGACGGGATATTGTTATTTACACCGTTTGTTTGCTAGAAAAACCTTCAGGAATTGCGAGGTTGGAGCATTCTACAAACCATGTTTAAGTACCACAGTCGGCCCTTTTGCCGATTGACCGTTCCAAGGCGGTAACTGATCGCTTTTCTTTATGTGTGTTTTGTCTCGTCTCTGTGTTTTTGTCACATTTAGATTTGCATGTTTACTAAATATCAGGGCTCTAGCTCAGGCACTTTCTGACCAGAAGATTGTCTAAATTTCCCTACATAGCCATATGCAGAAAATGGTCACGTCCCTGGTGTGATAAACATTAATTGAACATATTTTCGGCTTCCTTGCCTGCTAAGGCTTGTGAGAATGTTTTGCTGAATTTAGCCCAGCGATTTGAGAGGAGATGTTGTTCGACAACGTTGATGGAAACGTTACGCCGGACGGCCCACAAAAGCTCACTTGAAGCATAAGCTCATTTGACGATAACATTAAATGACCGTTAGTTTTCAGTAAACTTATAAGACCACAATATTTCATTTGTGCATTAACAGTTTATATGTAAATTGGTTTTGTAAAAGAAAATCTAAGTTAGTATCAGTAACGCTGGCATTGACTCAACATACTCATATAGCCAACCGAGGCTGGCTCTTTTTTACACAAGGCAAACACGGTCTCCAATTTTAGTAATATTCCATTAGAGACAAATCGTAATTTAAGACCATGCTTTGGGAAAAACGAGACCGACGAATAAACCTACCAGCTGATTGGCGAATTAAATTCCACGGAATCCCCTAAAACGTTTGTTTGCAAAAGAATACTCAGACAATGAACTTACCCATGTCTGGTGTTGAAATGGCATCAACTTCATCTTGAGCTGCTATCTCTGAAACCGTAAGCATGAATATCCAATAATGCCACTGATATAAAAGGAATGGTAAACACAACTAAACTCAATATTTATATTTATGTCAAAAGTATATCGTATATGTCTGTAAAAATAGATGTTATTGAGAAAGAAACTAATATAGATACGGACAGGCGAACTAACTGACCTGCACACAAAGTCGACTACGTAGTAATTCACCATTCTTCCTGTAGTGGGTACGTACAAAAAGCAATTTACAAAAGAAATTGCCAATGGCATTTGCTAAAGATGTTCACAACCATCATTATTGTCAAAGCAGCGCAAGCACAAAGATACAACAGACCAGAATACCCAGTAACACTTCTTTTCCACTGGCTTACTAAGTTGTGTTTGATACCCGTGCACATTGATAATAGCCCACGATCTATGCGCAATATTATTATTGGGTAAATTATAAGATATTAACACAGATTTGAATAAATGATTTTAAAAATACATATTTATTTCTTTTTAGAATGTTGATCCAATGTTGTATATATAAAGCATTTGTCATTTCACATTAAAAACATGCTACTACACTTAATAGCATAATCAATGCTAAGTTCATTCTATCTGTTTTAACTCACGATGCAGGTGCTTACTGTTAGCTGTTTCATTTTGACGGAATATTGTTATTTACACTGTTTGTTTGCTAGAAAAACCTTCAGGAAGTGCAAGGTTGGAGCGTTCCACAAACCAGGTTTTAGCACCACAGTCGGCACTTTTGCCGATTGACCGTTCCAAGGCGGTAACTGATGTTTTTTCTTTATGTGTGTTTTGTCTCGTCTCTGTGTTTTTGTCACATTTAGATTTGCATGCTTACTTAATATCAAGGCTCTAGCTTAGGCACTTTCTGACAAGAAGATTGTCTAAATTTCCCCACATAGCCATATACAGAAAATGGTCACGTCCCTGGCGTGATAAACATTAATTGAACATATTTTCGGTGTCCTTGCCTGCTAAGGCTTGTGAGAATGTTTTGCTGAATTTGGCCCAGCGTTTTGAGAGGAGATGTTGTTCGACAACGTTGATGGAAACGTTACGCCAGACGCCCGACAAAAGCTCACTTGAAGCATAAGCTAATTTGAGCTTAATTGTTGAGAAAGTTTACCGAACACGATAACATTAAATGACCGTTAGTTTTCAGTAAACTTATAAGATCACAATATTTCATTTGTGCATTTAAGGTTAATATGTAAATTGGTTTTGTAAAAGAAAATCTATGTTAGTATCAGTAACGCTGGCATTGACTAAACATACTCATATAGCCAACCGAGGCTGGCTCTTTTTTACACAAGGCAAACACGGTCTCCAATTTTAGTAATATTCCATTAGAGACAAATCGTAATTTAAGACCATGCTTTGGGAAAAACGAGACCGACGAATAAACCTACCAGCTGATTGGCGAATTAAATTCCACGGAATCCCCTAAAACGTTTGTTTGCAAAAGAATACTCAGACAATGAACTTACCCATGTCTGGTGTTGCAATGGCATCAGCTTCATCTTGAGCTGCTATCTCTGAAACCGTAAGCATGAATATCCAATAATGCCACTGATATAAAAGGAATGGTAAACACAACTAAACTCAATATTTATATTTATGTCAAAATTATATCGTATATGTCCGTAAAAATAGATGTTATTGAGAAAGAAACTAATATAGATATGGGCAGGCGAACTAACTGACCTGCACACAAAGTCGACTACGTAGTAATTCACCATTCTTCATGTAGTGGGTACGTACACAAAGCAATTTACAAAAGAAAATGCCATTGACATTTACTAAATATGTTCAGTACCATCATTATTGTCAAAGCAGCGCAAGCACAAAGATACAACAGACCAGAAGGCCCAGTAACACTTCTTTTCCACTGGCTTACTAAGTTGTGTTTGATACCCGTGCACATTGATAATAGCCCACGATCTATGCGCAATATTATTATTGGGTAAATTATAAGATATTAACACAGATTTGAATAAATGATTTTAAAAATACATATTTCTTTCTTTTTAGAATGTTGATCCAATGTTGTATATATAAAGCATTTGTCAATATCACATTAAAAACATGCTACTACACTTAATAGCATAATCAATGCTAAGTTCATTCTATCTGTTTTAACTCACGATGCAGGTGCTTACTGTTAGCTGTTTCATTTTGACGGAATATTGTTATTTACACTGTTTGTTTGCTAGAAAAACCTTCAGGAAGTGCAAGGTTGGAGCGTTCCACAAACCAGGTTTTAGCACCACAGTCGGCACTTTTGCCGATTGACCGTTCCAAGGCGGTAACTGATGGTTTTTCTTTATGTGTGTTTTGTCTCGTCTCTGTGTTTTTGTCACATTTAGATTTGCATGTTTACTAAATATCAAGGCTCTAGCTCAGGCACTTTCTGACAAGAAGATTGTCTAAATTTTCCCACATAGCCATATACAGAAAATGGTCACGTCCCTGGCGTGATAAACATTAATTGAACATATTTTCGGTTTCCTTGCCTGCTAAGGCTTGTGAGAATGTTTTGCTGAATTTGGCCCAGCGTTTTGAGAGGAGATGTTGTTCGACAACGTTGATGGAAACGTTACGCCAGACGCCCGACAAAAGCTCACTTGAAGCATAAGCTCATTTGAGCTTAATTGTTCAGAAAGTTGACCGAACACGATAACATTAAATGACCGTTAGTTTTCAGTAAACTTATAAGATCACAATATTTCATTTGTGCATTTAAGGTTAATATGTAAATTGGTTTTGTAAAAGAAAATCTATGTTAGTATCAGTAACGCTGGCATTGACTAAACATACTCATATAGCCAACCGAGGCTGGCTCTTTTTTACACAAGGCAAACACGTTCTCCAATTTTAGTAATATTGCATTAGAGACAAATCGTAATTTAAGACCATGCCTTGGGAAAAACGAGACCGACGAATAAACCTACTAGCTGATTTGCGAATTAAATTCCAGGGAATCCACTAAAGCGTTTGTTTGCAAAAGAATACTCAGACAATGAACTTACCCATGTCTGGTGTTGCAATGGCATCAGCTTCATCTTGAGCTGCTATCTCTGAAACCGTAAGCATGAATATCCAATAATGCCACTGATATAAAAGGAATGGTAAACACATCTTGACTCAATATTTATATTTATGTCAAAAGTATATCGTATATGTCTGTAAAAAAAGATGTTATTGAGAAAGAAACTAATATAGATACGGACAGGCGAACTAACTGACCTGCACACAAAGTCGACTACGTAGTAATTCACCATTCTTCCTGTAGTGGGTACGTACAAAAAGCAATTTACAAAAGAAATTGCCATTGGCATTTGCTAAAGATGTTCACAACCATCATTATTGTCAAAGCAGCGCAAGCACAAAGATACAACAGACCAGAAGGCCCAGTAACACTTCTTTTCCACTGGCTTACTAAGTTGTGTTTGATACCCGTGCACATTGATAATAGCCCACGATCTATGCGCAATATTATTATTGGGTAAATTATAAGATATTAACACAGATTTAAATAAATGATTTTAAAAATACATATTTATTTCTTTTTAGAATGTTGATCCAATGTTGTATATATAAAGCATTTGTCAATATCACATTAAAAACATGCTACTACACTTACTAGCATAATCAATGCAAAGTTCATTCTATCTGTTTTAACTCACGATGCAGGTGCTTACTGTTAGCTGTTTCATTTTGACGGAATATTGTTATTTACACTGTTTGTTTGCTAGAAAAACCTTCAGGAAGTGCAAGTTTGGAGCGCTCCACAAACCAGGTTTAAGCACCACAGTCGGCCCTTTTGCCGTTTGAGCGTTCCAAGGCGGTACCTGATAGTTTTTCGTTACGTGTGTTTTTGTCACATTTAGATTTGCATGTTTACTAAATATCAAGGCTCTAGCTCAGCCACTTTCTGACAAGAAGATTGTCTAAATTTCCCTACATGGCCATATACAGAAAATGGTCATGTCCCTGGCGTGATAAACATTAATTGAACATATTTTCGGTTTCCTTGCCTGCTATGGATTGTGAGAATGTTTTGCTGAATTTGGCCCAGCGCTTTAAGAGGAGATGTTGTTCGACAACGTTGATGGAAACGTTACGCTGGACGCCCTACAAAAGCTCACTTTAAGCATAAGCTCATTTGAGCTTAATTGTTGAGAAAGTTGACCGAACACGATAACATTAAATGACCGTTAGTTTTCAGTAAACTTATAAGATCACAATATTTCATTTGTGCATTAACAGTTAATATGTAAATTGGTTTTGTAAAAGAAAATCTATGTTAGTATCAGTAACGCTGACATTGACTCAACATACTCATATAGCCAACCGAGGCTGGCTATTTTTTATACAAGGCAAACACTTTCTCCAATTTTAGTAATATTGCAGTAGAGACAAATGGTAATTTAAGACAATGCTTTGGGAACAACGAGACCGACGAATAAACCTACCAGCTGAATGACGAAATAAATTCCAGGGAATCCCCTAAAACTTTTGTTTGAAAAAGCATACTCAGACAATGAACTTACCCATGTCTGGTGTTACAATGGCATCAGCTTCATCTTGAGCTGCTATCTCTGAAACCGTAAGCATGAATTTCCAATAATGCCACTGGTATGAAAGGAATAGTAAACACAACCAAACTCAGTATTTATATTTATGTCAAAAGTATATCGTATGTGTCCGTAAAAATAGATGTTATTGAGAAAGAAACAACTCTAGATACGAATAGGCGAACTAACTAAGCTGCACACAAAGTCGACTACGTAGTAATTCACCAATCTTCCTGTAGTGGGTACGTACACAAAGCAATTTACAAAAGAAATTGTCAATGGCATTTGCTAAAGATGTTCAGTACCATCATTATTGTCAAAGCAGCACAAACGCAAAGATACAACAGACCAGCAGACCCAGTAACAGTTTTTTCCCACTGGTTTAAGCACCACAGTCGGCCCATTTGCCGATTGACCGTTCCAAGGCGGTAAATGATGGTTTTTCTTTATGTGTGTTTTGTCTCGTCTCTGTGTTTTTGTCACATTTAGATTTGCATGTTTATCAAATGTCAAGGCTATAGCTCAGGCACTTTCTGACAAGAAGATTGTCTAAATTCCATACATGGCCATATACAGAAAATGGTCACGTTCCTGGCGTGATAAAGATTAATTGAACATATTTTCGGTTTCCTTGCCTGCTAAGGCTAGTGAGAATATTTTTGCTGAATTTGGCCCAGCGATTTAAGAGGAGATGTTGTTCGACAACGTTGATGGAAACGTTACGTAGGACGCCCGACAATAGCTCACTTTAAGCATAAGCTCATTTGAGCTTAATTGTTGAGAAAGTTGACCGAACACGATAACATTAGTGACCGTTAGTTTTCAGTAAACTTATAAGATCACAATATTTCATTTGTGCATTTAAGGTTAATATGTAAATTGATTTTGTAAAAGAAAATCTATGTTAGTATCAGTAACGCTGACATTGACTCAACATACTCATATAGCCAACCGAGGCTTGCCCTTTCTTACACAATGCAAACACGTTCTCCAATTTAAGTAATATTGCATTACAGACAAACCGTAATTTAAGACAATGCTTTAGGAAAAACGAGACCGACGAATAATCCTACTTGCTGATTGACGATTTAAATTCCAGGGAATACCCTAAAACTTTTGTTTGCAAAAGAATACTCAGACAATGAACTTACCCATGTCTGGTATTACAGTGCCATCAGATTCATCTTGAGCTGCTATCTCTGAAACCGTAAGCATGAATATCCAATAATGCCATTGGTATGAAAAGAATGGTAACACAACCAAATCAATATTTATATTTATGTCAAAAGTATATCGTATGTGTCCGTAAAAATAGATGTTATTGAGAAAGAAACAAATATAGATAAGGACAGGCGATATAACTGACCTGCACACATAGTCGACTACGTAGTAATTCACCATTCTTCCTGTAGTGGGTACGTACACAAAGCAATTTACAAAAGAAATTGCCAATGGCATTTGCTAAAGATGTTCAGTACCATCATTATTGTCAAAGCAGCACAAACACAAAGATACCACAGACCAGAAGACCCAGTAACAGCTTTTTCCACTGGCTTACTAAGTTGTGTTTGATACCCGTGCATATTGATAATAGCCCACGATCTATGCGCAATATTATTATTGGGTAAATTACAAGATATTAACATAGATTTGAATAAATGATTTTAAAAATACATATTTATTTCTTTTCAGAATGTTGATCCAATGTTGTATATATAAAGCATTTGTAATTATCACATTAAAAACATGCTACTACACTTACTAGCATAACCAATGCATGGTTATTTATGTGGGGCACTGCAAATTGCTAAAACAAGGAAAGTTTTGTTGTCAAAAGTTTGACGCTACAACGCTATGACAAATGGACAATACTGTTTAAGTACATCGATCATGTTAATTTAACAATCAATCTAAGCTGGCACGTATGTTCTACCTGCGTAATGTCGTCACTATACCAACATACTAGAAAACGTAATTTAACGAATATAAAAATATATAGGCTAAGTAACAATACTCTTGACATAAGCCAGAAAATATGTTTACAATTGTTTTTATCATCAAAAATCTTGAATCATACCTCTCTCGTAATCGTGCAAAAGCTTTGCAAGATGGTCTTGCTTAATCATTGTCAGACACTCTTTAAACACTTCATATTTCTCTGGTACCATTGTTCTGACTTTCTCCAAAACTGCCCTATTTCTTTGTGATGTAATCTTTTCATCCTGAAACAGACACAATATCTGATATGGCTTGGTTACTTGTGCCATACAAAACTCTTCAAACTGAAAAAGAACAACAACTGTTAGACAACACTATGAACAATATCGCGAGATATATAATGATTTATTATTCATTTTGAAAAAAGAAAATGCATCGCATCCTGATTTGTGTGAAACACTTCAACAAGCCCAGCGATTGTCCACCGTGTGTGTCTGTGTTGTTTGACAAAGTTGCCAATATGTGTGTGTGTGTTTGTTTTTGATCACAATCGACCATTTATCTTGCTGTTTTAGGCTGCACATTTGATATTTAATATCATCAGTATGTTATAACATTTTCCAACTTGATTATTGTCGGTGGCCTGGTTAAAATGGTCTGCTCTCGCTGCTTACGCATATAATTAATAGTTGACATCGTATTAATATAATGCAACAATCATAACACACTATGCCTACAAGTCTTAACATTTAAATAATGAATATAGAGCGTAACAAATATAGGACTACTGCTAACCAATTTAAATGTGTAATGCTAACTGGGTCTCCATCGCAGCAAAGTTATTGGTGTTATCTGGATATAAGTGATGTGTAGCTAATGCAATCAAATTGATCGGTTTTAATGTCATTGCATTTGAGAAACCCGTCAGGAAGAGCAATGTTACAGCTCCGCAAAACCAGTTTAAGCACCGGAGTCGGTCCATATTGACGACTGACAGTTTCAAGGCAGTAACTGTCGGGTTTGCTCTTATTATAAACAAATGACTAATCACAGATTTGTTCTCACGTTTACATTTGGCGTAGATTTAAAAACCTTGACCCTGTGTCTTTTCAAATTGTTGTTTATGTTTCAATGCTCTTTGTCTTATATACTTTTATTAGTTTAAGACTTCTTTTGTACAATTGCTTGCTCAGCCGACTTAATTGTGTTACACTAGGCTCATGGGCATGTTTGAAAATGACGTGGTATGATAGCTGACGTATGTTCCTAGGATGTCATATAAATGGCCCAAATAACAATTTAGCAGCGACATGGCCGAGGTTCTTACGACGGACCCATTATCCGAAGTCGTGCGTCGTACAGGTCGATGCCATCGCTAAATCATTATTCTTAGTAAACATTAAAGTACCCAAACACTAAATTGCCATGAACTTACCCGTAGATCACGAATTGCTACTGGACTGAGCAATTCCTTTTCCATAAATTTGTCAAGAAGCTCACCGGAATCCATTTCTTCGACCAATCTTGCCCAAGCTTTAGCCAGTGCTTTTTTGTAAGTTTGATCTAAAAATACACATTAGCTAACATATAGTGAGTAGCGTGATAAATTATAACTTGTAACAGTTAAACAGACACGACTTTAATAAACGAAATGTTTTGTCCTGTGTGTTTTATTTCGGAGCTCATTTAAAAGGCCCAATAAATATAGAGAGGGTAACACATGTATAACGTGTGTATAATCAGTGATTATATCAACACTATGCACTTGATAATGTAAATCTGATATAAAAAATCAATACAATCAGGGGAACGATTGCTTTTAAAATCATCGTATAAAATAATAAAACACTCAACCCTGCATGATTTACCCATTTAAATGAACACTCAACCCAATTTTAATTATGAAACGAGACATTTACCTCCATCAGCATTAAAATACACAAAATCAGTTACGCTACAACATAATTATGTACATCAAACAATAAGTCCAAACCCGCAACTCTCGGACATACCTCGACAGAATGTGATTGCTCATTGGCCTTACTGGTATACCTAAACTTTTTCATATCTCAGCTAGTTTGTTTTATAGTGTTATTCTTGGTTGTTGACTTAATGTACTTCAAGTTATGTTTCCGAGTATCGTCTTATTGGCCCCAGTCGAAATAGCGAGACTCGACGAATGTCCAACACGTACGAGAAGATTTGCTTCAAAGATTACTGTTAGCTAACATTGAACAACATGTATTACTAAACTGCACGCATTAATTACAATGATGGTATTTAGCATCAATACAAATACGTGTCTGTGCTTGAAGTTTAAGGTCAAGTAACGTTTTTTTTTTCTATTTACGCACAAAAGCAGTGCAGAATGTTATATTCTACAGACTAAAGGCAATATACAATTAAGTAAGAAAAAATGTTATTACCTATTGTAGGACTGTGTACTAAATGATTCACAGTATATGCTATACAGGTAAAACAAAACTCAGATAAGACAACTCCTGCGTTCATTGAAACACACACAAAAAATCAATTAGAGCAAAAAACAAACTTCCAGAATATGTGAGAAAATAAAACAAAATGCAAAGTAAAATCGTGATGAATAGAATGCGTGTAAATGATTTTATTGTTTATACACTTTTATTGAACATTGTTTTATTAGAGGAGTTATCGTTGCTTTGGCTCATTCCAGTTATGAATGTGATATTGGCGTGAAATGCACAAACAGTGTGACCTATTTCGCTACAATGAGATGACTATCGTTGTAGTATCAAATGTTAACTGTACCTTCTGCATTTTTTGGTCCTTGGATCCAGTGCTTAAGAGCATCTCCCATGGAGATGGAATGTGACTCGCAGCTTTCATTTGAACACAAAACGTTCTTCTTGGATTGCGCTTGCCACAGATCAGTGTCGTTTGGCAATTGGTGCATGCCCTGTACTGAGTAGACGTCGACTTTTGGACAACAGATAAAGATGGCGACTGATGGTGTCTTACTACAGCTTAACTGTAGTAACTGGTGTAAGCACTTAATGAGGAATTTCAGGACACTTTGGCATACCTTCCTTTCGGGGTTTGCTTTAGCGAGATTTTTCACCCAGACTTTGACAGTGTTGTCAACATAAAGCACGGTGAACACGTGTACATCATGCTCAAACAGTGCAGAATCATAGTAGATGTGTTCTTTGTGGATTGGGTATTTCTGGATACACGAAGCGATGAGCTTGTGAAAGAGTATCAGTGGAAAGAATCTGGATGCTGCAGACAGTGTCAAAACCGAGGAGGTTGCTTCGCCTTTGAAAGAGATAGGTAAGCAACTAGGACGTTCACTGATTAAGCAGGGCACAAAATAATGGCTGGCTGGCTGAAAAAGAGAGAAAAAATGTTCTGTGTGTTTTCTTAACCTTTTATGAGGACTGTATAAACGGCATTACATGATCGATACGCAGATGTATTATCATTATTAATCAGGTTATGTTTGTTCGTAAACCAAATATAACACAATGCCATGTGATTGATTCAGACGATATGTTGTGTCTTTACAAATTCCAGATTGCACCGACAAAATTATACCTATTATAGCGACGTCGAGATATCTTCGTTAATGGAGACCCTAGACCAATGACTAGCTAGAACCACAAATGCACCACAGGTGATATGTTAGACCGTCCCAAGTTGTGTCCTTGTACCCAAATTGAGACTCACACGCAGCATTCAGGAGTCACAAATATGCAACGATTATACTTAGTTATCGACTTCCCATATAATCTTCATCAGAAGTACACAAGCAAGTACAAATAATGCCAATATAGTAATAAGACTTCAGGTAAACGACCTACCAACATTATTCCGTTTGCCGAGCTTTTAAACTTTGTCAGCATAGGAAAAAAACATGCAAATCAATTTGATCCGTCAATAAACTACAGGGGAGCCTATGTCACCTTGTTAAAAATGAAGTTTTCTGACTGGCTGGCTTACATTCGCTTTAAGACACAAACGTTACTTTCATTGTATATGCATTACGATACGTAACAATGATTCTAACGTACCTGCTCAGTTCCTATTGGCCTGGCGATGAGGTTGAGTTGCTGCATTAGCAAGAGGAGGAACTCCCTTTCTTCGAAAAACCCTTCCGATTTTTTATCGCTCCATACTGCTTCTGAAATTACCACACCAAATAGTGTTACATACTATTTTATTGGTGTATGCAACCCTTGAAGTCATCATTGAACTGGTCAATTGCTAGGCAGATCTTTGCTTATTGGCAGTGTGCACAGTTTTGAACATGAGTTTGAATTATACACTGCATTTCTGTCTGTCTTGTTAGTTAGTGCAGTGAGACTAAGTAAAAGAAATACCTTTCTTGGTGCTTAATAGACTTACATACCTTGTGTTTATTTGATAATCTTAAAGTAAATATCATTGCCCCATCTTGAACTCAAATCCACGTAACAAGTAACCGAGGAGTCTCAGACGTTGCAGGTTGGTGACCTCCACCCCTTGTTATTTTAGCAACGGTCAAATATTTTATCACTAATTCTTACTCTCTGATTTATGAAGGTAAACACTGTTTTTTTTTCTTTTTTATCAAACACGTATTTAAGAAACAAATATACAATTCCGCGTTTGTTATGCTGTCCATGATTGGCTTGCATTATGTTCCTAAAAATAGAGACAAAGATGTGTTGCATTGAGAAAAGAAAGTGAAATATAATTTGACATAGAATGCATTGCAAAACTTACATTGTCTGTATTATGACAAGATAGTATATGTATTTTAAATATTAATTATTTGGATATTTAAGTCCTTCAAACATTACTGTTTGGCAGCAGAAAACCGCCTTAGAATTTAACAAAAAGCCTCCACACTCAGTTAATAGTATGTGGATGAAAACCCTGACCTGTATTGTGATATCATAAAATTGTCAATCGAAATTCGGTCAGTTTAATCTAGAAGACGTAAGGGTAGTGGACGCTTGCTCATTGTTTCTCTCTAAAAGATGTAAACAGATGCCAGCAGAAACGACATGCAAAATTCGGATATGCAGACAAGTGATATTAACTCGCGTACTTTTTACGCTAGTCAGGTTCAGAGGTTATTAAAGTGTAACGGTCTATATCAAAATACAACTAAATAAAAACATTTAAAAGCACTTATGTTGTTTTCGTTATATTTTCAGTGTACCTTTTATTTAACTTAGATTTTAGAGACACAGTCTTACGAATGTTTAACATGTACAAAAACACACGATTTTTGCTGCAATTTAAAATATTTGAAACACATCTACACTGCATTTGTTTTTCATGGAACTACACATCGCTGTATTGGCACATCGTTTTGAGAAAGGTGTGGTAACGTTAGCAGTGTGTACCATATACAGTAAAGAGTTTTAAAACTCATATAGTCCTAACATTTTTAAAACAATAAACAGAAATTGTGTTTTCATATTTGCTACCTCATTTTTGTATATATGAATCAAACATAGTATGCACTTGTCCATCTTAAGTTTATAAACAGGAAAGGGACAGGCTGACAGTGTAAACACTGTGACATTTCATATTAACTAGGCCTATCGAATGAGCAACTGTTCATGGTGACTTAATCATATAAAACGAGCTAGACCATTGCTTATTATTTCTGTAAACATACAATGAAGCAATGGTTCCTGTTATCTTAAAAAATATATATACTCTCAATTTACAGACACACACGAGCACGCGCGCGCGCGCACACACACACACACCTACACACACAAACACAACCATATCATTACTTTTTAACCTCTCCCTTTTCCCTTCATATATATGCAAAACATCACTGTTACATATACATTCAAACAATCAATATGACTTACCAATGATTTCCGTCTTAATTTTGCCTGTCTGTTTTGCCTGCTTCCAATGATTCCTTAACTTCATTTTGCAGTTCAGAAACTGTTCTGCCGTGATGATGCATTTAAAGGCATCGGCCACCCACTGGGGATTCAGCAACACGTAGTCTTTCAACTTCCCTTCACTAGCATAGACAGAAGCAATCTAATATAACATGTTATATATCTATGCATTTTCATACTAGATCCATTATCATGTCTCAAAATTTGTTAAGTATACTCATTCTTTATTACACACGGCTACTAATAAGGGTAAATATTCTTCATACAACATCTCTTACTAGACTCATTAGCTGGAAACAATGGAAAGTATGTGTCATTCGAAATCTGTTGCTAGACACGCTGTGATTAAAGGAATGGGAGTATGCTTCATGACTGGTCGGTAACCAGACACACTAGCTTTGAAAAAGGAAGTTTTATCCATGCTTTGTCTGTTTAGAGACTGGTTGAAATGTTTATTTATTGGAATCATCACAATGCCGACAGTATTTCAGTTACATGGAGAAGTAGAACATGCCTGTTCTATGTATATCATGATATGAACACCTCACATGATTCCACATTCAATCACATTATCGTGATACCAAGTTAACCAGTCATGGATCTATTCTTATGTCTGCTTGGATGTTAGCAAGGGAGCTACACTCTTACCATTCTTTACGACTTTGATATGTCGCGGCCCGGGTTCAATTCCGTGGCCGTCCTATCCAGGGCCGGCGCTCTACTGAATGTAGCACCAGGACTTGTATAATGTACAGACTAACTTTATGTATCTTACAGTAATGCCCGACACCACATCTGTATCAAAACTAAGTAGCTCAAAACAAAGGGGACTATTACTTATCCCACATTTGTTGCCAGATTAACTAGAACAAAGGGGAATAGTCCTCATTCCACAATTTGTTTCTAGACTAACTAGCTCTAGATAAATTGTTAAAATACCGCCTACCACATCTGTTCTAAGACTAACTAACTCAAAATAACGGGGAATATTCCTTATGCCACATTTTGCTTCCAGATTAACTAGCTCTAAATAAAGGGGATTTTCCACATATCACATACATTACCAGATTAAGGACATCCATAAAAAAAGCCAAATTAGGCGTATAATTCTAGTGCTACATCTGCTGTAAGACTTACAAGTGTCACGTCAAAATTAAAACTGTTTATGTTACAAATGCACATCTTGTTATGTTCAGAAATAGTCGAACCATTTAAAACCATGTTCAAGTTAATCGTTCATTTACAAATAATTGTATCAGATTTCAATCAATGACTTCACCTGATGTATAGAATATTTCCCAGGTCGCTTTGGAATTGCAGGAAAAGATCTAATTCTGTTTCTTCCAGAGGAAACGGCAACATCCTGTTTATGTCTTTCACGGCTTCAAGTTGCAAGACCTAATAAAAAGACAACACATGTTAAGGTAATATTCAAGACTTGTGTTTCTTTCCCAGAAGACGTGCACAAGCATACACTGCTATAAAATGTAGAAACAAGAAACAGGAACTTAAATACGCCCCCGAAGATTCATTTACCTTCCTTGACCAGTTTTGATGGTTGTAATTGTAAAATAATATATGCGTTAAAGTGAATGTCTGTGTGAATTAGTTCACACTACTGTAAACATTTGGAATTTATGGCTGAGGCACAGTCAGAGGTAATGTGCATCCAGATCTCTGCCACCCTAAAAAAACAGGACATTGCATTTGATGAAAGAAATTAAAATGCAATTATAGCACTTTCAACGTAATGGTTTTATTTGGACAGTTAAGCGTGATCAATGTTTCAATATAAAAATAATTTGTTTTGATTTACACACATTTCAGGCTTAGGACAAATATAACCTTAAAAGTTTCTTACATGGAATGGATAAGTACAAAAGCAAGGTTTTTATACAGGTTCATTATATAAACTAAATTATATAAAAAGCTAGCCTTGTAAATTAAGTGAACTGAGAATAGAAGAAAAAAGCACTGTTTTTTAAGAATTTTAAATGTATTAGAACAAAAGAAATGTGTCCTAAAATATGGATGAGAGATAACAATTGTAACAATTAAATTTATAAGTATAAACTGGTAAATAAGAACAAAATCTATGCCTTATAGAGTTTATTAGCAAAAACAACTTACCTTTTCTCCCGAGTTTTCTTTGACAAATAATTCCTTTTCTAAAGTTAGCCAACGAACTGGGTGCTCCTCCTGCCAGTAGTATTGTGTCTTTGCTACCTCCAAAATTGCTTTTTTCAATTCTTCCAATTTAGGGTCTTCAACACTATTGTCAACAGCGAATTCCAAGTCATCGACTATGTGTTCAGCTGTGATTTTGTTTGCAAATATGTCTCGAAGTTTTTGAAAATGATTTTGGATAAGGGTTTCCTTTTGAGCCTGGAAATAGTCAAATAAAAATTATATTAACTCTCTTTGACTTAGCTCATTAAAATCACATACTGACATCTTGACAAAACGCTGTTGATTGTACATTGTATACGATAGTGTTTTAAGAGGTGTTTAAGCTTGATTTGGGATGGGATTTGCCGGCATTTTTGCCGATACTGTGCAAGGACATTTCTACTATTATAGCACAGGAGCACTTATTAGGTGCTCAGGGACTGAACCCGGTCGGTCCATAATACTGACACCGACGAGACAGGCGTACTGATGTCCCCTTAGCCCCGAGCGCTTGGAGGGAAGCCACTACTACCAACTTGAAAGTCTTTGGTTTGACCAAGCCAGGGTTTGAACCCGCGACCTCCCGATCCGCAAGCCGACGCTCTACCACCTGACCTATTGCGGCAAGGTTTATTCGGTGACCATTTCAAACTTAAAAAGGCAAGAACATATATACTTCAATGAACAATACCCCAGATAACTTCTTTCCACGTAAACATTATTCTTCAAAACATCACTTTTGTTTAGATTATAACTGTCAAAATCATTCTTACCAATAATCAAAGTCAACTTGCAATCTTGAGATTAGGTAAATGGATTATATATCCGAATGATAATGACGACTAAACGAGGACCACTGATACAATTAAAAGAAAGAAACACAGGGAAAATGTGCCTAGTAAGTCTGCTTTAAAAATAAAGTAATTCACCTGGTCAACTTTATCAACATGTGTTGTTACCAGTATCACAGGAGGAACACGCGGGTCATGGTTCTCTTTGCCACAAAAGAAGTGAATAGAATTCGCCCAGAACTCGATTTTGTCATGCACTGCAAAGTAAAAACGTACACATATGATTATTTAAGTTTGATGTTGATTCTTAAGAACTATAAGTCTGTTTACGGCTGTTAAATTGACTTTTATCAGACTCCCCCGTCCACTTCCCAAGATAATACCAGCCTGAATTATCTAATTGTGTGTACAGTATACAGATCTGTCATAGTGGAGAAGGTCATGGAACAATTCGTTACGCTTGATGCAGATGGTCTTACTGCTCAGCCATCTGTCAGCAGGTGTTAATAACACTGAAAATAGGAATGTGTCAAGACCACTGCCTTATTTGGCTATACAGCGGGATGTTTACACGTTGGGTGAGGATGGTTGGAGTTACGTTCTTGGTGTATACGTTCTTGGCTTTTAATTTAAAGTAGCAGTGAAGGAATCAATAATGGCTGTTAATATATCGAAAGTTCAAAATGCATGTAGTATAGATACCCAAATAGACATGGCTCTATTCTCCCATGAATGACTCTTTCACGAAGTCTTGTTTTATTTAAAAAAATATGTTTTATAACAATGTATAATTGCTTAACATATTAACTTAAACATTTATATGACTTCAATTGTATTTATTTTTTGTCACAAGCAACACAGCCAAAGGAGTTTGGACAAGTCATGTCATGTGGATCATTTCGTTATATATACAATTTCAATTAGTGGCACATTATCTGGGTCATTTCCTTATGAGGAAGTTAAATGCATGCCACTTCAGTTGGCTCATTTTCTCGATTAAAAGTTTAATGCTTGTCACATTAACTATAGCATGTCCTAATAAAAAAAACAATGCCTGCAAGTCACCGTGAGAAAGCTCAACGCATTGAACATCACCTAGATAATTTCCTCCTTAGAAATGTTGACGCATTGCATGTCCTCGGAACGATTTCTTCACATGAGCTTTAAGTGGCATGTCAACTAGACCATTTTCTACTATAAAGAGGCAATTCACATCTGATCTAAAAAAAAGTTTAAAATAAGGAAATGTTCTGTCAGGAGAATCATATTCTCACGAAAACAGTTCTTGGACACAACTGAGACCTAAATCCATACATGTATGGCAAAGCAGTCCAAATAGATGTTTGATCCTGTGAACTGGTGATAAAGGCAGATTTTGATACATAGGAAAAAAAACAACCACAAGTGGTGTGCTACATAAAACAGAACAAAAATATAAAGTGACAACATGAAAAGTAATTTACGTTCAATTTCAAATGTTCAGGCATAGTGTTGCTTCTAACGAGAATGATAATGGTGATTATGATGATATATATGATTAAGTATGACTCACGTTTTGTGTCACAATCTTGTCTCTGAGAGACTGCTTCATCGACGAGTTTAGTGACCAACATATAGACCGTTCGGTGAGAGAGGAACACTTGGTGAGTGTTGTAAAAGATGTACTGACCAGCAAAATCCCAGAATGATACGTTGGCAAAGTTACTGTCTGACAAGCTCTTACTGCTCTCGAAGGTCTCCATTAACTCCTGTAGATAAAACCAATTATAGCTAATATTATAAGAATAGCAAATACATTTTATACCATGCTATATGTTCAGACAATTGAAAGTATGCAGTAGACCGTACAACCAACAATTAAGACCATACTAACAACAGTTTACATTAAAACAATAATTCAAACCATACATGTCGAACAACACGCGATCCAACACAATTAACATATAGGAAAAACACAGTTTTGTCCGTAAATAAATCGTCAACAGTGCAGATCATTCATTGATCAGTTTAGACATGAGCACAACATGTCATATCATAAAACTGTCCAATTCGCATTAACTGTTTAGAGCATAAAGACTGAAAGTCAATTAAACAACGAAAAACAAATCGGATCCGTTATACTTACATAAGATTTAGTAGCTTAATAAATGTTTACAACAAATAGTCATCTATTAATAATACACTTGTTTGATTACCTTAATCTGCTGTTCTACTTTTCTGTCATCACTTTTGCTGCTACTCGACTTGGGACGAACTGTAAGAGATAGCACGAATGCCAGAACACGATATAATTAAACTTATGTAAGGTCGGTTTCCAACTGATCTCTACAGTGCTCGGGCTGTTCTACCCAAATCAATGAGCACAAACACGCAAAATCATAAACAACATAAATTAACATCATCTCATTACACTGAAGATACATATAGAAAACCATAAGTTTAGCAAACATGACATGTAGACTGTGTGCACGTGGACCTGAGCATAAATCCAATGTGGATCATCTTGTTCTTCACACTTAACACATTTTAACGTAGAAATGTGAATAATTTTAGATACCGATTTAAAATATTATTTTCTTAGGATGGCATTTAACCTAGGTCATATTAATACCTAGTTTTCTGGCGTGCTGTAAAGGTTTTCCCTCGCAAATGCTACTATGCCAAAACATCCTCATATGCAGAGTTATTGTTAAAATACCGACAATCCAGAATCTGTGTTCATTACTTTCACATTTACCCCTAGGGTAGGCTGACGGTCATAACTGTTAACATTCTTGACGTACTAAAGCTAACACAACGATTTTGATTTCATTTGAAAACTTCAGTTGACTTTTAAAATTAAACAAATATTATTGAATTTCTACGTTAACAAAACAGATACGTATGTTAAGTAAGCTCTTATAACAAACGCATATTTATAGTCGGTATCTGACAGCGTGCCTAAAGAATATATGTAATAAAATAACTACCCATGCAGCATGGTTCAGATAGAAAATAAATGTTTCTAAAGACAGGTGAAATGATTTGCTTCACATTTCACTTAGATGTAAGACATAAATAGAATGTTCATATTGGGTCAGGTGGCCTAAAGTAGCGCGAGCCTGCGAGAGGTAAAAGCCATGAACTGAAAATGTAAGAGAGTGGTACAGACAGTGTATGATATTGAATGTTATGTACTGGTGGCGTATAAAAGAAAGAGCTGCTTAATATGCTTTTTAATTCATTGTTTTTTTGCGACTTTGATGATCTGCATTCTCATAATTGGGACTGTTACTATCACATGGTTGGTATTGGAAGCAAAGTAAAAGCAGGAAAAATGTATACATGTGTGTGTCACATACAAACGTTTCATTGTGAATACTGAAGTTTGACTGCAACAATGACTTGTTTATACATACATAACAATATAACAATATGCGAATATCAGACAAATACATCATCAGCAAATTAAAGATCAGCGTACTGGAAACAAAATCAAAAGCTGCAACATAACTTCACGCCAGACTAGGCAAAGTTGTTCTAAGTGTGATTTACATTATGCCATAGGTGTGCCCTCTACTGTAACCTGTGATCACACTGTTGTTTGTAAGTGAACCTCATTCAACGCATCTGTGAACTAAACTTTTACCAAATTTGAGAAAATTAACAATTAATGGACACAGGTTGCATAATGAAAATACTATGTATTGTTGTCTGCCTTCTATCTTTTACCTTCCATTTAATTGTTTGTCTTTGTATTTGTGTGTTTCATTCTAACACCCTATTTAGTGTTTTACCTGTAAGGTACCATTTTAGAGTTTGTACCAAGCCTATCTACTATCCTTATACTTTCCCATTAACCATCCCGTGAATAATACGTCATCATGAATATTCATGAGAACGCTAACCACAATTCACTGCGAGGGGGTCTCACATGTTATCGTGCACAGTACTGACTTGGCGATGGCTATGGGGGAGTCGTCCGTTACATTTTGTAAATAAAATAAATTCTTAAACTACAGCTTGTGTCCCTCCAGGGACACCCGTAATAAACCCAAACGTTCTGACACCCACATAAAACATTAAAGGCCTAACATTTTACTGGTATTATTTTAAATATATTTAAGTCCAAACATTACTAAATGTTATTTGCGTATTTATATCAAGGGTGACTTAAAATCATGAGTAAATGTAGCATATACGTATTGTGGTTGTAATTAACACACTTTTCAAGCATGCATCCACAACCGAACCATATTTCCTCTGTATAAGGAATACAATAATAAATAAAACAAACATATAGTAACAATTGTTTAAGATAACATTTCCGAAATCATGGAGTTTTGAGAAGTAAAATAGTACCAACGAAATAACCATACCTGTACTAGCAAGGGCATCACTTTTTTCAGACTCAGGATCACTTGCAATAGTCACCTGTCAGACAAGAAAAAAACAACATATATTGCGACACATTGAATACACTTTGATTTCAAATGTGCAAAGATAGGCCAAGTATTATTAATGTTTGAGATGACGGTGCTCTAAATTGAGAAAAATTATGGTTGAATATTTACCTTCAGACCTAATGATTGAATAATTAAACACTGGGAATGTTATCATCAATGTAAATATTTTAAAGAATACATAAGCTAAAATAAAAATGGAACAAAGTAAAACAATGATATATGCATTGCAATTAACAAGACTCTGTGTTCAGAAAATACATATGCCCCCGAAAGGATAGGTTGTCATGATACAAATTAACCATATTCTCTAAGTACAAAAGGATAGATAACCCAAGAAATAAGTGTAGCCCGATATTGCCACTGCTCCTTGTTGAAACTGAGAAAAATCCAACCGAACAAAGTTTAACATGACGGACGTACGGACGGTTCAATTACTAGATGCCGGGGAAATACAAAGGTTTCAAACTTGCCAGTATATTTATTTATGATTTTTTTTCAAGAAACATGATAAATTACCTAGTGACCACTGAGTCGAAATATCTTTGAGTCTGTGCCTTCCTTTTTGCGATATACTTTCCAAGTTTGATCGAACATACCATTTTCAGCAAAGATAACTTTACCCAAAACCACAAGATCATTCATTTTGCGCTATCAATGCATCTTTAATAATTTCTTAATTTTGCAACCGTTTTTTAAGCAAACGCCTATGCCGTTGGCCAGTTACCAGCGGCAAAATGGACGACGCATTTTGACGACAAAAATGTAACTTCGAAATGTAGCCGACGTTTAGTTTATATTGGATATTGAAGGTTCGAAAATAAATTAAAATTAAGTGCCCCCTGATCAATTTAGCAATCGGTCAAAACAAACTACAAACGTCATATATGATGAATACATTTAGTGAATTAATTAGCATTTATTGTGAGGTCACCGTTACATAGACACTAGATTTGACATTGTGTTTAAATGACTAACGTTTCTGCTTCCACTCAACTTGATCGTTGCTTACTGAAAATTAAGGAACATTAAGCAATCTGATGGTTCGGGTCCCAGACTTACTAGTCGGTCTGTGTGGTGCTTGCTAGTCAGGCGGTCAATTGTAGAATTTTGGTAAAATTGTATTCACATACTTAACCGATAGCGATTGACAGAACATTACACCTTTATACATTGCCAAACATGCATAGATATCAACACTCACCTTGTCAAATAAAGACTGCATATTTTATATGTTTGGCCAAGTTAACATCCCTTCAACAGACATTGTGTAAAATATGCGCTTTGTCCAACTAAATGAAACGGCCACTACGATATGAAACAAAAGTAGTCACTTTACTGACAGTTTTCTGTAACTTGTTAAATAAGTACTATTTCTGCAGCAGATGCACACTTATTCCAACAGATTGTGAAACAGCTTGTCAAATATTTACCTGCAGTCCTACTTCTTGAAAATTGTAAAACAATCAAAGTTTCATATATATATATATATATATATATATATATATATATATATATATATATATATATATATATATATATATATATATATATATATATATATATATATATATATATATATCTCGCAATAGTCAGTCTACTCAACCACATCAAACATGCTTGGAAAGCTATGTCTTGGTTAACTTACATCAACGCCAGTCACGTTTTGCTGCCGTCTGTATATGACCTCATCGTCAGTAATGGGGCGTGTGTCAGACTTTGGGCTTGTATCCTGAACAGGTTGTATAATTGATTCCTCTTGTGTCCCGGTCAACAGCGGCAAAATGGCCGAAAGTAATGCTGCATTGGGATGTGGCGGCACCTCATCTAAATATTCAAAGCAAAGTAACCAAGAACAACTATTAAGTGTCATCAAGAAATACGAAACATGAAAACCTATAAAACGCTTAAAGAAAGTTGTAAAAACCAGAAGCTCTGTTAAAGCTGCGAGAAGGTGTGTGGTACATGAAGAATACAATTACTTCTGACAATGGGCTTCAAATTAATTATCTTTCCTTCACAACCAATTCAAAGAGAAATTGGGAGAATGGGAGTTTTCAAGCACTTATCAAGCATATGTATTAACCGCGCATAATTTACGATTGGCGACAATGTAACATATGGGGAGATAATTATACAGCCTCTTCTAAGCAGGAACCTGTGATCATTAGCTAATAGGACAAATGCTAGAGTTTTACAGACACCTTCTCTTGCTATCATTCGGCCACAAATGAATACGATTATAATAATTATAAAACAAGTTTATGATACTGTACTGTTCATGTACAGCATGAGAGGCTGGCGGCATGACTGTATCATGTATAATTACCAACACTTGTTTAATATATAAGAACTCATAAATAATAAAAAAAAACATAAAAGGATACTGCTAGGTCTTCAGACAGGAAAAATACTAGAAACATGTACTATTTACGTTTAGCAAGTAAATATGATCTATCAAAATACCGTCATGCACTTGCAATTTGAATTTTATATAAATACGCAAAATTTACGTCAGTATAATTAACATTTCGCACATTGAGAGCGATATTGCGATACAAAAAAGTACCCAAGTGGACGAGATGGGCTCAGAACCTGATATTGTTATTAAGGACAAGAACTTCTATTGCGTGCAATTACACTAAATAACAATTATAACCGTTCCTTAATAGATATGTATATGGTACAAGGAAAATAATTATACACGGGTATCAGAGGGTTACTTCGTGTAGTTTATGTATAGTGTATAACTAGAATAATTAACTAGTGAAGTGGTTTTCTTGTTTAAAAATAGCTACGCGTGCAGCAAGTTTCAGAAAGAAAATACATGTTTGTATAGACACGTGAAATGTTTTGCTTTACATTCCTCTTAGATGTAAGACATAGATAAGCAGCATGTTTATGGATAACTTTATACACACATAGCTATATATATAAACATTTGTGTTTCACATACAAACGTCTGATAGTAATTACTGAAGTATGACTGCAACAATTACTGTTTTTGTACATACATAACAATATGTCAGACAAATAAATCTTCAACAAATTAAAGTTCAACGTACTGGAAACAAAATCAAAAGCTGCAACTAACTTCACGCCAGATTAGGCAAAGCTGTTCTATGAGCGATTTGCATTATACCATAGGTGTGCACTCAACTGAAACCTGTGATCACACTGTTGTTTGTAAGTGAACATCATTCTTCAACGTATCTCTGTTGAGTTTACCAAATTTGAGTTTAAAATTCAAGTCCAAAGGTGGCATATTGACAATCCTATGATGTATCGTTGTCAGCCTTTTCTCTTTTATATTTAATTGCTTGTCTTTGTATTTGTGTGTTTCATTCTAACACCCTATTTAGTGTTTTACCTTTAAGGTACCATTTTAGAGTTTGTACCAAGCCTTTCTACTATCCTTATACGTTCCCATTAACTATCCCGTGAATAATACGTCATCATGAATATGCATGGGAACGCTAACCACAATTCACTGCGATGGGTCTCACATGTTATCGTGCACAGTACTGACTTGACGATGGCCATGGTGGAGTCGTCCGTTACTTTTTGTAAATAAACTAATTTCTTAAACTATCGCTTCCAGGTACACCCCTTACCCAACCCAGACGTTCTAACACCCACATAAAAACATTAAGGGCCTACGGTCATTATTTTAAATTTATTAAAGTCCAAACATTACTAAATGTCATTTCCGTACTATATTGAGGGTGACTTAAAATCAGGAAAAAAGTAGCATATACGTATTGTGGTTGTAATTAACACATTCTTCAAGCATGCATCCACAACCGAACCACATTTCCTATGTATAAGCAATACAATAATAAAAAAAACAGACATATTGTAACAATTGTTGAAGATAACATTTCCGAAAACCTGGAACATTGAGAAGTATAACAATGTTGAAGGTAAGTAATTATAGGGAAATTTTTGACTAACTCGCTTTGTGTTTCAGAACGTTATGTTTATTAACGAAAGTAATCAATGAATACACAGTGAAGGCAGCACTATATCTGCTTCAAGTGGACACCGTCTCCAGATAACTGAAATAATCTTGGTGGGACGATAAACCCAATAAACAAAAATAAAAATGCACAAAACATTAATCATAACGTCAGGAACGTCTTCTCAGCGTCTTCGCACCAACGTCACGTCTCATTGTCGTCTGCCCACAATTCCCGCCAAAACCTAGTGTCCACTTCACGACATCCTTCCGGCCGCGAATTGTTGGCTAGCGTCACAAGGTCTCGAGGGGAAACAGCTTCACAATTGATCTCGATGTCGGTTGTCCGATTCCGGTACGAACCATCGCCGCTCATGTCAGGCCGTCCCTTCCGGTGATGAGTTGTTGGATGGTTCCCATCTTCCATTGCGCTCTGGGGGTTTCGTCGTGTATAAGTACCACGTCGCCAACTTTGATTGTCTGATTATTGTTTCCTGTAGTTGTGTGGTACTGGCGTAATGACGTCAAATACACATGGCGCCTTCTTTTGCTGAAGTTGTTGATGAGATTTATCTGTATCCTCGCCTTCTTAGTAACACTATCAGCCGTTACCGGATGGTGTTCACCTGCGTTTTCTGAGTACGGGAGTGATGTAATACGGCGACCATACAGCAAGTGTGCAGGTGTCAATGGTTCAGAATCGGCTGCTTCTGATGTCACATACGTCAGTGGACGGTCATTCATGACACACTCTACCTCTGTGATAACCGTCTGAAGAGTGTCGTAAGTGGCATATGCTCGGTCAAGGATCTTCCTGATGGTAGTCTTTGTGAGTCCAATTAATCTTTCCCACCATCTGCCAAACCAGGGCGCTCGTTTGGGTATGAATCTCCATTCTTTGCCTTGGTTGTGAAGGGCGTCCCGAACGGAAGTAGAATTCATCTGATGACTTATTGTATAGTCGGCGGCCTATGCATTGCTGTTGGAACTCAGGTGTTTTGTGATTGTCGCATGAAGTACAAATGGCGAACAGGTGGCTCCAAAACGAACTGACCGAAATCTGTATGTCGTCAGCTTGCTGTTGTCGTCGTTGATGTCGTCGAGCCGAAGAAAACGCGAGACGTCACGATCTTGTTCATCGAGCTGCAGCTGCAGAAAAGCCTTCTCAATGTCGGTTTAGACGACAAATTGAATTTGTCGAAAGTTCACGAGAATGCTTGTCAAATCGTTGAATGGGGGCGGTGTTGATTCTAGACAATCATTCAAGCTTGGTAATATCTTGTGTTGGCGGCAACTGCAGTTAAATACAATTCTGATGGGAGTGGTGGCCGACTGTTTCCTAACCCCATGATGTGGTATATAGTGAATCGTGTTTTCGCTGTCTAGACATGTACCCTTTTCTATAAATCCACTCTTTTCCTGCTCTTTAATGATTTCGTCGTACTTCTGCAACAAGACTGGGTCTTGACGCAGTCTCTTTGTTGTGTTCTGTGTTCTTTTCAGTGTATTATTGAAGTAACTTCGAGTGATCCCGTTTCCATGGTAACGACGCCGTGTATCGACCATCCTGGAATCTAATGCGGTCTCTCTTGTAGGTTTCTATGTAGTCCGAAGCGTCTTGCTTTGTTTCAGGTTGGACACCAATGGATTCCGGCTTCCAGAAACGAGGTCATGGCAATCTGGTGGTGACGTAATGACGTTCATAATGTAGTACGTGGCCGCAGTGTGTGGCGCTACAGGAAGTGGCCCGGAAATACGATAACCGATCTTTGATGACACAGCCGTCGGTCCATCGCCTCTTATATTATTGTCCTCTACGATATCCCAGTACTTGTCAGCTCCAATAAGTATCTCCCTCTGTAACCGGATGTGCAAGTTTCAAACGTCGTAAGTATGACAGCGAACTGGCTGTATGCGTCTGGTTCTGTAAAGGGACAGCAATCGATGGGACAACTAAAACGTTTATCAGAATTGTCTCCCTTGTGTCAGTTATTAGATGAATAGTGGCTGTTGGAAAATGGCTGACTTTCTTCATAGAGGACGCAAAGGCGGCAAGGTGGACAACCTCAGTACCACGGTCTTGTATCTGTAGTCTGTCAGCAAGCTCTTAGGTAATAAAAGAACGTCGAGCCCCTTCATTGAGCACAATGTTGGCTACAGCACTGGCGCGGTCAGAGGTTACCATGGCAACAGCTGTCTTAAGCAAGACGTTATGTTTGCTCTGTGTTGTAAAGTGCAGAATTGTTGAAGGTTCTGTAAAGCCGGAAGTAGGCTGATGTGATGACTCGGCCAAACCTGAATTAGATGCAAAACTGGGAGCAGCAGCACTCAGAATCTTGCCAGTGGCGGTTTGCCCCTCACGCTGATCGCAAATGCTGGTATGATGCTTGCATCTACAGATACGACAGCGGTGATTCGATCGGCAGAAGACACTTTGATGCTTACCCAAACAGGTAAAACATTTTTCTTGATCACATTGTCTTTTCTTTCCAATGTTCCATATTTGTTGCAGTCGATCGCAAAATGGGGGTCGCTACAAAATAGACATCACGGTCGTTCCGATCTACGCTCTGTTTTCCCTTTATATACACTTGTAGCCTTCGCTGTCGGCCTTGTTACCGTGAAAAACGACGCGGTAGCCACGTAGTCGTCTGCATTCGGTGTAGGCAGGCCACTCCTTAAGATGTCGATTTTCGTTTTCAGTGCCCGTCTGAGTTCCGGAAGTTACCAGTTACTACTTTCGTGGTCACGAGTCATGTTCCATTTGACGTCAGCAGGAAGTTTTTTCCAGTATAACGGGAACAAGAAGGTTGGCAAATGATCCCTGACATTGGCCAATGGACTGTAGACCGCGAATATATGCTTCCATTTTCTCTTGGAACGATCTGAGGCTTGATAGATGGGATGAGGGTCGGGGTAAATCCAACAGGCCTTGCATATAAGCATTGATAATTTTGTGACTTTGGCCAAAACGGTCTCGTAACAAGTCTACTGCTTCGTCGTAATTTCCATGAGTTAATGGCAGTCCCTCCATAACACTAGCGGCATCGTCAGATAGCAATGACTTTAAGTAGCAAAATGTGTGCACCTGAGAAAGTGATATGTTAGAATGCACACTAGATTCAATACAATCCCAGAATGTTTGCTATTCTAATATGTTTCCTGAAAAAGTAGGCAATGTTAACTTGGGAAGCTTATGAAATTGTGACGACTGGGAAGGTTGGATAGAAATTTCACTTACAAGTCTGCCGGAAGTACTGTTGTTCGTTTTACCGGAAGTTCCGTCGGTGCTACTGGGCACTCTCTGTGCGGTCACTATGTCCGGGGTATTCCTGGGAAGCTCGTCGGGTTGCTCGGGGTTGAGAGGGCGTTGAACCGTCTGCGTTGCGTCTATGTTGAGCCTCCAGGCCGCCGATGACCAGTCTTACTTCCAGCGTGTAGTCTTGCGTTTCAAGCATCTCGGAATCGTAGTCGTCCTCATCTGTTTAGTTTATCACCTCCTCACTTAGCTGTTCAATAACGTTTGTCTTGTCTTGTAGCGATTTCAGAATTACCGTGAAGTCTGCGTCGTCGGCCGCTTATTCTTCTAATCTTTGAAGCTGCCTTGAACTCATGGCTTTGTGCGCCCCTCTCTTCTTGAGCTTTTGAAGTTCCATTTTCTCCTCACTGTTTCATGGCACCAAAATATGTTGAAGGTCAGATATAATAGGGAAATACTCGACTAACTCGCGTTGTGTTTCAGAACGTTATGTTTATTAACGGAAGTAATCAATGTATACATGCAAAAACGATAATGACGTCAGGAACGTTACGTCTGCTCAGCGTCTTTGCGCCAACGTCACGTCGCATTGCCGTTTGCCCAGAATTCCCGCAAAAACGTAGGGTCCACTTCCCGACAATAACATTAACAACGAAAGAACCATACCTGTACTAGCAAGGGCATCACTTTTTTCAGACTCAGGTTTACTTGCAATAGTCACCTGTCAGACAAGAAAATACAACATATATTGCGACACATTGAATACATATTGATTTCAAATGTGCAAAGATAGGCCAAGTATTATTAATGTTTGAGATGACGGTGCTCTAAATTGAGATAGTTAAGTCAATTTAAATGTACATATTTATGGTTGAATATTTACCATCAGACCTAGTGATTGTATGTAAATATTGTAAAGGATATATATACTAAAATAAAAATGGAACAAAGTAAAACATTGATATATGAATTACAATAAACAAGACTTTGTGTTCAGAAAACACATATGCCCCCGGTAGGATAGTTTGTAATGATACAACTTAACCATAATCTCTAATTACAAAGGAGAGATACTGAGAAAAATCCAACCGAACAAAGTTTAACCTGACGGACGGACGGACGTACGGACGGTTCAATTACTAGATGCCGGGGCCATACAAAGGTTTCAAACTTGCCAGTATATTTATTTATGATTTTTTTCAAGTACAATGAGAAATGACCATATGACCACTGAGTCGAAATATCTTTGAATTTGTGCCTTCCTTGTTGTTATATACTTTCCCAGTTAGATAAAAGATACAATTTTCAGCAAAGATAAGTTTACCCAAAACCCCAAGGTCATTCACTTTGCGATATCAATCCATCTTTAATAATTTCTTAATGTTGGCAACCTTTTTTAAGCAAACGCCAATGCCGTTGGCCAGTTAACAGCGGCAAAATGGACGACGCATTTTCACGACAAAAATGTAATTTCGAAATGTAGCCGACGTTCAGTTTATACTGGATATCGTAGGTTCGAAAATAAATTAAAATTAAGTGCCCCCTGATCAATTTAGCAATCGGTCAAAACAAACTACAAACGTTATATATGATGGTTACATTTAGTGAATTAATTAGCATTTATTGTGAGGTCACCGTTACATAGGCACTAGATTTGACATTGTGTTTAAATGACTAACTTTTCTGCTTCCACATATTACCTTGATCATTGCATATTGAAAATTAGGAACATTAAGCAATCTGATGGTTCGGGTCCCAGACTTACTAGTCAGTCTGTGTGGGGCTTACTGGTCAGGCTGTCAATTGTAGAATGTTGGTAAAAAAAAGTTCACATACTTAACCGATAGCGATTGACAGAACATTACACCTTTATACATTGCCAAACATGCATAAATATTAACACTCACCTTGTCAAATATAGACTGCATATTTTAAATGTTTGGCCAAGTTAACATCCATTCAACAGACATTGTGTAAAATATGCGCTTTGTCCAACTAAATGAAACGGCCACTACGATATGAAACAAAAGTAGTCACTTTATTGACAGTTTTCTCTGACTTGTTAAATAAGTACTATTTCTGCAGCAGATGCACACTTATTCCAACAGATTGTGAAACAGCTTGTCAAATATTTACCTGCAGTCCTATTTTATGAAAATTGTAAAACAATCATAGTTTCATAATAGTTGTGTGTGTGTGTATATGTGTGTGTGTGAGTGTGTGTGTGTGTGTGTGCGTGTGTGTGTGTGTGTGTGTGTGAGTGTGTGTGTGTGTGTGCGTATATATATATATATATATATATATATATATATATATATATATATATATATATATATATATATATATATGACATATATGGCATTAAGATAAAACAGGTTTTAAACCATACAAATTATATAATTATGTTCATTTAAGTAAAATGCGCATCGGCCTAGTGATAACTTTCGCGATGTTAACTTCCTATTGGTGATATAGTTTTTTAAGTTAAAGATGTACATCTAATTCTTAGCAGAACATGGGCCAGCGACGAATAGCCGAATAAATAACTGTGACACTCATATAATTGTCCTAATCACATGTACTTTTTTGTTTTATCGATCAACCTATCTTTGATAATAAT